>OX438682.1:4200000-4597500 GCA_949316385.1 Globia sparganii
ACTCCAGTTTGATGCGTAGTTTGCATGTGGCGGTATAGATGCCGCCACATCACCAACTAATTTAATTTTTGACCTAGTATTGTACAGAGGTCAACACATCAAACTCCCCAATCTGTCAAATTTCTTTGATAGATTTTCAACTTTACTACCAAGGAATAAGGTTCATATTCAATTGGGGTTTGACAGATTGGGGTAACTTGATGTGCTGGCCTCTGTACTATGGTCTTTTTGGTCCATCGACCCGCTAACATTCCAGTATGCCCACGTCCCAGCCAGAGTAGACTCATCCGCTCCATGCTATGATCCTGAGACAAAGGTTCGCAAGTTAGAGGAATGGCGGCATCACCTCGATGCACTGCTAATGCAGAATATACAGCTGTTGATGTCTATCAAACGGGCGCAATACATGGGGGTAATTGATTATTTGTTAATCACACTGCACCCAATTGCTTCGTACGCTATCAATCACACAGATACAGATACACCTAGATAACGGATTGAGCAATTACTTCGCGTGCCAAAAATCGCACCAACTTACGTTTAAAAATCGTAAGCCGCTACTTTCGCGCTGGCTGGGTGAGCATGAGTGAGAAAGAGTGCTTGTGACGTCATAGTAGGTAGTCATAAAAATGGCGCGCTTGGTTTTCATACAGATCGTGATACTTGCGTTATCTAGGTCTATCTATATCTGTGTTCAATCACAATGTGAATTATTTTGAATGATATTGCTAATTAATCCACTTCAGAGCCGCCATAAATTTTGAATCGGGCTGTACCTACGAGTGACGATCCCGCCGACGACGACGGCGGTCCGGTACAACCTCGGCCATTTACTCGTAACTTGTAGGCCCTTCTCGCCACACATTTAAGAGCCTACACTACCTCAGCTAAAATTCACTCTTCATCTCGCTCGCACGATATTGCTCGCGGTCTGAGTGAGAGCGAGACAGATTGTGGTGCTAGGCGGCAGGCAGCACCAGTAGAATAGGTATTTGCTTTTTACGTTGAAAATAATGGTAATTAAAAAAAAAATAAAAAGCATACGACCTGCTTTATAGTTAGTTCGGTTAGTATACAAAGTTTCAAAATCTAATTTGAAGTATTCTTGGAATACCAGCGGTTTATTGTTCGGTTTAGAGGTAAGTTTGTATTTTTTTTCTATCGAGAAAATTTTATGGAATCGTGTTTTCGTCAAACATAAGACCTAACATTAATCCTCAACTTTACCGTATATTTATTTCAAAATAAATGCTGCATTTTCGACATAACGGAGGATCATGCTAAGCCATTTGAGGTTGTATAGACCCTTAAGTGCTCATACACACGAGCGAAACGCGTTAACCTCTACCAGGTTAACTGCAGCTGTCCACGAGTGTCAACGGCGACGGCTGCAGTTCCTCGGCTGTTGACGCGTGTCTGCACACTAAGGCTTTTTATTGTTGAAAACCCTCACAAAGTATTGTGTACTTCACAGAGCCGCGTAGACTGTCACTGGCGCAAGAAGCCGGTTCCCATCATGCAATACTACCAGCATAGAGTCGACTTCCTCAAGATAACGCGTAGAGAAAATCTTGCGCTGTATAAAAGAATACTGAGCACGGTAAGTATTATTTAGTAATATACAGGTTGTCCCTGGAAGTATGGATCAAATCGAATAGGGGCGTGGGCGCGTGGGCAAGCCCTGAGAATGTCGGTGATTTTTTTTACTGTTCAAAAGTTATGACCATTTTTTGTTTTTTTTTTTCAATAACCTTATAGAGGTGTGAGGAACAAGGTGTAAAGTTCACTCAACCTCCATAGAAAAGGGAGGATCCTCCGACCAGACGGGTGTTGTGTCTGGCGGGCAACTGCCCAATGATTCATGTCGGGCCGTTGTATGTATGCTACATAGTTGCGCGGTAAACTCTGCTTGCGAGATGCAGGATTTTGTGACCTCCACAACCCTTTCCTAGATCACGATAAGAGTGGTTCTCAGACTTTTGGGCTTCTGACTACCCGTAATGACTGTCAAAGATCTACGAATGATACACGGGGCCAACGGCTTAACGTGCTTGCCGAGGCACGGAGGGCTCTCGATCTGTAATGGATGGACACCCATTCACGGGCTGACTTCGGCAAGCGTTGCTTAACCTTGAATATCGACCCGTGCGGCTGTTATTATCACGTTCGAGGACAGAACGAGATTATACGTCATCGTTCGAAATTTTGATATGGCACAACGTACAATGACGTCCAAATATTTTTTTTTACTTTACGACAGAACGTACAGAGGCCAGCACATCAAGCTACCCCAATCTGTCAGATTTTCCCAATTGAATATGAACCTTATTTCTTTGTGCTAAAGTTGAAAATCTATCAAAGAAATTTGACAGATTGGGGTAGGTTGACCTGCTGGCGTCTGTACATTTCCGATGAACGTTCAAGTTAAAATCCTATTGAATGTATCTTGTGTCACAACATTTAAAATACCCGAAGCTTTACTGTCACGTAGAGTAAGTTTTAAACTATTTCAAATAAGTGCCGTTGACAGTGGGCGGGAACGGTACTCACACACGCGCAACGTGTAAATGCGTCGCGCGCGTCTACCGCGCTCCTACATTCAGGGCGGCTGCGTCACTGCGGGGAGCGCTCGCGTTCGCTAAACATTTCGTGGCGTATCGTAATATTTGCCACGACAAAACATCGTAAGTATTTAGTTTATTTGATTTATGTATTATTCCTTAGCCAGACAGTATACTATTTTACTATGAATTAATAATTTTAGTCTGTGAAATTGATGTTTAATGACATAACGTATTTATACGATAACGTGATAAAACGGTTGTGTCATGATGTCTTTAAAACAATATATTTTCATGGGAGGTTACGTACTCATACGTCGTATAATTTGTATGGACATTTACTGTGTCATTTGGGTACACAGTCTCAAGTGGTAGCGTCCTCGAACGTGTTATGTAGCAACGAGACAGTAGTATTTGTTCCCTAATTATTATAATAAGCTATATAGGGTGGGTTAAAAATCGTGGATCAAACGAAACAGAACGATATTTTGGGTTGTTTGCAGAAGAACTTTTTTTTTAAATAAAAAAAGCATATAAATTTTTTTCAAGTATCATCACTACAAAAGTGTTTTATGAACCTGGGTACTTACAATAATTTATCAGTATTGGCTCTTTTTTCAATATCTTTTAACCAAAGACCTTACACTTCTTATACTAGACTGTGCACTATGGCGCAAAAACCGGTCCGCGCGAGAGAGCTCCCGTTGGTAGTGTGTCCCTTTCTAATGAGGTGACCATGACCAAACAGAACACGGGACAAAGTTGCTTGTAAAAATGATTCTGTAAGTATCCTGACATATTTATGCTACCTAACTAGCATTCCTTCACCTACTTAATTTATTGTATGTCAAAAATTAAATCTAACCATCGTGTACCTATATTTTCTTTTAAATCTACATCACTTACCCTACAAATTGAAAATACTTTTTTCCTCCTTTTAGGTATCATCTGACCTAAGGTTAATTTGACAACAAACTAATAAACCTTTCGCTCCATGTAAAAAAGGCAGGTAGTTATGTTTGTCAAATGTGCGATATCCCCACATATTATTAAATGAGAATGATGATTTCGGTGAGGGAAAACACCGTGAGGAAACTTGCATATTCAGATTTCTGAATTGTAACCATGATCCGAAAATGAGTCTGGTTGCCTTTGTGGTTATGAAAGTCAGATGGCAATCACTTTACTGTAATTATCAGACTCGCCACTCCAGAATCATTTTCGGCGAACCCTGGGCTCCAAAGTGAAAGCTTTGCGCATGTAGCCGGGATAATATTCGAGATTATAATAGGAGGATTATTATTATTAAATGAGTGTTAGGTCAAATAAACGTGATGCAATATTGTGGACGAAAAAAAAGACTGAAATTTAAATACATTTTTATTGATTTAGAGAGGAATAAGGAACAGGGTCCAAAGTTTACTCATCCTCCATAGAAAAGGGAAGATCCTCCGACTAGACGGGTGTACTTAGCCCGCCAGACAACACCCGCATGTCGGGCCGTTGTATGTATGCTAGTTGCGCGGTAAACTCTGTTTGCGAGATGCAGGACCTTGTGACGTCAAAATGACGCGTTGTTCGCATGTGGCGTTGTAGATACCGCTACAGATTTATTTTTAAACATTGCTGAATAATACAGTTTTACGCAATTTTTGTCGTAATGTAGCCTTATCTCCTACGTGCTTGAGGGTTAAAGACTTCCCGTAGCTTTTAAGTCTTAAATTTAAGTATTTTTGACCAATACATTTAATCAATTCCAATTCATGAGATTCGTCAGAGCTTGGATGGGCAGGCAAAATGTGCTTAACTTTAGAGGAGAATTGATGTAATGTCATATTAAGCATTTTTTTCATATTCAAACTCTGTAAATCAGGAGACACTAACAAAAAAGTTTTTCTATATACTTTACTACATCGAACACAAATGTTGAAGCATATTTTAGCCCACCTCTGTCAACAAAGGCTGTGAAAGAAGAAAATTCACAAACATCAATCAAGTAGTCATGATCTTTATGTGTACGATGCGTTATGAGTAAGGCTCGGCAATGTTGACATGTTAGTTTTTCTGATATTTTCATTACAATGTAGCCAGATATGTAGTACAATATATTGTTTTTATAGTCTGATAAATCGGTTCTGTCCACTAAGTGCATAAGAACATCACTCTTATCTGTATCATTTTCTTCTGTAGTGTTATCGTCTTCCACGGTCGATCTTTTGGCACTTCGGAACTCAAGTATTGCAGAATTTTCATAATCGGGATTTGTACAGTTTGCATTAATGCTTGGACTGACGCTGTTACGAAATAGCAACTTTCGCATAATAAACATAAACTGAAGAGCAGTAGGGTTGTCGTTTGCCCCTCCTCTTGCTCTCACACATGAAAAAAACATTTCAATGTGGTCTTGCGAGGCCTTGTATGGTAATAGGTAGGTCATATTAGCATCAAACAAATCAGTTGCCAATTCAGCAAAACTGTATGTGTCTATTATTAGACCAAGAACCGGCGTCTTCCTTCTATGGGTCATTATATTTTTCCCGTCGACTTTAAGTTCAGTCAAATAATGTCTCGTTTCTTCGAAGACCTGTGTCCAGACAAGTTTATTGTTAAGCCGCAAAGGGGACTTGAAACCAGTTCCTATGGGATTTTTGGCGTTAAGAATGTCAAACAGTCTGTCTAAGTACCGTAAGTATTCCACTGTGGCTTCACTTCCAGCAAAGCTAGGATGACCGATTGACCTCAGATAGTCAATTGCATCAGCCACAGAGGAACTGAGTACTTGGACAGCTAGTTTGACGTTCATTTTCTTGCCAAAAAAATCGACATGTACCCTTGTCAACTTATTTTTTAATTTCAGCCCCTCTTCCTCTTGCAAATCTTGCAATTTCTGTATATATGCGAACTTGATATCTCCTTTTTCCGATGACACACAAGTCTCGGCGAATAAATTTCGGGCTAATTTAATCATATGGGCGGGGTCGAGAATGCAATATATTTTTGTAGATTTAATTGGGTGATCAAAATGAGTTTTCATATTTGCAAGGGTAAAATTACACCCCAGAATTTCAAATGTTTTTATGTTTGCTTGTGCCCCATCCGCTGTCAAAGACCTCACCACTATATTAATATCGGCCAGCATACGAATCGCTGTCAGGACGAGCTGAGATTGTACGTGCGCAGAAATCTTATCTATGAAAAAATAAGCGATAGGGCAGACAAATTTTTCCTTTAGAGAGACTATTTGAAACACTAAGGCTTCTGTAGCAAATGTTTCAGAATCGCTTGTTAATATTCCGCCTAAATCAACGCAACCCCAATACTTGTCTGACCCTTTATCATATTGTTTGCCAGCTTTGATAGCCATTGCATCAAAAATTAAAGCGACGTTCATTTCATCCTTTTCAGCCTTAACCTTCAGGAATTCCATCAATTCTGCCATAAAACCCACGTTGCATTTATGCGTCGCCAATATCCTTCGCAGAGTTGCAGGGTGAGGTAAAGGAATACGATTCCTCAAAAATAAATAGGCTTTACCAGAATAATAATACAATGATAAAGCAAACGATTTAATTTCATCTGAATATTTATTGGACGTGTTGGATTTTGTTGTATTTAATCTTTTGTGGATGTTTTCGAAATTGTGTTGGACCATCTGTTCGACTTCAAAATAGTTATCACACTTTTTTTTTATTATTTTTAACAAACATTTTAGGTTTCCAATAGTTGTATTACGTCTTTTCAGGCGTTGTTGTAAGACTTTGACATCTCGACGTAATTTCTTTGTGGCAGTAGTTGCAGCAGATGCTGTTTGCGTACAAACACTTTCCGTAGTGCTTATCTCCTTTGTGACACTTTCTTTCAGTTTTATCGTTTTTGATGCTGGTCCTTCCTCTATACATATATTGCTTAAAACATGTACTCTTTTTTCGCAGGGCACGACCTGTAAAGATATTTGAAGTTAATGGAACTCGGTAGACAAGAGTAAACTGGTGCAGAGTGCTGCAGATCAGAGCTTCTTCTAGCAATCATTGAGGAGTTTTACTTCCGCTTCCGCTCATTCATAACCAGAATTTTAAAACTTTTACATGCATACGTGTAAACTCCATGTAATGTCACTCGATTTAACGACAAACGCCCTAAAGCGTCGAAATCACTTGGCTTCGATTGGTTTAGCTTGCCTGCCATACAATGATATACTCTATAAAGCATTACACCCACTCTCAATAACGACAACAATTAAGTAGTAAAAAGTACATTTTATGTTGCCAAAATTAGTGAAAACTGCGCAGCGTGTACGTTCTTTTGTCGCTTTATGATCCTAGCCCCTAATTAACTAGACTGTCAGCATCATGCATACCAAACTTTCTAAGAAATTTGTTCTTTTGTTTACAAATTGGGATTGCTTGCACGTGTAGACTGTTGTCGACCAATAAAGTAAAAATAAAGTAAAAAAGTGCAGCAAAAGACGTCAGACAAAAATAACAGACTATACGCGATAGCTTAGCTTACAACTCTCTATAACGCCATAAAATGCACCGGCAGTCCACCATGCAGTCCCTTCAGTGTCTTTGTATAGAGTTTACACTGTATTTGTATCAACACGCACGTGATCTCAATGCGTGTGCAAAATTATATGGAAATCGGTTCAGTAGAATTATACATTTCAAGCCATCGCTGTACGGTTCTTTTATTTAATGCATTACGACCAACGCATTTCACTAGTAAGTCGTGCGTAACTCCTCTAGAGTAGTTTAGTAAAGCAAAAACTTTAGAAATATACGTTGCTTCATTACATTAATAGATTTTTTTAAATCTTTCATTTTAAATCTATAAACATCTTGACAATACAACACACCAAAATAAACTAATATGATTGTACAATATAACACATAAATATCAACTATTGCGTAATACTGCGTAATGCATAAATATTGGAAATTAAAAATATGACACTGGAAGTGGGATGACCTAATATTTGAATCTTCGAGGTTATTAAGTTAATGCACGCACTCGGATGATTTATTCTTACCTTAGGAAATATTGACGGAACAGCATCAGGTTTCAGCATTTTCCTAGTATAACCAGGAATAAAGTCGTCACATTTAAAATGCTCACTGCAAACAACCGACGACTTTGAGATTTTTCCAGGCACAGCATTTTCCCACTTCAATTTCTGGTTTTCATTCTTCGGAAATCTACAATACAAGAAATATAATTAATAACAACTAACGACATCGCTGCAATCGAAGGACACGATAACATCAACAAAAAAATTTTAATCCTATAAAAAAATCTAAATGTCAGGTTTGGCCCCTTTTGTACACTCTGACTGTGACCGGTAAATCTCCAAGTTAAGACAGTCAGTACGTCGTATCTTCTGCTTGCCTACTACTAAGAGATTGTAAAAAAAATCTTTGATCAACAAAATTCATGGTTACCCTAGGATATAATTATTGTTTTTACTTACCCGTGGAAAGAAAAGCGGCTACCGGTATATGACTCATTTTTGCACCCTGTCACACAACAAGAATTCACCATATTTCATGAAAAACAGATGGATTTATTATGAAAATTTACACAATCGCAAATTGAAGCACGAGAATCAACCAAACAACCAAATGAGCAAACCACAATTGCCTTTAGTGTTACCAAGCCCAAACATTTAAGTACTGCTTTTAAACTCAGTATTAATGATTTTTTATTAAAATACTACGAATTGATTGTTAATTATATGGACTATAAAAATATTTAAATACGTTTCAAAGTTTATGAATTGTTCGTTTTGGTAAATCATAAAAAAGAAAAATATAAAATTTTCTACCATTTATACCAAACCTTATGGTTAGTTGAGCTGGCAAGATGTCAGACAAGGACACACTACCATCGGGAGCCCTCTCGCCAGGCCCGCTTTTAGCTAGCTATCGCTTTTAAGAAAATAGCTACCCTAGCAGTAAGGTAATAGATCTCATTTTAGCTAAACTAAAATTTTTGGTACACAGTCTAGTATAAGAAGTGTAAGGTCTTTGCTTTTAACAAGTTAGGGCTCTGCCACAGATAAAATTGCAAATAACCCCAACTTTCGCCCTGTTTCGTTTGATCCACGATGTTTTGCCCACCCAGTATGTAGGTATGTAATGTATCTTCCACCGTACAGAATGCGCGCGTAGACACGACTGCAGAGCTGAACCGCGATTGGAAGCAAAATAAACGTAAGATTGTGGAGCAAGCGAGCGCCAAGTTCGTACTATTTCCTCCTGTCCTTCATGAGGAGAT
The DNA here is from genome assembly GCA_949316385.1 of Globia sparganii. Lineage (NCBI taxonomy): Eukaryota > Metazoa > Arthropoda > Insecta > Lepidoptera > Noctuidae > Globia > Globia sparganii. Next base: position 4,208,835 of record OX438682.1, read on the forward strand.
GGAAGACCTGGCATTTAGAGCTGCACCGGATGTGAAGAGGCCTAGGTAACGGACGTTCATATATTACTCACCTGAAAGTTTGAAATAAAGGAAGTTTATTTACTTATTTAATACTTTAAGCACATAAAATACAGAGGCGAACTTGATGCCATAGGCATTTTCTACCAGTTAACTTTTGGGTAAGGCAGACACAAATACATAGTGGCAGGTGGGAATTTTTAAATATAATTATATACCTAATTATGTAAATTAGGTATATAATTATATTTAAAAATTCCTCAATTTTTCACAATAGCACTATAAATACTAGCGGCCCGCCACAGCTTCGCACGGGTGCATTCTTTTTTCAAAGTCCCGAAATTTTCTTTCATACAAACCTTGTCCTAGGAATATTCGCAATAAAATAATATTGCCATTATAAATTGAGATATAAACTATCCTATCTTTCAAGTTGGATGAAACTGCACACAGTGCAATTCAGTAGTTTTTAAGGAGTCCATTGCGGACAAACAACGTGACACGTTATTTAATAATATAAAACACGACGTTTTTTAAAGTAAGGTCGCAGTCGAAGATGACGGTTCCGGATACTGTTTTGTTTCGGAGGCGGGAGGACCTTTTACGGTTGGGGTTGCAATAAATTGAAGTAATGGCACAAAATAAATAGTTTAAGGTAACGGAGGCTTTTGTCCTGGAGTGGGATAGAACAGGCTACCAAAAGAATATATACCTAGAGCGAAAGAAACAGCTAGGCATTTATCTCATGGTAAGCAAATTCAGGGACCGCTTCTTGAATATTTTTTTTAGAAATAACTGAGGTTTTCTCTGACCTAGATTTTACATCTACACCTACTAAGTTACAGTAGGCCTCATAAAATCAAAAGCAAAAGTCATTTAGGTATTCAAATTAGGCTGAGAATCAGCACTTCTCGAACGTCAAAATTACATAAGACAGTCCCCCCAAACGCCCACCCTTCGCCACTTCCTTGAGTGCTTTCGCTTGGAAGAAGTGGCGCAGCAATGCTACAGAGCTACATACTGTAGCTTTGACAGCTTACCTTTGTATTATTTTGAACACTACTCATCTCAAATACTGTTAATTCATAAAGTCTCTCTTATAACATCCGGGGCTTTAAAACAGGGTATATTTCAAGCTCGGTATGCAAGACGGCGCAGTGTTGGGCGAAATATGCGTGGAGCTGTTCACTGACTCGTGTCCTAACACGTGTCGCCTGTTCCTGGAGCTGGTGGATGGAGACTCCCACGGATATGGCTACGTGAACACTTGCTTCTTCAGGTAAGACTGCTATTTTGACTGTGGAAAGGAATCCCACCCAGTGGTTAAAGACTGTTGATGTCTGCAATGCAAAAAAAGTTTGTTGTGTAAGTAGTTCAGGATTGTTTTTAGGTAAGTACTACTAAATCTCAGGCGTTAAGGTAACGTTAACTGTTGTGAAAAGCCATTAGACAGACACTGCCACGGAGACGCAATGGGCCATTTTTTTTATCTCAGAAAATCTGGAATTATTCTGTGATAGAAGTTTATGTAATGATTACAGGAAAAATAAAACGGTGCCTCTAAATAGCACACTTTTTTAAAGTGAAACTTTTATTACATCGTCTCAAACTTTTTCGTCTGTGTGTTGCATGTCGCGTGACGGTTGGCCGCGGAGTAGGGATAAAGTGAAATTTTTATTTAAAACTAGCTGACCCGGCAGACTTCGTACTGCCTCAATCGATAAATAAAAGACAATTGACTCTACATTTTATTTAGAAAACGTTTGTATGGGAAATAGAAAAGGGCTGTTTTTAGGGTTTTCCCGGGAATTGTTCGATTTTTCTCACCTTTTAAACCTTCCCTAGACCTCCACGAACATTTCAAGACCAAGATAAGATAAATCCGTTCAGCCGTTCTCGAGTTTTAGCGAGACTAACGAACAGCAATTCATTTTTATATATATTACATACTAGCTTTTGCCCGCGACTTCGTCCGCGTGGAATAATGACTTCCGGAAAAAAACAATTTATCCCCCTTACGCCGTACGCGGTCAGCTGTGAGCCGCAATTCTCGTTGAGAAGCAGTTTCAGCTTCTCGGGATAACACATGTTGTTCTCGGTCAATGGTAAGACTTAGCTCTCGTTGAGAAGAGCTTTGAGACGCCCGTGATGTAGCTCGTCTCGCTCTGTCAGCTGCTAATCGCATTTCTCTCTCTGGAGAGCTTTCATTGGCTCGAGAAGTTGAGACACTAACTCTCATAGAGTTTAACCGAAGTGCTCTTTCCTCTGCCGATTCTTGAGAACGCGTATTTCTCATTCTCTTAGCTTCTCTGAATTTCGAGATAAAGATAATCGTTTTTTAGGTGGCATTGTGTATTTTATTTTTAATCGACGGTAACTGAAAGTCCTTCAAGTACCGTAATTACAGAAACAATAGAAAGACAATAGCGGGCGGACGCCGGCGTCCGCTTGGGGCTTGAATAACTAAAAATATATAAATAGGTACCTAAACTACGTCTAATATATAAAATAATATATAATAAAACCTACTTCACTTAAAACTAAATACCTATAACTACTATAATTAATAATACCTATACCTATAATTAATAAAAGTACCTACACTTTTAACTACTTAATATTAAAAAAAAAACTGAACATAAATTATGGCTTATTAGCGTATTTCATGTATAACTTTGGTGTTTCTGTACCGATTTCTATGATTCTTTTTTTATTAAAATTACCCATTTAATAAAAAAAGAATCATAGAAATCGGTTTTAATCGGAAATTGTTAACATTTTTTAATTAGGTATGAATGAGAGTGTTATAAACGTAAGAGTAGACAAATATAATCAGAAAGCTCCGAACTGCTAAGCTATCGGGAGTTACACGTGTTATTGTGAGTCAACCATAAAAGATAGACATTTGCTGTCGTGGAATATTTTTTATATAATTTTAAGGAGAACATTTCCGTCATACATGATTTCTGTGTAGCTTTAACCATTAAGGCTGCACACGCGACGGAAGCTTAAAAAATGGAGTAAGTTCTCCTGTTTTCCCAACATTTCCCTTCACTGCTCTGCTCCTATTGATCGTAGCGTGATGAAAAGTATACTATAACCTGCCCAGGAGTATGAAGAACAATTGTACCAAGTTTCGTATCCGTCGAGTGGTTTTTGTTTCTATAACGAACATACAGACATACAGACAGACAGAAAGACAGACAGACAAAAATTTTACTGATTGCATTTTTGGCGTCAGTATCGATCACTAATCACCCGCTGATAGTTATTTTGGAAATATATTTCATGTACAGAATTGACCTCTCTACAGATTTATTATAAGTATAGATAGATGGATTATACAATAATATTATATTATATTATATAATGTCTATAATGTGAAAAAAAGTTTCACTTTTACCGTGGTTTCATAAAACCACACAATCCTTTTTTAAATCTTTTTGCATATTAAAACCATAAATATATCAGCTGTTTAAAAACAAAAGAAACGTCAAAAATTTCTGTCAAAACTGTACAACACACTGTAAAACATGCCAAAATTATGCTCAAACTTGTTTGGTGTCTCGCAAATTTTTTTAGCAGCATAATATTATTCCTTATCCTGATTTATATGAAGATCATTGACCTTTCACTCCTGGCGGGCAGTGACGAGCAAGCGCTGAAAGATGTTGGTATCCGATTCAGGGATAACCGGGGCTAACGAGATCTTCATCAAAGTCGTCAGCCCTGAGGGTCAAACTTTTACAGCTTTTTTCTCCGAAGATACTCTTATTGAAGAAGTTAAGAACCGTGCGATTGATTTCTTCTACCCAACGGGAGAGACGGGCGCTAGTCGCTACAAAATAGTACGCGTCTTCGATACTACCACACTACATGACTTCCTGACTTTGTCTCAAGAACAGGTGGGTTGTTTTCGTTTAGACAGATTTTCATTTCGGCAGATTTTTGTTTCGACAGCGTGTCACTTACAGCTACGTACAAATTAAAAGACACAGGTATATTAAAAAGTATATTGATGGTATGACGCTAGTGAAGAGTAAAACATCAAATTACAAATCATGCAAACCCAAATGGCAATCTACTGACGAAAAACTACTTAGTATTTTTAAGCATCTATTGTAGTAATTAAATTTTAGTCATGGATTACCTATGCGTTCAGTCTTCATGTCCTTTGCAATAACAGACTTATTTCTATTTGCTGAATTATAATAAAAGCTTGTGATAAATAAATCACTTTAAAACTAAATTTACCACTCCTTGTGATTGTATTTTTAATGTCGAAACAAAAATCTGGCGAAACGAAAATCCGACGAAATAAAAACCTGTCGAAACGAAAATCTGTCTAAACGTAAACAACCCGAACAGGTTATGATGCAAGAAGAGCTCTTACTCGTTGAGAGAAGGCTTCCTGAAGCTGGGACGTTATGGGACCTTGGTACGGTCAGGGCACCGCAACATGGGACCATCGCAGCAGCCACGGCTTCTTTACCAACCCCAACAAACGCTATACGACAGCCGAATCTCCAATCTCTTCTATCTACGAATGAACTGTCTTATGAATTGAGGAAGATTTTAATATCTTTGATAGAAGCGGGAGCCCGCCTCGCCGCTTCAGGGAGAAACTACGAAATGACGCTAGCCCAACTGACTGCAGCTTTAGACGAACCGCAACGCTCCCAGCCAGCCGTCATCCAGGTTGTTACTCCCGATGATATAGCAGCGAGACTCAACATTACAGATTACACGGCGGTGGATGATACTCCTGGAATTGGTAAAGCAGACGGGAACGAGTTGTACCGTCGGGCGGAACATCTGCAAGGATTCCTGGAGAAATTCCGGGAATGGAGGAATAAGATTGTTGAACCACCGAATCCTGAATCCATTGGCGCATTGAAAGACCTTGGGTTTACGTACGAAGAGGCTGACAAAGCGCTGCGTTTTACGGGCTGTAATGTGCCCGCCGCTGCTTCTTATCTGATCGGAGAAAGAGGTTCTAGCATCTTCGAACTTGTTAATGGATTACCTGATGGTTTGATCCTACAGACTTTGTTAAAACAACCGCATATACAGCGTGGTCTGCTGAACACAAGAATGCTGATTGCGTTCATAGCTATGGTCGGCCAGACTGGCAGTGCGTCATTATGGCTAAACTCTCCTCACGGGAGTCCTTTACTGTCGCAGATTTCTAGGACATACCACTCGGAGAAGTACTGCCTAGCTGTGAACCAGTTTTCAGAGGAAAGGCGGGAGAATACTACGAATGTACCTTCAACTTCTCGGCAGAGGAACTGAATGTTTTGTTTTTTATTGGCTTTGTTGTTTTTGATTAAATTTTTCGTTGGTGACGTGGTTTCTTTTATTTAACTTACCTATTCTGTAGGTCTTCATACGCACGAGCTGCATGCATCAACGGTAGAGACGACTGCAGCCGTCGATAACGTACCGCCCGTGTATTTGAACACCGCGCACCGTAGTCAAAGACACGATCAGCACGTTGTCGATGGCTCTCGACGGCTGCCGTCGACAGTTGTCGGCGTCATGTTTTTAAACAATTACGCGTCCCACCGGATTGTAAAGTCCAGTTCACCTGCAAAACTAGCAGAGTTGTCGCAGATCTGTTGCCATTCTGTGATTCTATTTTGCCGGTAAGGTACATGATGTGTGTGTAATCAGAATGTTGGCAAATGAAAGAGCGTGTTCTCGGTTGAAGGTTTACTGAAACGACTGACGTTGTGAACAGAGGTTGAAGGGACTTAGAATTAACTTACGAGCTACGTACAGACGCCAGCAGGTCAACCTACCCCAATCTGTCAAATTTCTTTGATAGATTTTCAACTTTAGTGCAAAGGAATAAGGTTCATATTCAATTGGGAAAATCTGACAGATTGGGGTAGCTTGATGTGCTGGCCTCTGTACATACATTGCCTAAGACTAAAGATATTTAAATTTGCCTACTTGCCTACGCGCTACATTATGCTTGGTGGCAGAAATGAATATGGTAGTAATACTTCCTCTGACGTGAGCTCTTTTAGAAAGTGCTTTTATTAACTACTAGCGGCCTGTCCCGGCTTCGCACGGGTGGAAAAAAAAGAAAAAAAAGCCTAACTATATTAATCAGTGATAAAGTAGCATTCAAATGGTGAAAGAATTTTTAAAATCGGTCAAGTACTTTTTGAGCCAATTCGTTACAAACATACATACAAATCTTTCCTCTTTATAATATTAGTATTGATTAAGTACCTACATAAATTCTATCTAGAATAAAAATGGATTTTAATTTTTTTTTATTTTTTAGATACCGACTTATTTGATAAACAAACTGTTTATTTTCTATTAATTTAATTACATTTTATTATTAAATTAATAAATTATTATTATTATTTTTTTAATTTTAATTTTATTCGAGGTTTCATAATAAACTTCAACTATATATTCGACGACCCTGCATACTTGTCTCCTTTGCTGACTGTACAAGTCTTTGAGAATTTTTGGTTCTAGGACATGCCGGTTTCCTTACGATGTTTTCCTTCACCGTTTTGGAAGCAGTGGTGATGAAATAGTTTACACAAAGATTTATGTATAAATAATTGAAATTTCGACCGGAAAACGTCTATTGGGTCAGCTATAATACTGAATAAATACTGTATCATTTATTACTGTATATTTATTCCTCAATTTTCATGATTGCACCTACCACTGTTTGTCTCTGCATCACCCAAAATGCCTATGGCATTAAGTCCGCCTCTGTACATTTATGTACAGACGCCAGCAGGTCAACCTACCCGAATCTGTCAAATTTCTTTGATAGATTTTCAACTTTAGCTCAAAGGAATAAGGTTCATATTCAATTGGGAAAATCTGACAGATTGGGGTAGCTTGATGTGCTGGCCTCTGTACTTAAAGTATTAAATAATAAATATCATTACGTCTCAACGTCCAGGAAAGTTCCTCGCCTATACTGGAGCGGCGGTGACGTAATCTACAATAACGGGTTCGGGTGCTACGCGCAAAGAGGCCGAGATGTGCCCATCGGTGCTGAGAACTACCACTACCCTCATTCGATGCCAGGTAATATTCATCATCATCATCAGCTTGTAGAAGTCCTCTGGTGGACATACATTTCAGACGAAAGACGTCCTCTGCTAGACGCAGGGCTCCCCAAGTACCGCCACATCGACATGGGGGCCGATTCTACTAACAAAATTGTTCAAAAATCGCAATGGAACCACAACTGAACCACGGCTGTTAAGCGTTTTCATATTCTACTAACGAACAACGATTCAACTGCGGTTACGTTTTAGTTTAAGCCAACGATCGATCCAAATAATTTCAAAATATATTCTGCTAACAAAATCGAACATGAGCGTGACGTTTAGTCACATTCTACTGTTATTATGACATTTGTTAGAATCGAATGGTTTAAATATAATTTTGTATTCGAAAATGCTTTCGGTGACATGTATTATGTAACATTTTTAGGTTCAACTTTTTTTCTGTGGTATTATTAAAACATACTATTTGGCATGTTGGTATTAAAACATACTATTTGGCACTATTTGGCAGTTTACCCGCTATTACGTTCCCGCTACCATTCAGTTGCGATTCAGCATAGGTTTAGTTTCCAGTTTGCATAGGAAATAGTAGAATGACTTTGTATGTAACTATCGAACGGCGATCGAAATCGAACTGTTATTAAAACACAATTGAACGTGTAACGTTGCAAATTAGTAGGATCGCCCCCCTGTTCTGTAATGTGATTCAGTGCGAAAGGGGGAAAACCATTAAATGTGTTGTGAACTTGTGACACAACATTGAAAGGAAATTGTCCAGCAGGTGACTGCGTTCGACTGAGTTGATAGATACAGTCACAAAAACAGTCATAAAAACATAAACTCACGCCTTCGTCCCATGGGGGTAGACTGAACGCCGCCTGTTACGATACTTTTTACGCTTTCTAGTAATTTTGTACGTTAATTATACAACTGTTGTCGGTATATAAATATGCACACTTTGAAGCTTCACTATACTCCATTTACAATAACATTAGACATTAAAACAAACCTTTTTTAGAGTTTGTTCAACCGATTTTGACTTATATTCCGTAGGCATAAGGATGTCATTAAAAGCAAAAGAAGTGCTTACAATAGCAACTGTTTACTGCTTTTAATACCATCCTTATACTTACGGAACAGGAGTCAAAATTGGTTGAACGGACGGTAAAAAAGGTTTGTTTAAATATCTAATCTTATTGTAAATGGAGTATAGTTCTCAGTGCTCTTGTATACATTCAAGTCTGCAAGTATTTTATTTTGTTCTTCCACCAACCCGTAAACGGTGTAACATACTGTACAGACAGAAGCGGTATACCTCTGTCGTAGACTCGTAGTTTTATATCATTGTTTTCATCACCGTAAGAGTTTATTTTCACGCAGGATTGCTGTCAATGCGAGTAACAGTAGACAATGAGATGTGCGGCATATTCAACATCACATTTAAGCCGCTGCCTCAGCTAGATCTACGCAACGTTGTCTTTGGCAGAGTAAGCACTTTATACATTCCATAAGAAGTAAAAGAAAATATAATACACGCCTGTATTCTCCCAGAAGGTTAGTATTAAATTAGTCTATACATATTGTACTAGTTAGTCCAATGTAAGATGAGGAGAGCTTAATGCCTTTGACCAGGCACTGACTCCGGTGGTTACCAAAAACTTTCTAATAAACACAATAGCACTATCCGGCCCGGAGATCGAACCCCAGACCCCAAACTGAGCAGTCAGCCATGCCAGCTATTTGGTGTCGGCGCACCATGCCTTTTCTACCCATCTTTATCAGTCATAGTTTTTTATATAGGTACCTATCCTATCTTTCTCATCATCATCAGGTGGGCAATTCCCGTATGTTTAAGAACGTTCGCATACTAATCTCAGTCTCAATCTGTCAAAAATACTTCTATTTTTCATACATTCATGATCCGTTTTTGACTTTTTTGTCGTCGAGGTGAGACGTTACTGCAACTAGATTTTGAACGTTTTTAATTACCAGGATTGGCTATTGGCCCTGATTCTGTTGTTCACAAACTAAATTAAATTTAAGTTCAGTTCATCTTTTTCTTTCTATTTCAATATGAAAAGCACAGAAGATAAATATTAGTTTAATCCTGTCAAATTAGTCAGCGCCTGACATAAATTGATGTATTTTTAGTAGCCAATTTTTTAATCACGTCTAAACTTGTCTATGGATTATCTAATTTGACAGGATTGAACTAATATATATCTTGTCCTTTTCCTAATGAAATAGAAAAAAAAAGATGCACTGAACTTTAATTTAGTTTAGTTTGTGAACAATCGGGGCGGGGCGGGAATCGGGGCCATTGGTTGATTTCACGTGCAGCAGTCCACTGGCCGGCCTCTCCAATTGCATGCCATACAACGCGATTCTCGGCAGCAGATGCACAAGAGTTGCCGAGAATCGCGCTGCCACCCTGCGAATATCGTCACTCCACCTATCTTGAGGGCGACCTACCTTAAAGTCTATGTTTTTTACCCATAGGTAATTCGACCAAGCAGTACCTACAACATAATGAGGAAGCTAGGCAACGCGGTCAGTTCCCGCCCTGTGGTGGAGATCTGGTCCACCCGGCGGAAGGTGAAAGGTCGTTGGGTGAGCGGCGCGTCCAACACGGAACTAGCTAAGAGATCGTCGGCTTATCTTAGGAAAAAACTCATGTATAATTGATTTTTTTTTTTAATTCTTTATTTATTTAGGGGGTTTTTTCATAAATGAATATTTCACCCCCATTATTGAAAACAAAAATTTAACTTAATATTTAACTTAAATAAAACTACAAAACTAAGAAACAAGAAAAAACACTACTCTGACCTTAATTTTAAACCTACCATCACCATCCTAACCAGCACTTTGGCTGCATCAGACAATGGTGAAGCCAAAATACTATTAAAGAAACCTACCTTGTAGTACCTATTATTAAACATAGATCGCCTTTGACGCTCAAGCCGACCACACTCCGCTAAAATGTGGTGCGCGTCCTCTAAAATTCCACACACTGTACAATTAGGTGATTCTACTTTGCGTATCATTTCCCACACGTTTGCAAATTTCTAAGGTTATCACATTAAAAAGTAATGGTGATAATGGATCACCCTGAGCTAAACCGCGACCTGAATATCTGCTAAGGTATCTATTACCTGTTTTAATTGTTAACATTCTTTTGTGAAGAAAGTTCCAAAGATATTTACAAATATAGGATCCAACTTCTAGTTTATCTAAAATATGAATTAAAGTAATATTATCTAAATTATTATAAGCACTATTTATATCTAAAAAGCAACCTAATGTCGAATAACCGTCGGAAAAACCTGTTTGTATAGAGGAGACAAGACAACTTAAACTATCTAGACAGGACCTACATCTGCGGAATCCTACTGTATTTACTGAGAATATATTACTTTTTTCAAAGTACCATTCAAGTCTGCGGTACAGGATAAAGTGAAATATTTTACAAATACAAGATAATAAAGATATAGGTCTAAGGGAGGAGACGTCAGTGGGGTCACGTCCAGGTTTCGGGATGGGAATTATAGAAATATCGCGCCACTGCCAGGGTACAAAGCCATGAATTAAAAATAAATTATATAACGTTAACAAAATACGTTTGGCTACATCAGGTAAATGTTTGATCATAGAATATGATATGTCGTCGCATCCAGGAGATGTATCCTTGGATTTAATACATTTATCGAGCTCCTGTATGGAGATCTCACATTCTAAGATATGGTTTTCTTTGTGGATGGTTGGAGATGCTGGGGAAACATAATCTGGTGTAAGAGAATGCAACAAATCCTCAGCACTTTGGGAATCCACGTAACGTCTGGGTGAACGGTATCCTTTCTGCCATTTCATTTTACGCCACATATCACTGGACGTAGTGGACTCGTCAACTGAAGAACAATAATTGTGAAAATCTTCTCCTCTAGCCTGTCGGATTAGTCTCTGTGATGTGTTTATGCGGTCTTTTAGAACATCTAAGTTTTGAGGAGTTGGATTACGCCTAAAAGTAGCTAAAGCTAGTCTACGCCGGGCTACAGTTTGTGAAAGACTAGTGGACCAGTAAGGTTTTGGAGAAAATGTTGAAGAAGGGTTTTGGTTAAATTTGTATAACGGAATGAATTTATCGGCAGCCTCGTTAAGAGTATTTAGAAATAAATCATAGGCTTCTTGAAGGTCACTTGGTAAATTAAATGTGTGAAATTTTTTATTTAAATATTTGGTATATGAAGCCCAATCAGCTTTGCGGAAATTTCTTTTTGTAACGGGGGGATGAGAACAATTAATCAATGTTGATATTTTAATGATTAAATGGTCACTGCCTAAATTTTCGTTTAAAACAGCCCAGTTACATTGAAGTGCAATATCCATGGATGCAAAAGAAATATCTGGGGAAGACTGTTGTGGAATTGAGTTAACTAAACGGATCCGTGTATGTGTCCCATCATTCAATGAGAGAAAGTTGCTTTCCATGAGTGCATCGTAGATATAAGTACCTCTTTGATCAGTTTTATATGACCAACTGATATGATGGGCGTTAAAATCGCCTAAAATTAGGGTTCTGGATGGCCACAATGTAAAAATATAATCCCAGTCTTGCTGAGTTGTGATAGTAGTAGAGGTACAATAGACGGACACAATGTTTTCTATTGGATGACAATTAAATAGTTGGACACATATTATCTCAATACCTCTGTTGTGGAGAGTTATTTGTCTCCGTTGAGCCTTAACAGATCTATGAACTACCACAGCCACACCGCCGTAAGAGTCGTGACGGTCCGCCCGAAAAATTTCGTAGGAACTAAGTTTGAATAAAGATTCTGGATCGAGCCATGTTTCACTAAGAGCAGCAATATGGACTTTTTCTTGGCGTAGTAATTCTAAAAAACAAGCGCTCTTGGGTCGAATACTCTGAGCATTCCATTGAAGTATATTTAGCTTATTGAAAGTTGTAAATGTCATTGTGACTGGATTAAATTAAACAATGATTTCATCCACGACCATTCTGAAATAAAGCCTACCACCACTAACGTAAACCATTCTAGGCACAATTTAATAACCGAGCTAATTTTTTCTGACATACTGAATTGCCGGAGGAAGATAATTTCCTTTATGCGAGTCAATAATTCGTTAAAAGGCGGACACTGATTTTCTTGTTCCTTATTATCCTGGGGTGTACATTCTTCCTTATTATTGGTGCTCAAAAATATCCAGTCTTCTTGATCAGGGCGATTTTTGTGCCTTGGGGTCTTCGAAGGATTTTTCGCCGGATGTTTTTGTTGAGTCTTTTCATTATGTATTGTAGCCTTTGTTTTAACGCTTTGTGCATATGACGGGCGCATCGAGTGTTCAAAGGGGAGGGTTATAGAACTTGAAGTGTCATGGGAAAGCGGAGGAAATAAATCTCGATTATCGGCTATTATCGAATCTTTTTGGGCAGTACAATCGGGGGGATTTGTAGATTCCGGGGGTACATAACATTCTAGGGCTTTCCTGTACGTGCACCTAAACTCAGCCATAATTTCTCGCAGTTTTCTTTCCTTCTTATAAATAGGGCAAGATTTACTCATAGATATGTGATCGCCACCACAGTTAACGCAAGTAAACGATTCGGTGTCACATCTTTCATGAGGTCCCCCACATCTGGGGCATTTCGTTTTTTTTTCCGGGCACATCTTCCGTGTATGCCCCAATCTCCAACATTGAGAGCACTGAGACACTTGGTGAATGTATGGCAGAACCTTAACCTCTATGTCACACACATGTACAAACGCTGGTACAAAGTTGCCATCAAAGCATAACCGAATAGTTTCACTCGGACACCAACCAGAAACTCCTTCGTCCCTATTGCGACGGTTCAACCTTTTAAATGATAACAGCTTAGCAGGAGAGGGGCATGAAATGTTATCCATGATTTCTTCATCTTTGAGGTCTAGATCTACGTATTTTATAAGACCATAGCATGTTGAAATTTCCAGGGCTTTTTGAAACCTCCAGCCTTTTGTTATGAGACTTTCACAATCGAATAGGGTTTTAGACGCTGCTTCATTTTCGAACTGCAGGCGTACTTTAAATGGGCTTACATATTTTATTTGACAAATTTTACCAATCTTATTTTCTTTTAAAATCCGGGCCATTGAAAATTGTTTAGGAAGTTGATCTTTGGAAGAAATGTAAACTTCAAATTTGTCCTCTTTTATCTGACTATTACGACGAGACTTTTTTCCCTTAACTTCAGTCCACCTCTCTTCCTCACTACTGTCAGTTCGTTCTCGTAGTCGTTTCGATGTTCTTATCAAATCATCCTCCTCCCCGCAAACATCAATCGTATCCAGATCATTCAATAGGTCATGCAAGTTATTTGAAATGGGCGAGTCACCGCGCGCCGGAGCGCTAATATCGTTATCTGTCATAGCGTAAATAATATCTAAGCACGCAGCTGAGAAGCCCCGGCGGCCGCGCGGCGCAAGCGCACGCGGTCACTCGTGGCGCGACGACGGTGAAGTAAACGAGTGCGCGCGCGCAAGGGGACCACGAGTGGTCGTTCTCCGACACAATAACGCGACTAGTCCGCTCGAGTGCCGAGGCGGGAATGTGATGTATAATTGATTTTGTATTGTGTTTTTGGTTGGATATTAAATAAATTATGTAACTGGTTGAGATATTTTAAGGAACACTTACGTTGCCCAGCCGTTTGTTACACGCGATTTTCCCCAAGAGTGTTTTATTAGAAATCAATGTAGTAGATAAATAGTTTCAAGGTACAGAGGCCAGCACATCAAGCTACCCCAATCTGTCAGATTTTTTCCCAATTGAATATGAACCTTATTCCTTTGTGCTAAAGTTGAAAATCTATCAAAGAAATTTGACAGATTGGGATAGGTTGCGTCTGTACATAAAAAAACTTTATTTAATTTTTGACGGTTGATTTCCGTTTTTTTATACCTATTCGATTTCCGATTTAAAACAGATTAAGAAAGTTGTACGAGGACTGTTTTTATTCAGGACCACATTTTCTGAAGAATTGTGATGTAGTCGCTTAGTTTCTAAATTTGTAAGCCCTTTTTTTTTAATTTATTGAGACATCCACAGGCAAGCCCGGTTAAGCAGACGACAACCTCATAGGTGGAACTGCGAAATGACATTAGCAAAAAAAAAAAATTGGAATTTTGACGTTTTTAGTGGAAATAGGCCGGTAATCTACCACGGAAGCGTGGGACACGGATGGACGGCGGCGGATGTCACAATGTCTTCGAAGTTTTTTTTTTTAGTTTCCAGGACATGCCGGTTTCCTCCATACTTCTCTGTTATTTTCAAAAGTAAAATAATCATGCTTTAAGATTAAGCATGTGTGACCACAACAGCAGAGTCAGGCTGCAGCGCTCAGTGGACGGTAAAACGAAATAAAACAGATAAAAATCACAAAATAACTATATTTATAATATTCTTTAATCATAAAACAACATTAAAAACATTGTGTAAGACCATACAGTTCTACTAACAAATAAACAAAATACGCGTTTGGACGTGGAGTGGCGGACACCAACCCGTTACCCGTAAAATACTCAAGAATTTCTAATCATTTATTGATAATAGTAACAATATGGCGAGTGGAGAAGGGTGAGGGGGCTTATAGAGTACAAACACTTAAATTATTTATGAAGATCTAGCCCCATATTTTTTTAAAACATTTACTTAAACGTTTTTCTGTCCACACTATCGAGTGGCTTTGGTTATATGAAGATCTGGCCCCAATTTTTTTTTGTCGTAACTTAACTTTATAACGTTTTAGAAGTTTCTCCGTTTCAACGATACACCGCAAAGTAAAAGAGACAGCCTCAAAATTCATTTGTGTATTTTACCGTGTTCTAAGGTAAAAAATTGCAATTTTTTATCGACTTATACGCAGAACTTCACGCCTTATCTCCCTGTATTAGGATAGGCTGAGGTGCATAGCTTATTACACTAAAAGTTCCATGTCATTGTAACATTGAAATCTTTTAAGTTAATAGACAATAGAAAGGTTTACATATACCACCGCCCCCCTCCCTCCACAACACAGAACGATACAACAACAAATTCAATGGACCAAAAATTTCGTCTATCATTCTTTAGGTACTAAAATGTCCCTTATAGCAGTGACTTTAAGGTTTAAACTGTTTTAACCTACAGTACTCGTGACTAAGCCGCATAGAACTATACGCTAGGAATACAGATGCTATTAAATTTAGATTCATTTGAAAAAATTACTTTAATACCTACACATAAAGTTCAGTTCACGCACAACTTCAATATTTTTTACGACTTTTTAATAGTCATCCTGAAACCAACTTAATTTACACTGTCACAAAGTTGATATTTGTTTAACATGGATTGGAAACAAGAATTTGAATATGCAATAAGCTAAGCAATAATTGTCATTGGTATAGAAAAGGGAACTCTTAAGGGCCTTATTACATTGACGATGTGCAAGCGAGTCCAAAGCGAAGCGAGTGCGCAGCGAGCTCACTGCCAGTGTGATAAGGCCCTTAAAAAATACTGATAAACGAAATTATTGGGCCACAGAACATACAAATTGAGCCAATAATATTAAACTAATTTAAGTTTTTCTAAAGCTAGCGATTCCACAGTCTCATAATAAAATAATCTATTGTAAGGTTACCTATCCATTTACATGGAACAGTTTCGAGGAGTGCCTCTGTCCACTGAAGTATAATACCAGCCTATTAAGAGCCTATACTACCTCAGCTAAAATTCACTATTTATCTCGCTCGCACGATACGCTCGCGGACTGAGTGAGAGCGAGACAGAGTGGAGTGCTAAGAGGCAGGCAGCGCCAATAGTTTACGTATTTGCTTTTTTCGGTGAAAATATTGGTAATTAAAAAATAATAATAAACATAAGACCTGCTTTATAGTTAGTTCAGTTAGTATACAAAGTTTCATGATCTAATTTGAAGTATTGTTTGAATAACAGCGGTTTTTAGTTCGGTTTGGATGTAACTTTGGAATTTTTTTCTACCGAGAAAATTTTACGGAATCGTATTTTCGTCAAACATAAGACCTAACATTAATCCTAAACTTTACCATATAAATGGCCCCGATTCTGTTGTTCACAAACTAAACTAAATTTAAGTTCAGTGCATCTTTTTCTTTCTACTTCATTATGAAAAGGACAGAAGATAAATATTAGTTTAGTTCTGCCAAATTATATAATCCATAGACAAGTTTAGACGGGATTAAAAAATTGGCTACTAAAATTTTGGAACGAAGTTCCTTATCGCGCGTTGTGAAAGGGGGCTAGACGGAAAAAATTCTTACGAAAAGTTGTCACGACACTTTTTGCTATAGTAAGCTATTGTAAGCTGTGCGGCGTCTCATGTTTCTCTGTCTGTCTCTCTCTTTCTTATAGAAAGCAAGCCAGATATTTTCATTTCTATTTCGCATTGAATATAATTATTAATATAATTATTTTATACAAGATTCAATACATTACATTATTTATAACTTAAAAAAAAAAAAAATTATTACAATTCCTTCACTAATTAATCGAAAGGAACTTCGTTCCATCCGGGTGTCCCTTGACACCTCTCAAGTTTCTTTATAAACTAATATTTATCTTCTGACCTTTTCATAATGAAGTAGAAAGAAAAAGATGCTTTGAGGTAGTATAGACTCTTTAATGTCCCACTGCAGGGCATGAAAAACCACTTCTCAGGTTCGCGCGTTAATCAAAACGCTTGGGCAATACGGGTTGAAGATTTAAGACGACACCGACCGCGCAGTGGCGCCCTCATCGTTTGCTTGGTTATTTATTTTAGCAGAAAATAAGCATGTTACTTAGTGCTCCACAAGATTATACGTTATGAACAACATTTTAACCGCTTACGTCGGATTAATCCGACAAATATTTCCGTGCCCATTGCGCCAGGGTCGTATATTTACGAGCAAATGCCACAGCTCGTTTACTCTGTTTTGTTTTATTAATTACGCTGTCTTCTATCAGGTTATTCGAAAAACAAAAAAAAAAATCGAATCAGTAATAGGCTGGTTTATAAAAAAAATATTTATTGCAGTGACATAAGAGCTCGCTCGTGAATTACGTGATCTATAGTAACAATACAAATACAGTATATACAGACTTCTTATCATGCTAGTAGGAGGTCGCCGTCTCGCGTTTTGTGTTTTAGATATCTGAAAATTCTCCTGTGGGCAAAAAGAAAAAATGTTATTAAAATTACTATGGAACGAAGTACAGGCTGGAGCTCATCAAGCTCCTACAATCTGTCAAATTTCTATAATAGATTTTCAACTTTATCGCTAAGGCATAAGGTTCATAGTTGGTTGGGAAAATTTTACAGTTTCGAGTAGCTTGATGTGCTGGCGTCTGTACAAAAGTCCTGGAATTAACGCACACCACCAAACGCCCCAATTAAAATATTATGTTATAATCATAATAAATATACTGAATTTTCTTGAATATGTATTAAACATATTTTTTTAAAATTAATTTAGTTATACTGATTGTTGGAGAAATTGTTTACATTACAAATCTACGCATGCATACAGTCGCATACCTATTAGACTAGCTAGCGTAGAAGACACTTCGTCCATTTTGGTATTGAGTGTACAGCGAAAATGTGACAATAATTTACGTAGTTTTAATTATTATTGGGACAAAAAAATTACCTAAGTATACTACAAATGACAGAGGGGCCCGTGACTAAATAATAACAGCCGCACAGGTCGATCGTTTAGGTTAAACTACGCTTGCTGCGGTTGGTCTGTGGATGGGTGACCATCTTTACATACCAAGACCCCTCCGTGCCTCGGAAAGCACGTTAAGCCGTTGGTCTCGGCTGTCATTCGTTGATCTTTGACAGTCGTTACGGGTAGTCAGAAGCTCGAAAGGGTTGTGGAGGTCAGATAGGCAGTCGCTCCATGTAAAATACTGGTATTCGGCCGTATTCGGTTAGACTGGAAGCCGACCCCAACATAGTTGGGAAAAGGCTAGGCAGATGATGATTTAAAATGACAGAAATCGATTCAGTAAACAATTCTGAACAAACTACTTTCATAATGTGCATTAATTCAGTTACAAATTGTATAATTCATTCCAAAACACAGATAGCGAACGCTGGCCGTACAGCTGCCGGACTAAAGATATAGATACACCTAGATAACGCAAGAGCAACTACTTCGCGTGCCAAAACTCGCAACAACTTACGTTAAAAAATCGTAAGCCGCCACTTTCGCGCTCAGTCCTGTGTACTGCGGGCTGCGTGAGCGTGAGTGAGAAAGAGCGCTTGGGACATCATAGTAGGCAGTAAAAAAAATGGCACGCTTGTTTTTCATAAAGATCGTGATACTTGCGTTAACTAGGTCTATCTATATCTGTGTGGGACCACATCTGTCGCATATAGGAGTAACGCGAAAATCACAACTCATTCGATCCCAAATAACAGGTAATTATTACGCGAAAGAAAGAGATGGCAGGATGAGCTGGATTCCTTCTTAAAGAATTGGCTCACAGTCGCAGTAAACTGGGAAAAGTGTTTCAAAAATGGCTGGAAGAGATCGCAGAAAGCTATTAGGCCGCCCATTGTATGTTTTGTAGTGATAATCATATAATTTTTTTTTGTTATGTATTTTCTGGTATACAATACAGTGGAAAGAGGGAAGGGAGGCCTTTGCCCTGCAGAAGGAAAACACAGGCTTATAATAAAATATTAAAATTGCATTGAAATCTGTCAAACGAAGGAACATTTAGTTTAGGGTCAAAAGGTATGCGATTCTCCGCAAGAACATTACAGAGTAAAAATTTGAATACACACATCAAAAGTGTCTAGGGATCAAGCATTTTTATGCGGATTTCTTGAGATTGAGATGTGGCTTTGTAATAAATTTATGATTTTATAAATTTATATGGATCCTTTTTGGTGCATTTCATAATTTGAATCAGGAACTTTGAATCAAATTCGAGTAAAAGATGAAAATCAGCTGTCAATATTTTCCCTATAAAAACATACAACGCATTGAAGACATTATTAGTGCTACTGTTTCCCTACTACTGATTAAAACCAACGTTATTATGGAGCGGCGACGTCATTTAAGCAGGGAAGAAATGCTCAGAGCCGTGGGAATGATAGAAGCTGGTTCCCGGCAACGTACTGTGGCTTTAGCTCTGAATACAAGTCAGAGTGTTATCAGTCAACTTTGGACACGTTACCGAAGCACTGGTACCGTGGCTGAGCGCCATGGAGGACGGTATCGCTGCACCACACGGAGACAAGACCGATACATTCAAATCTTAACTCGAAGAGCTCCAACAATAACCGCCATGATGTTAGCCGTGAGGCTTCATCACTCTTCAGGGAACTTAATTAGCGACCAAACAGTCAGAAACCGCTTGCATGAAGTGAACCTTCATTCCCGAAGACCGCTACGGGTACCACCTATAGCAATGCACAATCGTAGGATTCGATATCAATGGGCTCTTGAACACAGAAATTGGTCAGAAGAACAATGGCGTTTCGTGTGCTTTTCTGATGAGTCTCGTTTTGGTATGAGACCGGATACAAGACGTATACGACACTGGAGAACCCCTGGACGCCAACAGCGATTAAAATCCTGCCAGGAAGTCCATCCTTATAGTGGTGGAACCATCATGGTATGGGCGGGTATTTGGATCGGCGGAAGAACTGAGTTGATTTGGATCAGAGGCAACCTCAACGCTCAAATTTATGCTGAGACGATTGTATCAGACGTCATCGTTCCTCTACAAGTGCAAATCGGTCCCTTATTTCAGTTAATGCATGATAATGCGCGACCGCACACCGCAAGAGTTGTAAGACAGACTCTCGCCGCAGCTAACATCAATGTCCTGCCCTGGCCTGCTCAGTCGCCAGACTTGAACCCGATTGAGCATGCATGGGATATGCTACAGAGAAGAGCTCTGCCGAATATGGAGGGTATCCAGTCGCAAGAAGACCTTTTTTTGTTGTTGCAACGAACATGGGCGGCCATTCCACAGCGTGATTTGGATGAACTCATTTTGAGTATGCCAAACCGATGTTTCTTGTGTTGTTAGTGTTCGCGGTAGAAACACGGATTATTAATTGTTTAAGTTACCCAATAAAATTTTAGAGAAAACTGTTATTTCAGTCTTTTTTTCGAACTTTTGTGTTAGTGGTTCAAATGTCAAAAATCCCTTTATTAGGAAAATGGCAAATTTCTTTATTAATGCAAAGGTGACTTGGTTTATCGTTACTGTGACAAACGAAAACACTTTATTTTATGAATCCTTAAAGAAAATTTTAATTAATATCAATCAGGAGAAAAGTTATTGCAAAAATATATGTTGATCCCTAGACACTTTTGATGTGTGTATTTTCGCAGCCGCCATCTTGGATTTTCATTTTGACCTCACTATAATTTATTGACTTCAGCACCTCGAAATCCATGAAAACAGATAGTTTTCTTCTTATTGTTTTCTCTCATCGAGTCAGTCGCAGGCATAACGATTTTTTTGTTGGCGACCTGAGCCGCGAATAAAAGCAAGCCTATCTATAAAAGCAGCTACATATATTGGTACTGTTCGTCGAATCGTTGAGCTCCTTAAGTTTGAGTTGAGCTGCATGATTACTGATAAATGCGTGCACTGACTGGACAGGTCCACTCAATCTGTGTGGTTCTTTCCTCCAAAGACCATTTCAGACACCAATCTACATGGTCTCCACATGATCTGAACAAGATTATGTCTGGACTTTAAAAGAGACTGTGACCTCTGAGTTTGTTTCGGCCTTTCTTCTCAGAGTAGTCAGATAGGAACCGCCGACCTCATCTCGTTTTTAAAAATATGATTGACGTGTAAAAGTGTTTGTACAAACCTACTTACAGAAATAAAATCATTTATCATCTGAAATCAGGATGGCAACCAACCGATTATCCTTTAAAGTTAAGGTTTGCGAGCACTTTCGCAAGAAGCTGGCAGTATCATCACAACGCTAATATTTTGTCTTTGTTTGTCTTATTTCTTTTTAATATATTCATTTATTTATGTATATGTATTTGTGCTTATATTTATATGTAATTAGGTATATATTATATTTATAGTTTAAATAGGATTCTGCGTATCTTTATATTTAAAATATTTATTCCTGTAATGATTGCACCTACTGTTTGTCTCTGCATCACCCAAAGGTTGACTGGTAGAAAATGCCTATGGCATTAAGTCCGCCTCTGTACATGTATGTGCTTGAAGTATTAATGATATCTCACCAGAGCGTCCTGGGCGCGTGCCCCCAGTCGCGCGGCGTGTGCGCGAGCGCGCGGGCCACGTCGGCGTCGCGCACGAGCACGTCGCTCACGACGCGCAGCACCTGCACGCCGCCCGCGTGCGGCCACGGCGAGCCGTTCTCGTCCAGCACCAGCTCGATACGCATCGTCACCTCCCACACGGAGCGCAAGGGGATGTTGGCGACCTGGGGAAATATTAGTAGATTATTTATAACAGTCTTCCAGACCATATTTCGGCCATGGCAGCCAGTCTCAACGGAGACTAGCCTTCGGCGCGGGAGATATTATAGTGTGTGCACTATAAGGCCTCTGCCTCGAATCTTGCGGGCAGCGGGGCGGCGGCGGCAAGATCTTATGCGTACTTTTAAATGGACCGGTTCTCGAAAACAGCGGCGCGGGAGCGGGCAACGAGCGGTGCACTCCAGGCAATCGGCGACCGCCCGCGCCACCGCCGCTGCCCGCAAAATTCGAGGCAGCGGCCTTATATCTCGCGCGCAGACACAGGTGCACTCCCTCTTCCCTCACTCTCATAATCCTCAAGGACGGCAATCCGACACGACCGGAGAGAGATCAGGCGCAGGACCAACGGCTTAACGTGCGCACCGAGGCACGGGGGTATCACACACCTAATTTCCAAGCTCCGGGCTGTTACTAAGAAATTCCTAATGGAAAAACACAATATGACCGACCTGAGAATCGGATCCACGGTCAGCAATCGCGCTTAGAACCACGAATCCAACAGGACAGTCATTATTTAACGAGGGGATAAAGTAGTGTCTTTTGTGACGGGCGCTTTAAATGCACCGAGGGATAGACGAAGACCGCTTCATTCCCGAGGAGAATACTCTAGTTTTCACACCTTTTGCAAAGTTATAAAAAGCAATTCATTTTTCGAATATATTTTTTGGAGAAGTTTTCATACGAATTTTTAGTTTCGGGTTCCAAATTCAAATCAAATTATTGACTAGCGGCACAATATTATTACCCGGCTAGACCCCAGAGGGGCAATTCTCGTAATTTTTAAGAACGTTCACAATCTGATCTTAGTCTCAATCTGTCAAAAATGATTTTGAACGTTTTAAATTAAGAGAATTGGCCTTCAGAGCTTTCAAAACATACTTTCGGTTACGTTTGCATGACATCTAATATATAAAATTCTCGTGTCAGTGTTAGTTACCATACGCCTCAGAAACGGCTGAACCGATTTGTATGAAATTTTATATGCATATTCAGTAGGTCTGAGAATCGGCTACTATCTATTTTTTTTTTTTTTGCAAAACGACGTTTGCGGGGTCAGCTAGTATTATTTGAAATTATCGAGCGGATAGTGTACAAATTACTTTAAAAATATATTTACCATACTGCTATTAGTCATCTTCTCGTTACTCACCCGCTTTCAAACCATATCATCTTTCACATAGCCCATCCATAATTTCTCACCTTCAACGAAAGATTCCCCTCATTATCCAGCGTATACGCTAGATGCAGCTTCGCGTCATGCATCGCGCGTCCCCAGCGCAACGCGAGGCGCGCAACTGCGGCGCAACGTCGCAACAACGGCGGGATGTCACTCGCGTTACATGTTGCACGCAACAAGCGCGACACCATGTAACGCATGGTTTCACACGCGAAGCGAACGGTCATAGTGGCCACCGGATTCTTGCGATCTGAGATGTAATAAAAAATAGAAATTGTGGTTATTACACGTCTTATACTAATAATAAATTCAATTCATTTATTGCATCAAATAAGGTACGTACATGTAATTCTTATATAAAATATTTAGTAACACACATTTGGCCAATATCTAGCATGCAATAGTCCAAGTTTTTACTACTATTTTTACTTGTACTTTTTGAGCCAATTCGTTACAAACATACATACAAATCTTTCCTCTTTATAATATTAGTATAGACTAGTATAGATAACCTTCCTTAAGAATTGGGCTATCAAATGCAAAAAAAAAAAACCGACCGTTCAAGAGATTAGCACGTTCAAACAAACAAACTCTTCAGCTTTATAATATTATATTAGTATAGACAATATTTATAATTATAAAGCTGTATAATATTAGATCTATAATAATATCACTACATAGTATAAAACAAAGTCGCTTTCTCTGTCCCTTTGAATGCTTAAATCTTTAAAACTACGCAACGGATTTTGATGCGGTTTTTTTATAGATAGAGTGATTGAAGAGGAAGGTTTATATGTAGTGTATTTAGTATCAGCATTGCACCCGTGCGAAGCCGGGGCGGGTTGCTAGTATATGTATAAGTATACATAGATATAATAATGTAGACTCGACGTATAACTAAGAGACCCAAATGATTTTACTGACTTACTCAGCTATTGCTATTCAAGTTTAAAATTACATGAAGCTGTATCGACACCTGCAATTGTCAGTATTATATGTAAAAAATATCAATGTTCCTTATTATTTTATTTTGACTTAACATTTGCACTACCGTGAGGTTGAATATAGTGTAACAAACAAACTGTATAACGTCCAGTGGCGTGCAATGGTTTTGAGAATAAGTAGGCAGGCACTAGGCCGGGTCTAATCTAGGCAGACGCGGCCACTAATCAGAAACATAAAACAAAAGTATTTATGTATTCTCAATTTGCAAAATGTATGATATTAGAGATCGGATATTCGGATGCATATTTACGTAAAGGGGATTTTTAGCTATAAAAGTATGGAAGCGGCTTCATAAAATATTTTTTTCTGTAAAAATCCCGGGATGCCAGTAACACCGTGAATACATAACTAGTCGGGTGTATAGTATCGATGCAATTTCTACAAAAATATTTAAGTATTTTAAAAAATCCCAGGGTTTTTTTTTGTATTGTTGTTATGCAATACACAATGTAAGAGGATTGCATAACAATTCAGATGCATATTTATTTAAAATTAATGTTTAATTTTTACAATTTGTTTCAATAGGTAATAAATGAAATTATTCTAAATATATATAGTCCGTTATCTAATCTTGACGTTGTTTGCTATTGCAGCTTGGTATCTACCTACCTACTTTACAATATTAGGTAGACAGATATATGCATCCGATTCTATAGTCAGAAAAAACACAAAATTCCGTAATCGCGGGATTTTTGCATTCCATATAGGCCAAAATTTGAAAGTAAGTAAATAAATTTCTGATTATATAATCAGAAACCTATCCCGGAACCGCGGGATTTTTTAGATATCAAAAGCGCATTCCATATTAACCAACATCTCAACTTTAGGTGAATATGCATCCGAATATCCGATCTCTAATTGATAATTTAGTGAGTTTTTTAATTGTGGAACACACACACTAAAATGTAATTGAGAGGCTTATATGCCTTTATGTAATGCACGCCACTAATAACATCTAATATACCTATCCTATATTCTAGCAAATAAAGATATCATTCATTCATTCATAGATTCGAGGGGTCGGCTATACATACCATGCTGCACGGTCTCCACCGCTACATCCAGCACGGGAGTGTCTCCTCGAACTCGTGTTCTCGTCCCATTGTCATGTCGATGCGCGAGACGTACCGTCAGCCTCAGCCGGCCGTGTAGCAGACGGAATGACCATGTATCGGCGGATGAAGACTCCCATTCGCATTCGTGGCTCCTGTAATGTTTGATAATATGTTAACGACTGTTGAATGATGAGGCAGGCAGAAGTGGATGTGGCTTTGGGTAGGGAATTAGGTATGTTCCTTTATTCCCGGTGTCCCCGTCCTACGGGGACAGCGGCACTTCAATTAAATATTTAAAAAACTTCCCGTTGTCTCCGTACACTGTTCCGTTAATTTATTTGAATGAAATAAGTAAAAATTATTGCCCATTGTCCCCGTTTTTTCTTTTTTAATCAACATACAAAGTGTATGGAATATTGGTAGATTAGTCTTGGTACCCGGTAGATTAATATAAAGGATTTAGACCTTGTTTTCAGGTAGGATTTTTTTTATATAATGAATTTGATCGAAATAGCAGATTTAATAGGACTACGACTCGTGAAAAGTTTACTTCCCGTTGTCCCCGTTAGCCGAATGTACAGTCAGCAAAGGAGATAAGTATGCAGGGTCGTCAAATATAGTTGAAGTTTACTAAGAAACCGATTGATGTTTTCGAATGAAATTTAATTTGATAAATGAACTGTTTGTTTTCTATAAATTAAATTAAATTTTATTCGAAAACATCAATCCTGTCCTTACTAAACTTCAACTATATTCGACGACCCTGCATACTTATCTCCTTTGCAGACTGTACGTTATGGGGACAACGGGAAATAAATTTAATCACGTCCCGCTGTCCCCGTGACGGGGATATGGCATACGGGGACAACGGGAATAAAGGTCTTAAGTACTATGTAATATGTGGCGTAACTGCTCCGTTGGTATCGTGGTCGCAAGCGCGACTGCTGAGCGCGGGGTCCTGGGTTCGATTGCCGGGACGGGGAAAGTGTTATTGTGTTTTTCCATTAGGAATATCTTAGTAACAGCCTGGTGCCAGCCATACCCCCGTGCCTCAGAAAGCACGTTAAGCCGTTGGTCCTGCGCCTGATCTCTCTCCGGTCGTGTCGGATTGCCGTCCCATCGGACTATGAGTGTGAGGGAAGAGGGAGTGCACCTGTGTCTGCGCGCACGCTTGTGCACTATAATATCTTCGTGTACCTGGCTAATCTCCGTTGAGATTGTTCACCGTGACCGAAATCGGTCGGGGAGGCTATTATTATTAATATGTGGCGAGACTATTGCAGATTGCAGACTCCGAGCTGTTACTAAAGTCTCAAAGACAATTGAGAATATTGTAGCGCTTGTAGACTGCGGATTTGTAGACCATTTTTTATGAAGTACTTGGTACTTGGTACTTGTTGACAGGCCTACGCTGTCTTCACATACCTATTAATACTGCAATTTGAAAGCATTGTAAAAGCCAATTATTTTTAAAAGATTAACTGTGGAGTTTTTTGCCGGCTCTTCTCCATAGGAAACGACCAATTGGAACCGTACACCTAGCTCCTGACGTTTCATAAGTGCCCTTGTAGGTTTATGTGAAATAAAATATTTTGATTTTGATATTTTGCCTATCCCGGGAACAAACACAAGTCCTATAAACCAATAAATTCATAATAAAAACTTCACTCACCCCATGAAAGGCAACATATCAATCTTGGCGACCACATTGACACTGGAATCAGAACTGCATATATTTGAGCTGGTTGCACACATCAGATCGGGATGGCAGTCCATCTGCGAGGGTATACCTTGCAACGTGGCCGATGACTGATTGGGCGACTGACAGTCAGTCTTAAACGTACTATTAGCATCCTTCATCGCATTAAAATTCTTACTACTCGTAAAAGACACATCAGATTGTGAAAAAGCCGTAACACTTTCAGATTTCGGGTTCAAATTGAAATCCTCCAGCAATTGCTTTTCTGAAATATGTTTAAAGTCACTGTCCAAGTTACGGTAATCTGTTAGTAATTGTTGCACAGTGATGGTTGGTCCTTGTTTTGTCTCTTTAACTTTCGGCGACTTCTTCTCGCTAATATTCGATGTGTGAGCATTCTGCTCGCTACCTCGCTCGCAAGGTTCCGAGACGTCTTTCTCAGGTGCCATGTTATGTGTAGATTCATCTGTAGAAATCGAAGGCGGTTCGATATCTTTGCTTCTTACTTTGCCCATTATGGTGACCTTATTTGTGTTCGGGCTGTTTGAAATTTTCTGCATTTTCATAATTGGTTTCGGAGTCACTTCCACGGCGGGCTGATATTGTTTGTATTTGTCCGTCGATGGACTGTAAATCCGTTTCTTGCCTTTCGTTATATTCGCTACCGTAATGGGACTATCGATTCGCTCACTCAAGGCTCTGTCTGGCGACTTAGCAACATCGATCACCATCGCTTGTTCTTCTATTTCAACAAGATTCGATCTCGAGAATTTGATCCTGCGGTTCTCATTTTCGTTGTCCGGTGACAGTCTACCTTCACCGTCTAAAGCGTCATCCACTAACGTTAGCGACGAGCACGCTTCAAGCAATTCTTTGTTCCCTTTCATGGTGATCATAGTATTTACCTGATCGTCCCGTAATTGCGTTGAAAAAGCATCTATAGATTGGTCAATGGAAATGGGTCTACTTGATGAGGTAGATTGTATGCTGAATTGGTTGTCTTGCTTTTTGTAGACATACAAATCCTCTTGCTTTTCTCGAGTTCGAATCGCCAAGCGGTACTCCGCGGTGGTCACAGTTTCCACCTCAAAGGCATTATCTCTAGATGATTTATTTAGGTGACTCCCAGTAGACCGATTGCGGTCACAGGGAGTGTCATCTGATTTCTTTGGATTATACCTATGGACGCCGGAGTAATTAAGTGGGGCGAGCAGAATGTTGTTCAAAGGATTCAGATGGTCGAAAACTAGCACGTCAGGTGGAGGTTCGACGGGAGTATGTGACTGTGAGGGCGAGTAGGAATTCCTCTGCTTTGGTTCAGGGATGTCAAATTCTGACAACATTTCCGAGCTGATTCCGGAAAATTTGACCGGACTTCGCAAGGATCGAGATCTGGACTTATTAATGGCAGCCGTTAAAGAGCTGCCTTTATCTGTATCCGTAATAGTGTCAGTATTGCAAAGCAGCTCGCAACCTAAGTCTACCTGACTGGATGTGACTAAGTTAGCCTGTATCTGCGTGCTTTGCGTAGACGGGATCTTTATTACGCCTTTATCAATGGCTACGCTCTCAAAAGGCAGATTCTCATTCATCGGCTTTACCAGATCCAGCATCAGTTCTTTAATACCGTCGGATACGTCTTTCAAGTATGTCGGAATCACTTTTGCTTTTGTTTCGTTCATGTATGACGTTTCGCCGAACGCTGTTTTCTTAAGCGGAGAATACTTCGTGTCGAATTTGAGGCTGATGTCGCTGTTCGATTCGTCATCAAATTGCAATGTTTTGACGACTTCACTGCTTGTGCGGTTTGACTTCTTACATATACCTACGGACGCGTCTCTTGTATCTTCTTCGGTACAGTCACTGTCATCTAGCGCCAGTCTAGACTTCTGTAACCCTGCTTGCGCCATTGAGATGTTATTTAATAAATCCTCCCTACTCAAGGCTATTGATTGTCTGTTAGGTGCGAAGCTAAGTCGCTTAGGCTCTGCAACCTCGGTATGACTTTTTATCTTGACGGCAGCCGGCTCAAGATCCTCATCACTATCTCTATTATCAGTGAGATTGGTTATCATATCAAGCAATTCTTGAGTATTGTTAGCTTTTTTATAGTTATGATCTTCCTTTCCATACTGAACATTCTCATCTTTTTCTACAACATTTTCAAAGTCTGTACTGACGACGTCTTCGAACAACCTGTTCGAAAATTCATTCTTTTCTGTGACAGCACTTCGTAATTTTTCTAGCTGCATTTGTAGATCGTCGATTAGTACCGGTTTCTCTTCCTTACACTCCAGTTGTAGCGTCGACGATTGACTATATGTTAGTGCTTTAAGCTGTGCGTTCTTTTCCTCCTTGTCCGTCTCTCTGTCTGCCTGTGTATCGTAATCGCTATCTTTTGTTATGTAAAACATACTCTCGTTCGATGTATTGACATCAGTGTCTTGCTGCACGTTATCAGAAGAAGGGTTTGATTCTATACGAGCCATGAAGTTTTTATCTCTCGTACCGCTGTCTACGCTAGTCGCAGACATGGTCAGTAGCGAAGGAACTGATGTATTTCTTTCTTCACTCTCTGTTTGTATTAGAGCATCATCTTCACCTTCAGAGACCTTGTCTACATTCGTCTCAGAGCTAGAACTCATTAAATTCAACTGATTCAATTTCATTTCTAATTTAGGATGTAGAAGCGACGCGCTTGCACTGACGTCTTCTACAGACGAGGGTATCGCTTCCTCGATTACGTTGACTGATGACGCGTTTTTCGAGTCACTGGTCATATTTCTGTATATATCTATGGTGTTCTTCAAATCGCCGTATTCGGCTGTGTTTGAATGCAATGAAGACTTGTTATTGGTCGTGGAGGCTTGCAGCACGATCACATCTGACTGCGGATTGGTTCCCTGATCTGGCTCTGTCGCGTCCAATATAATGCTTTTGAACAGTTCTGTACCAACAGTTATTAGTTCGGCTGGAATCGGTTTAGTCGTTGAGATGTCACAGTTATCGTTGTCAAAAATGACGGTTTTTCGTTTTTCTGTTTCTCGTAGACTCCGAACGTTTGGTATTGCTATTGTCATCGACATATCAGAATTAAAGTCGTCTGCATTAAATGCAATTGACTTTTGATCGTCTTGCAAGCCATCTCCCGTTGGATTATGAGCATCTTCTTCATACACTTTATAATCAATAACGTTCTCCTTATCTTCTTTAATACCTTCAGGTTTTTTAATACAGTCTTCTGCAGAATCTAGCTTGTCTAAAAGAAAAACGTTGGTTGATAAAGCTAGAGACGTAGCGATGTCAGCTTCGTCCTTATCATATATAAGAGATTTTCGTTCATTTGTTGCCTCCTCTATTATGTTAGCGGGTATAGCTTCAGTCATAGATATATCACCTTCGTCGTTATCATAGACAATTGTTGTTCGTTTTCTATTTCTCGGTTTTCTAGATGTGTTAAAGGCATCGATAGTTTTATCTTTATCTTCGCTATATCCGGGTATAAGTTGAGTAGGTATGGCCTGTGTTATAGATATATTCCCGGCATCATTTTCATAGACAATAGTTTTACGTCTAGAAGCATCATTGTCTTTGACAGTGATATTATTAGGTAAAGACTGTATGGTGGGAATTGCCTCAGCTTTATTATTTTCTTTATTGTCATCTAATTGAACTCTTTCCTGTAAAATATTTGTCGGTAACGCTTGAGTAACAGAAATGTTACCAGTATCATCTTCATATACAACAGTACGTCGTCTTTCGGGATTCGGTTCAATGTTCGGAAGGATAACGTTAGTAGGAATCGCCTGTGTGACTGAAATGTCCCCAGTATCATTTTCATATATTATAGTTCGCCGTTTTTCCTGTGCTTGCTTGTCTGAGAGCATTATGTTAGCAGGCAACGCTTGTGTAAAAGACACGTTCCCACCATCATCATCGAAAACCATAGTTTTTCTTCGACTTGCTTCCTCAAAAATATTCGACGATATAGCTTGTGTGATAGATATATTGTCTTCATCACTATCAAATACTACAGTTTTGTGTTTGTTGGTGGTTTCTATATCCTTATTCACTATAATGTTTGAAGGAACTGCCTGTGTGATTGAAATGTTGCTTGTATCGTCCTCATTCACTGAAGAACGACGACGTTCAGGCATAGTTCCACTACTGCTAAAAAGTTTTCCTGGTACTGTTTCATTCACTGTATTGTTTGTGGTGCTTTCATTAAACGCAATAGTTCTCCTCGTAGAAGCATTGAAATCATGGCTTATAACAGCAGTTTGATATATAATATTAGTGGGTAAAGCCTGTGTCATAGAAATATTTCCTGTATTATCGTGAATTGTTTTTCTTTTAGGTCTAATATCGGGTACAGTATCTGATATTTCATCTTCATCCGTTTTTGTTTCATGAAAACCGTGAAAGCCAGAATTTTCGCATTTAGAGTTAAGCATACCATCGATAAAGTTTGGTAAATCATCATTGACGTTTAAAACAATAGTTTTCCTCTGAGGAGTTTCTGTTGAAGAATCAGGCAAAAGAGTCTGTCTGTAATTTTTATCTTTTTCCGGTATATCTGGCTGTAAAGTTAACCGTTTGCCGTCGAAGACTAATACTTGATCAGGTTCTTCATTGACGGCGAAATTGGACTCACAAGGGGCATCGTAAGGGTTGATAGCTATGTTCTCTTTGTCCGCAACCCAATCGTTATTCAAGCTAACTTTCTTGTCAATGGACGCACTTTTAGATACATCCTGTACCGAGCTATGCACGATATCCGTTATAGACAAGTCCTCGTCATTTTTGACGATGTTTGTCATGTTCAAATCAACCTCTATATATTCTGACATGTTCCGTCCGTTACTAAACGGCCCGTGACAGCCCATGTTACTCGATCCCCTCTCCAAATCCTTCTCAATTTCATCTAAATCGTCTTTCTCAATCTGCTGTATTGCTGAGAAATTGACTTCGATTCGACCAGAATTATCACCGATCGATGGGCCAGTGAAATCATTGCCGAATAGTTTGCTTTGTTCGGTGAAGGCACTTAGTTCGAATTTGTTATGGGGTGCCGTTAATTTTCCCTCTCCTGTGCACTCGAAGGAAGCTAATTGCTGAGGAAAATTAACATTGTTTAGTGACCCATTGGGGAGACCGCTGATAAAGTCAACAGCCTCGACTTCTTCGAATTGTTGGTCGAAGATTCTCTTTCCAAGATGGCCGACGGGCTGTCGGGAAGCGTTTGCTTCGGAATCGTTATTGGACGATTCTAAAGACTTGTTTTGTTCTTCGTAGAAGTTTTTCCACGTTGTCGTCGCTTCGTTCGTTACGAATTCACTGGGGACAGAAAGGTAAGCAAATTATAGCGAGGAAACAGTTGAATAATCGGCACATTCTTTATTTTATTAACGACTAGCTGTGCCCGCGACTTTGTTCGCCAATAATTACCTTTTTTTAAATTAAACGTAAGCATTACACCTTAAAACGTCAGCTATATGCCAGACAAAGTCCCGTCAAATTCGGTCCAGCCGTTTCGGAGATATAAGGATTCGTTTCGGAACACAAGGCAAAAAAAAACTTTCATTTGCATTTAGTAAAAAGCTGTTATTTTGACATTACAAACAGACTTTCAATTTTATTTATTTGTATTGGGTATAGATGTATATAAGAAAATTCAAATTATCGTCGGCATCAGCTGGTGGACGTCTGAAGAGCTGTTTCTTGTCTAGGTTTATGCTCATAAAACTTTGCACTTTAAGACTGATTGTAAAGTTCATTTTTCAATATCATGAAACAAACTCTAAAATTATGAGGATTAAGGAGTAATGATCCTTATACGAAGAACTCTTATTCGAATCGCTTGTTATTAATGGGTGGTACTTATTATTGTTTTATTTCAAAACCAATTATTTGTATTGAAGTTTTCTCATCCAGTGTTGAGATGAGTTCGATATCATGTCACATGAAAAAATCATCGAACTCGGCATCAATGCGGTGTACACGCAGCTCCGGCGCGGCGACGGTGCGGCTCCAGCGTCATGTACAGGAAGCCTTACCCTTTTCTCAAAACTCCTCCGAAACGGCTGGATCGATTTGTATGAAATTTTGCGTGCATATCGGGTAGGTCTGAGAATCGGCCAACATCATTCTATTTTTCATACCCCTTTTTTTTCAAAACGACGTTTGCGGGGTCAGCTAGTTTTATAAAAACATAGATATACTTACGCTACACCAGTCCTTCGAGAGAAACTGACTCGTCGACTCTTAGCAGTGTCTGTGGGCGTGGCCACGTTAAACTCCAACTCCGAGAAGGGTGTGCGGGCAGGCCGTTGACTTTTCAGTATTGAGGAGCGGCGCTTCCTACTGTAAACAAAAATAAAATATTGTTAAGACAAAGCCCCCTTAAGGTGACTGGGAAGTGGTAGACCGCGAAATTCAAATTTTCTTACGTTTTTTGCAATTTGCAGGTCAGTGTCAGGTTGCATCTTGATCAAAATTTGATTCGCGACCATAACAGGTACGTATTTACCGAATTATAATCATAAGAAACATTCAAGCGATACTGCTGAGGTCCTGTGTGCGATTCCCATGGCTCATGTTCAGTTATAAGTTAGTAAGACAAGTAAATCAATCAGGCTCTTGACAGCTTGAATGGTTTGGAGGGTCACGACTCCCATGTCCCCCCTCGGACCGCACCTACAAGTATGTAGGTTGTATAGAATAGAAATATAATACTTTTTATCATGTACACCATATAAATTATAAATATGAGGTGACGGATAGGGGGCCTACTGGCGGGGATTGCTTAGGGCATCAAGTACCTAGTCTTAATCTGGCACTGACAAATTATCATCATCTGCCTCGCCTTTTCCTAACAATGTCAGGGTCGGCTTCCAGTCTACCCGGATGCAGCTGAATACCATTATTTTAAATGGAGCGACTGCCTCTCTGACCTCCACAACCCAGTTACTGGGTAACACAATACCTCTTGGTAAGACTGGTTGTAAAGACTTTTGGGCTTCTGACAACCCCTAACCACTGTCAAAGATCCACAAATGACATCCGAGACCCACGGCTTAACGTGATTTCCAAGGCTGGGGTTTTAGTATGTGAAAATGTTCACCCATCCACGAACCAACCGCAGCAACCTGTGCCCTAGCAGTGGGAACGTTATAGGCTGATTATGCTACTTAAATCCTCACTTTCAATGGTTGATGTAAGAGTACACTAAATATAATCTATTTCAGTATTGTGAAGATAAACAAAATGACTTTGATATTAAAGAATACTTGTGTATGTAAATAAAGTAGTTTAAAACAAGAATAAGGTTTCATTCTTGTCATTTGAGGCTAAAGACAAAGGTTTGAGGTTTTTACACACTGGTCAGTCTCCTATTTTCTGGATAGGCCCCATGTATAAATTATCTAAGCATTTATTACTCTCACTGCATCCCATGAAGATTTAGAGGACTCTTAGAACCTTCGCCCACTGGCCGCACGGCACGGCAGCACCCGCAGCACTACATGCAATGATGCAAGCGCATTCTGACGGCAACGATCCGCAGTATAACTAGGCATGCCACGACGTCCCTAAGCATTTTCAATAAAATTGAAATTTTAATGTCATTTTAGTTTTTATGTTTATATTTCTGTTCGTCGCATAAAAATCCCTTGCCGTGACGTGCTACAAGTGGGCGCAGGCCCTAAAGGTCCTGTCCTTTCAAAAACCACAGCATTATTCCGTTTCTTATCAATGGCAATCAAGACAGGATCAAATATCAAACTTACGTTGCTGCGGCCGCAGCATCAGACACCCTGCTTTGTTGTGTATCATCCATCTTATCACTTAGTTCTTCACCTACGGCTAACTAGAAAATGCATTTAACTCATCACTTCACACAGTTAGCGTTTCTTTTAATTAACTTCCTTAATCTAATGCAGTTTGTGTGTTTATATTTTCAAACAATACGATTTCAAAGCACAACGGCTGCGATCGTTCAAAATTTGACTTTGACAGTTTTAATTTTAAATGGGCTTTTTTTTAAATAGGGCTTTTATGAACCCTGAGTATGAGGCTTTTTAGTCTTGCAGTGATGCTAGGTTTTATCATTATAGGGATCTTCATAAATGATCACATAACGCGAGAAAGGTAAATAAACTACTACTACTACTACAAACTACTTGTATTACAGAAATATTGAGCCCTGAATTCTCCCTAACGCACACAGTAGGCACCGGTAGTCTTTTATAAGTTTCATAACCATTGTTAGCTTATATTTATTGCAGCCTTTTTTTTTGGATGGGAAATCATCAAATGACCCCTCCCACTCTGGGTGGAGCAGAAGGGAGTGTCAGACTCTTACTGACTAAAACCCACCCGTGTTCCTTCCTTAACCCTTTATGTTCCGGGCCAGCGGTAACCCTTTCGGACAATCCCGCTGCCCACTTGTTGCAGCCTAGGATTTTCACAGAGAATTCTTGGACGTCGTATTCGTCGTGTGTGCAACTTTTGTTTACTATTGCAAGAATATGACACTTTATCTCTTGCTAGATCCAACTGCCTAAATGTATGAAATCAATAATCAGCAAACGAGTTTTGCTAATAAAAGTTCAAGTGCGATGCGTGTAAAGGTAGGGCACACTAACGCGAACCGCAACGCAACGCATTAAAATTCCTCATCTCTTTCACTGATTTTGTATGTTGTATGCATACAAACCTTTGCATACTAATCGCAGGCCACCTTTTTGTTTTGCATTACAGTGTGTTGCGCTGCGATGTGGCTACAAATTGGGCTAGTTTTTACTTACTCATGACAAGCTTATTATGATAATACTCTGTGCAACCAAATATTGTGGATCATTTGAGATTGTGGACGAAATAAAACTATTTATGGATTATAGCACCGAGCATATGGCGTTCTGTAGTGAAAAAAGGACATACATTTATGAATATAAAGCAAATTAAATAGCTTACAGGATCCAAACCACACTGAGAGCAGTAACCGTCAATAAAGTTGTATACAAAGAACAAATCGCTACCCAAATAAGAACGAAATCGTAGTCTACACTCACTGTATCAGACATTTAGAAAGCATTGCAAATTACACTATATTACTTCTGTAATAACTAGGATTTTTTATAATATTTTACTTTACAATTTTGCTACCTTAACCAAACATGCCATGTTGACAATAGTGTGAATTATTTTTCCTTCTTCTAGCATACAGGAGGCCAGATTTTTATTGCCGTTGGATGTAAAAAGTATTTTACTGTTAGATTGTATACTAATTCTTATTGACTGCTTTTGTTTGCTCCATTGGACTCGTGGTCGCAAGCTCGCAAGCACACCTGCTGAGCGTATGGTACTGGCACAAATGCACTGGCACTATAATATACTAGCAACTGGGTTCGTATGTAAGTACATACGTTCGTGCTGACTCAAGAAAATCCAGTCTTTAGAATCGGTTCCCAGGTCAAGCAACGTTGTTAGGGTTTTCCTTAAGGAGCTTGTTAGTCCAGAGTCTGGCTAGACTCATAAAACATTGGCAGCAAAATGACATACGAGGTATAAACGACTCTACCAGCTTTTTCCGATTGAATTTTAAATCATCATTCTCGGGCCGTTAACCCAAAGTATTTTTTGTCCGATGAATAATATAACATAATCAGCTTATAATGTTCCCACTGCTGGGACACAGGACTCCTCTCGGTGAGAGAGAGAGTGGACTGTAATGTAATTCACCACGCGGGACCAGTGGGGTTGGTAGATGCCACAACATATTATCTTCGAATTTATGGTTCTAGAACATGTCGATTTCCTCACGAATATCGGGAGCAATGTAGAGGCTTGAAAATCGAAATAAATTAAAAATAAGTAGACAAACTTTTAGACAGTTGATTTAATAATAATAATTATTCATATGCGATTTATCGGTGTAACAAGTCGATTGAGATGTGAACGAGCACGCTGACACAGAATATGACCTGGATCTGTAAATAGAAAGGCCTTTTAAAACTATTATGTTAGGTAAATTTTATAAAATTATTGAGGCTCAGAAAATTAAATATCTCAGAATCAGAAAATCAGCCTTAATAGCGGTGTAATTGCGTAACACACTAACAACAGCATGGCTTTCATCTTGAAAATTCAACATCATTCATTGCGTTATTTAAAGAAAGAAAGAAAATAAGTTTATTTGACCGCTAAAGCACACAAAAACAACAACAACAAAAAAACTTAAAATAGTAATGTGTGCCTCACGGCTGCGCCAAATAGACCCAGTTCAGCTTAAATGTCAGACAACTAACGCCTGGTTTTCAACTGCACCCTATGTTACGAGGACGTCATTCGAATGTAAATCAGTTTTATGATTTGTGTAAATATTTAAATATAAAAATAAATAGTTAAGTGTAGCGAATAATAAAAAATATAAAAACGAATAAATATTAGTTTAAAAATAATTATAGATAGTAATGTTTACGTTGTCGAGGATACGAATTTATCAAACTTAAGAGGCAATGAATTAGGAATTTCCTTCGAAACCCTTCGGATTGTGAAATAAAGTGTGCTATGCAATTGGGACAAGGAGCCTTTCATTTTTATATCAGCCAACTTACAACCTAACCTTTTTTTGCTCTTATTTTTAGACTGGGACTTTTTGCCTTGAATATTTTGCTTCGTGTATTTCTTACGGAGCTTTTTCTTATTTTCCTTTTTATCCTCCTCCATGGGGCTTTCGGTGTCACATGAGATTTCTTCAGAACTCAATTCTGGCCTTTTACGACTAGCTGAACGTTTTTTGCGATCCTTGTAAACTTCACAGGAGTCTTTCGGCAAGAGTTTCCAACATCCTTTTCCTTCTGTCCGCCGAGATTTCTTCAGGATGAAACAAAAAAGATAAAGTTTTGAAAGAGTTCTGTGATGTCGTAGAGTAGAATACAGAATTTTGACGCACAAAATATCGATAAATGCTAATACGATGCTACAAAATTGCGATGCACGTTACTGCGAAAGACCGTCTCTGCTTGCTTGAGTTTGAGTTGAGAGTTTGAGTTTATTCCTCTCCCGCCGCGGCCTCCAACCCTCAGCCGCGATGCCTCCCATATGACATCGCAGCCCGTCTCAGTTGCGATGTTGCCCAAGCGGCACCGCAAGTTACTTGTTGGCCACTACGTCGTCGCTTTTGAATCCTATGTCGCCTATTTCGTTCGGGTGCGGTAACGTGCGTCAAAGTCAAGTAGTATCGCAGTGAAAATCTTCCGCGGTAACGTGCATCAAAGTCAAGTCGTACCTATCGCAGTGAAGATCTGTCACGGTAACGTGCATCAAAATGTAGTGGCTTCGCAGAGACGGTCTTTCGCAGTGATGTGCACCGCAATTTTGTAGCCTTTATCGATATTTTTTGCATCGAAATTCCGTATTCTACTGGATGTCGTAGGCTTCGTAATAGTAGTAGCTTTTCTATAAATGAAAAAGTGCTCGACAATATTACTGCTCTGCTGTCGGTGCTGACCCTTATAAGTAAGCTCATATTAACGGCCGCATCGTGCCGCAGCACATCGCATTCAAAACAAAAGCCCGATGATTTTACAAAGCGTTGCGTTGCGGTGTGGCCCCGATGGCCCGCTCAAATGTTGTACGTTACGTTCAGAAGGTCGTCAAAGGGGTGTAGTGCTGGAGTCATCATGTTACTAACTTTTGTACGAATGGCTTCATTAATATCATCAATAAATAGTCCTGACAAATCATCTTTCCAACCCCAACTTCTGTTTGATGTGTTTTTGTATCTTTTCTTATGTATTCGTTCTTGTATAGACGGCTTTTTGTGGGCTTTTGGTCGTTTCGTAGATCTCATTTTTGTGATTCTAAAATATAAAATACGATAGGAAAAATTTCGATTCTACAAAAATTGTCGTAAAGTTTTTTTTTGTTGTGTTCCGTCTTGGTCTATGATTATTTTTGTAAATGAACAAGAAACTTTTTTCCCGAAACTGCGTTTTAATATCTTGCAATGGTCTTCGCAAACCTTATTATCACCGACTAATCTCAACTCCTACTTTCGATCGACTAGCTAGACGATCGAATTGGCGTTCATTAGTCACCACATGTGCATTGGCGTCGTTAGATATTACATAATTTCACAACAATAACGCTTATAGACACAATCTGATCACAATATTAGTCGTGACGTTATGGTGTGCAATAGCCTTAAGCCAGATTCATATTTTCTCTTTCTTTTATTAAAATGCAGTTATTGTTAAGCAGTTCTACAAAAAGTTATGCAATCACCAAAAAATAATTATTTTACGCCTATAACATCATTTATTAATGTTTTTCAGTTTTTTGAAACCTAACCAACATAATATTTTTTCAACCAAATGTCTACCAACTATCGTAATCCAAAAATCGTAAAACGAAACGTTGTAATGTCATATGACTATCGACGTCAGTGCTACCAACATAATCAGCGTGTCCACCATTTTCATGCAGCTGATGTTTGTTTGAGATTTTAAAATTTAGAATTCTATCTAAATAATATCTCAAAATGGGTTTCTCCTACGTTCCCGTCATCGTATTCACCCTGCTGTGGGGTATTGTGGGCATTGTTTGCCCCTTTTTCGCCCCTAAAGGACCAAACAGAGGGTAAGTAACTGCGCCTTCCTACTCGAAACTATTTTTGCCAATTCTAAGTCTAAAACACGTATTTCGTTGCTCTATTCCAGGATTATCCAGGTGGTTTTGATGCTAACTGCTGCTTGTTGCTGGTTATTGTAAGTATTTTTCTTTTTACAAGGTTTTCAGACTAAAATGAGTCATGGGCCTTAAAACCTTGCTGTAGGCACTTGATCGCCTTCATTGAGTACCCTCGTGATTTGGGTTGCCCCAGAAATTATCTGCGATGTTAGAATACAGAAATTTATTTTCTGATCAGTT
Organism: Globia sparganii; assembly: GCA_949316385.1. Taxonomy (NCBI): domain Eukaryota; kingdom Metazoa; phylum Arthropoda; class Insecta; order Lepidoptera; family Noctuidae; genus Globia; species Globia sparganii. The sequence continues at coordinate 4,248,329 of OX438682.1, forward strand.
CTAAAATGCGAAATACAAGAAGAACTAGGTCATCAATCATCTATGTGCATTTATTTTGGTTTTCTATGAAGCTATAGAAGATTTAGAAAATAAAGATTAACTCAATGAATAACACCCAATGACCTTGTTTAAATGTATCCCAACCTTTTTTCATTTAACCTGTAGGTACTGTCCCATATCTGGGCAAAGGTCTCCCCATAGCTTTCCACTCTCACAATCTATAATAAAACTATTTTATTTTCAGGAAAAAAGATTTTTCCTCTTCTAATAAATTAAAATAATAACAATAGTTTATTATGTTAGCTTATAATATTTTATTTTAAACATTTCCTACTTCTGTATTCCAGCTGGCTGTGCGCGTACATGGCGCAAATGAACCCCCTCATTGGACCCAGACTTAACAACGAAACACTCATCTGGATGTCACGTACTTGGGTGAGTACTCGAAAGATTTGTTTTCACATAGAGCGATAAAATAATGGGCACCAAACAGTGTGGTTTTGTGCACTGCTGTTGTATAAAAGAGGACAGGCCGTCAGCATTGCTTACAGCCCTTTAGATTCTGTAAATACTATAAAAGAAATTAATTTTTTGTGTCTGCCTGTGTAACTATGCTGTTCTTCTAAAACTTCACAAAAAATTTTGGTGCAGTTTTCCCCATCATTTGGAGAATTTATCCTGGAAGGTTTATATGTATAATATATTATGAATAAAAAACCATATACTTAATAAAAAAAAAAATTTGATGTTTTGTCATAAAAATGTGCGATGCAGGGCTGAAAGAATTTTATTAATTTAATAAAAATTTTATGGACAAATTAAAAAAGGAAAACCGAAAGCCTGACAACCAGTCTTACCAAGGGGTATTGTTCTGCCCAGTAACTAGGTTGTGGTCAGATAGGCAGTTGCTCCATGTAAAGTTCTGGTATTCAACTGCATCCGGTTAGACTGGAAGCCGACCCTAACATAGTTGGCAAAAGCCTAGGCAGATGATCAGTAAATAAAGAGATTAACAATCATTTTATTTTACATCTTTATAAAATTAGGTCCTTACCTATGAAATTGCCGATTTTTGGTACTGGCTATTGTGAAGATCGATATCTTTCATTCTATTTAGAATTCCAAATTCAGATTAATTTTGTAATATAGTATGACATTTTGTTTTTATAATCAGTTGTTCGTTTGATTTCCCGCCGTCCGATTTTTTTTTAAATATCGCTGTTTCTGTAACCATGGAAAAATCGAAAATTGCGGCATATTTTCGAATACGAGTTCCGTCGGGGCACCAACGCAGCACAGACAGCACGTAATATTAACGACGTGTTTGGACATACCGCATGTGAACGCACGATCCTTTTTTGGTTTGATTGCTTCCATTCTGGAAATTTTGATCTCAACAATGGGCCCCGTGGCCAGTGATGTGCCGTTCCCGGGAATTTTGGAAACTTTGGGAATATTCCCGTAAACGTGCCCGGCAATATTCCCAAAACTGGAAATTTAGGGGAATATTGATGATAATGTACTTAAGTGTTTTTTTATTATATGCTAGCCAATTAATTAGGTAAATTTGCGTACTATCGTGGTTACGTCGATAGTTGATTATACATATTAAGTTGAAAATTTCCAAAGTTTCCAATATTTACGGGAATATTCCCTGTAAATTTACAATTTTCCCGTAAATATTCCCGTAGTAAAAAAATCACAAAGCATCAGAAATTATGTTTTATAAAACATTTTTAATCACATTGGTTTATTAACACAATTTTACAATCAGATTCTGAGAGTTGTAAACTTTTTAATAAAGTTAATAATTTTAATAAACCACGGAATCAACACACTTTTATATTTGTTTAAAATTAACAAGTATCTGTCTCTAAAGACTAAATATACTCGTACTAGCTGTTGCCCGCGACTTTGTCCGCGTGGGTTTCGTACTTTCCTCAAATAAATTTAACACCCTCTCCACCTTCCCTATTACTAAAATTATTGCTTACGATCTTTATACTACTTATATTTAGAGAAATAAGTATTCGGACCATTTTTTTAGTTAAACTACTGATGTTTCAAATAAACTGTCCTCCCTTTTCATCACGACAGGGCTTGTTTCTAATAAAAAAGCGTTTGCTACGTTTCCATTCTTATGACTTAAGAGTAAACTAGTTGCGAGCTCGAACTCGCTGGTGGTCATGGTCAAAAAGCACGCTGTCTCGCCTGGCTTCGTGTCCGACAGCGCTAATATCAGTGATGAGCAGTTAGACGCTAGTCTACACGAACAACGTCTAGTTTTCACGCACAGAAACACCGTGCCGAACTGATAGACGCGTAAAAAGATTTGAAAAGTGCTTCGGAAAATCGAGTTTTATGAAAAAACCACTGCATAAATCAATTACATATAACTGAGCTTTGTCGGTACGGACTTGGTTTTGAAGATTTTACAGTTCTTTTATTACTTATTGACACCCAAAGTTACGTTAAAAATAGCAAGAAAAACGAATCTTTGTTGGCTCATAACTTTTTAATGGCTTTTTATTTTACTATTCTGTTTCCACACAACAGACACAATTATTAATAAGTCAAAACGATATCACGTTTAACTTTGTATGCACAATGTCAAACAGTGGAGTAATATTCTCCCGAAATTTGTATAGAAAAAAATATCGAAAAGTGGCACCTTAAGGGCCAATACTACCTCAAATGGCTTAGCATGATCCTCCGTTATGTCGAAAATACTGCAGCATTAATTTTGAAATAAATATATGGTAAAGTTGAGGATTAATGTTAGGCCTTATGTTTGACGAAAACACGATTCCATAAAATTTTCTCGATAGAAAAAAATCCAAACTTACCTCCAAACCGAACAATAAACCGCTGGTTACATTAAAAAAATACTTTAAATTAGATCATGAAACTTTGTATACTAACTGAAGCTTGTTTTACAAGGGGTGGGGGCGATCGCTATGCCGTGGCGCAAGCTAGTGCAGGTACAAACATGTAACGACATGTTTAGCTGTGGTAATAGGAGTATAAATATAGCGTAATGTTAGTTGCACATGTGTAATTATACAGTTTACACGAAAAATGTATTAAATACATATTTGGAAACTTTGGGAATACTTACGGGAATATTGGGAATATTGTGTAAATTTACAATGGGAAAGTTCCCGTAAATTTTCAATATTTCCAGCGGCACATCACTACCCGTGGCCGACCGGAACAACGATGAATTTAAAGCCATAGTGGACGCAGATTCAACTCAAATTATGTTGGAACTTGCAGCAGCCTTCAACGTAAGTGATAAATCGATAGTGATCAATTTCCTTCAAATTGGAATGATAAAAAAGCTCGGAAAGTCGAAGCACCCCATAACCAGCCGTCACAAAACTACAGCAGTTACGACTGGAAACTCTCCATCACCCACCATACTCACCAGATCTTGGTCCAACTTATTCCCATTTGTATTCGGAATTTGAATAAATTTTTACGGCGGAACAATTTCAAATCCAACTAGGCGGTGAAAAACGCCTCCAAAGAGTTCATCAGATTTACGTCGCCAGGATTTTAATAGCAGAGCCATCAACAAACTTCCTCTAAAATGGCAAAAGTACATCTTCACTAATGACCAATACTTTGATTAACGAAACAAAAAATATATTTCATTTTTTCTATCAATCAACTTAGCCTATCGCAGTCCACTGCTGCACATAGGCCTCTCCCAGGCTGCGCCACAACACCCTGTCCTCCGCCTTCCTCATCCAGTCCATTCCAGCCACTTTCTTTAGGTCGACCGTCTATCTAGCTAGGGGACGTCCTACACTACGCTTGCCGATACGCGGTCTCCACTCAAGGACTCGTCTGCTCCACCGGCCATCGGTCCTTCGACAAACATGGCCAGCCCACTGCCACTTCAGTTTGCTCACTCTGCAAGCTATGTCGATAACTCCATTCTTTTCCGGACAATTTCATTCCTGGTTTTATCCTTCAAAGAGACTCCGAGCATAGCTCGCTCCATAGCACGCTGAGCGACCTTGAATTTGTGGACCAGCCCTACCGTCAGTGTCCATTTTTTCTATGCAAAACGGCAATTTCATAGGTAAAGAACCTAATTTAGTTTAAGATTAACAATAAAGTAATAACCACGGTTCCGCAGTGCTATTATCGCGATTCAGCATCGATACGGTTGCGTTACAGAATTCAAAAGTATTTATTCGAAAGTATTTATTTCAATTCCAGTGCTAACGGCTCCAACTTACGAGTTGTACGTCGTGGTTTCAAACCCAAGCAGGCGCTTTACTTAGTGTAATTTATTTAATCACCACTGCTCTCAAAAACTAAAGGAAAATATCGTGAGGAAACCGGCATGTCGCGGCGGGTTCACGGATGAGTGCTAACGCGTGCCCGTGACCAAACCTACACCAAACCAACCTAAACCTATTTTTCTTTCTTTCTTTTCTTTCCGTGTTACCGCCATAAGCGGCGGAGGAGGACACCGTGGAGTTTTAGTGGGTTAGAGTCCCACATAACTGCACTATCTCCCCGTGGTAGTGCAGTATGCATGAGCATTTCCCCACGTTAAAAAAAAAACCGGCATGTCCTAGAAAAAAAAAATCAAAGACGTGATATCTACCAACCCGCACTGGACCCTCGTGGTGGACAACAGCCCACTGCCTCTCACAGAGAGGAGTTCTCCCAGCAGTGGGAACTTTTGCATGAAATGCGAGACCTGAACCACTATAGCCAAAGGTCAGGTCAAAATTAAAAAAAAGTTTCTTGACAACATACCTCTAGGTCTACGAAGTATCGAATACGTTTCCGTGCGGAAATTGTACGCTTTGCCCTCGACCTTGCCATTCAGGGTCAAATCGTAATATTGCATTATGACAATTGAATATTTTGTTAGTGTAATGTTCCGGCCGGCTGCTGGCAACACCGACGAATTCAGTGTGGCTGTAGGTTTTCATCAAGGGTCACTTCTTGTTGATTATGGACGCTTTGGCTTCGGACATACACATACAGGAAGAAGCACCCTGGTGCATGCTGTTTACCGATGACATTGATCTGAAATCCAGAGCAGATTAAAGAAATGATAACAAAAGCTGCAGAATTACAGTTCTGCAATTTCGGCGGTCTCTCCAGTCCTGGAGCCATAGCGCGTGATGGCACGCTTCTCCCGGTCTGTTCCGACTTTCTGTATCTCAGTTCACTCGTGCAAAGCGATGGCGAAGTAGATCGGACTATCGAAAACTTGCTCAGGTGGATTTCACAGATGACTCCGCCCTGGAGTGTAAATGTGGTGCTGTCCCACAAGCAACGGGGCACTTCATATCGTGTCCAGCGTGTCCTGTTGTCTGCCCGCTACAGGAGTTGATAGACGCTACTGAAAGTGGGCTACCAAGGTGTCGTGACGTGACGCTACCAAGGTGTGACGTATTGAGAATTTTAAAAGCGTCGTATCTTCGTCAATTTTGGTTTACGTAACAAAAGAAAAAATACGGGTCAAATATTTTTTGATAATCTAACTGACGGATTAATCAGATTTTTTCAGTTGACAAGCCTATTTCATATTATAAACAGAAGTGATGAGCTGGAGAGTACTATCTAATGCAGGAGCAACAATGTTTCCCCGTCGGAATCCATTTTTGAAATGAAGTGCGACACACTGAACTAAACTGCGCCGCGTAGCCGGCAGTTCTTATAATGTGAGAGCCGTTCCACACTGTGCGGTGCGGCGTCGTACCGCAAAACATCTCGCCGCACTGGCGATAACACGGGCAGTGTGGCGTCGCAACGTTCTTGGACGAAAAGAGTGTTGGCTTGCCCATTTCTACGATAATCTGTACTAAATTAACAATTTTATATTTAAGTAATCTGTTTACCAATAGATGGCGCTGTGTACCCTGTTATTGTCTTTCAAGAGTTACATTTTCAAGTCTTGTTGCCAATTTTCTTATCAATATTATATTGAGTGCACGTGCACGCGTCTGCTGTATATGTTCCGGATGCGAGTGATCTTTGCCAACACGTGTAATGCTTATGACATTGTAACTAATTGATTAATTTTAAAATCGAATCTATTAGTAATACTTACATAATATAAAACAAAGTCGCCGAAATGTCTGTACGCGCATACCTTCCGAATGACTGCACCAAATTGGATAATTCTTTTTTTTTTTGTTCGGTTTTGCCAGGACAAAGTTTGTATGAAAGGAATTTTTTTTTTATTAAAGAAAGTATAAGATTATGAAGTATGGATGTGCCACATTTATATTATTTAAACGTGTACCTAATATATAGGGTTATTAGAAAAACATTAACAACCTCTTAAGAGGTCATTATACTCATCATTATGAACAACTTTTACTATGGGACCAAACCTGAAATCGCGAAAGAAAATCAGCTGTTCCCTGCATTTATGTTCGTATAACTCCTCAATATATAATAAAGTCGATTGTCCACCGCCAGCTAAACTAAATTAGTTTAGTTAGCTCGCATAGTTGAGCCAGTTTTTCATACATGTGGCATAGTTTGTGGTGGACGCACATGTATGAAAAACTGGCTCAACTATGCGATCTAAACGAAACTAATCTAGTTTAGCTGGCGGTGGACAATTAGCTTTATAGTTGTTCATAATGATGAGTACAATGACCTCTTAAGAGGTTGTTAATGTTTTTCCAATAACCCTGCATAGTCATAAGATCCTAACTAATATTATAAATGCGAAAGTAAATTTGTTTCTTACGCTTTCAAGATAAAACGGCTGAACGGATATGGATGAAATTTGGCACGTGGTTAGACCATGATCTGGAGAAGGATCTAGGCTACTTTTCATCTAGGATTGCAGACGAAGTCGCGGGCAACAGCTAGTAGGATATATATTTTCTATTACCCCCTGAACATCTCAAAAGCCCACGAGGCGAGGGGGCGTTATCGCCCACGTTGAGAACCTTTGAGTACGTAGTACTCGTACCTACCTAATATTAAGTATTCTGTGCTTTGGGTTAGATTGTGGAGGATCACACGTGATGGCTATGTGAATGCATATATACGGTGACTGATAATTAGTGACCGATACTTAAACACGTGCTTGTACTCATGATAACAAACAACTTTTACTATGGGACCAAACCTGAAATTGTGAAAAAAAAATCTGCTGTTCAGTCATTTATGTTCGCTTATCTGGTCAAAATGTAGGTACTGAACAGCAGATTTTTTTTCGCGAATTCAGGTTTGGTCCTATAGTAAAAGTTGTTTGTTATCATGAGTACAAGCACGTGTTTAGGTATCGGTCACTAATTACCAGTCACCCTATAGAGCTCTTGAATGAGCGAATAATCCTATAACATTTATCTATACACAATTAAAAGTAGAGTGTATTGCGTCAACTTTTACATAAACTAAGTACACACGCACTATCGTTTATCGTAATAACCTATTAACATGGAAACCACTTATTTTCTCGATCATTATGCGTATCGGAACGGTAAATTATTACTATACTAAATGAACGGAGGAAGATAATACAAAAACCGGTCAAGAGCGAGTCGGACTCGCGCACCGAGGGTTCCGTATTGTGAAACGTGAAATGTTTTTAAATTTTCATCGGCGAGGCCTATAATTCGTCTGAGAATTTTAACACTGCAGTATAGAATATTGCAGTTTTAGGTCAGTGCCATCTCTTGACCGATAGTAGAACTAATTAAATTTATGTTGATGATTTCTGAAAAGTTTGCTATTTCTAAGACTTCGTCTTATTTTTCTTGTAATATTTACATGAACTTCTGTCAAATAAAATAATTTCAGGTTTTTCTCTATGCAAACTTCGGAGATAAGGGAGGAACGGTATTTTTTTTTTACATTTTTCATCAGAATTCGAAAACGGAGGCATAAAAAAGATAAAAAATCTTTAAGATTGTGCAAACAGCGCTCTTTCATATCATACCCTATAACCCTATATGCGCTAGTAGTAGCTTCACTTGAATTTTTAAGACACCCTTTCAGTCCTTGTTGCAAAAAAAAAAGAAATATTTTTATTTCTTTCTTATTTGCAAAATGGTTGGGCAAACGTCATCTAAAACTATTCTAAATTTCAAGTTGATAGCATTAATAGTTCTTGAGATATCCAGCTGTGACAGGTCAACAGACAGACAGACTGAGTCGGACCCTAATGGTTCCTTTTACCATATTGGTACGGAACTCTAAAAACCAGTCAAGTGCGAGTCGGACTCGCGCACCGAATGTTCCGTTTTACCTTTGAGATACGGACCCCAAAAAAATTATTTCAGGTAAATAACACCTATGACCACACATAAGTTAATAGAAAATATTATAAATAAATCAAAATAATGTAATTTATTATATGTATTACATATTACAATCCTTGCTAATTTTTTTCACGTACTGGACTTGTCAACAGTTTGCCAATTTCTCAAAAAATATCAAGGGTTTTGTTGTACCGGAAACAATGTATCATCTTCATTTCAGCCGAAAGACGTTCACTGCTGGACACAGGCCTCCTCCAAACATCGCCGCTTTGACCGGCTCTGTGCTCCTCGCATCCAGCGGATTCACAAAGATACAGAAAATGTACGGTTGTTACACAGAGCTTGCTCTGTCCGCGTGCAAGCTTTTAATAAAACATTTTAAGGGGACTACAAGACCTAAACGCAAAAAAACATAAGTTTTATAATGCCTAAAAGTATATGATCGACTACAGTTAACAAAATCAGAAAAATATATGATATTCTTCAGGATATATTCTAGTTAGACAGTGTGTTGAAAACATAATACAACTAATTTGATACGATAGAAAAAAAACATGAAGATACCTCTAAAAAGTTGCTTTTCACAATAAAAACCATACTAATATACATGCAATCATTCTGATTTTTTTGTCAGATTATTCTACAGCCTACATACTAAAGCGCTAGGTAGTGTTTTAATTTTTTAGTCCAAACAATACATTTTTTGTAAATAGATAAATTGCTTCATATTTTGCAATAAATTACCAGCGTTGTGTCATCGCGCTTCTCTTTCTTTTCTATGCAGTCCGACAGTGACCGCGCTTTAGGTCCTTAAGCCTAAAATGTTCCTATTGCTGGGATACAGAACACAGGCCTCGTGTAAGAGAGTTTGCCGAAATCCTCTACGCGGCCCAGCGTGACCAGATTCATTATTTTTAATACTTTTTCGGTGTATTTTATCTTTTTCGGGCATCAGTATTTTTGAAGGTACTTAACTGTTTTTAAAATACTTACTTCCGCCAACCACTTACCCAAAAAACCCCAAAATACCTTCAAAAATACAGATGCTCGGAAAAAAAAACTACAAAAAAAATACTGAATCTGGTCACGCTGACGCGGCTACACTGCAGTTTCGCGGACGTCACTGAACGAACGGAACGGACATCACGAGGAAGGATAAATGTCAAATGGTGTTGTTATTCTTATGACCGTTGGTGATACGGAATAGGAAAATCCCGACTGAAACTACGGATTTCGCGTGTAGGGTGAACCCTGTAGACGTTTTCTCGCGATGTTTTCGCCTGTTGGTCGAACCTGCGATCTACAACTCGTAAATCGGGGCCGTTACTTCTGCCCCGGCTATGCTCTCTCTGTCAGCTTAATTACCGAGAGGAAAAGTAAACTTAAGGTGGAACTATTCGCGAGCTCGAACTCACTCATGGGCGTGGCCAAAAATGAAAGAACCACTGCATAAATCTATTATAAATAAAGTTTATTGATCTCTCCGATAACTGAGCTTAGTCGGTAACGACTTTGTTTTGAAGATTTTATAGTTCTTTTATTACTTACTAGCGGCCTGTCCCGGCTTCGCACGGATGGACATTTATTTTTTTTAAATTTCATTTTTTCTTGCAATTAAAAACCTATATTAATCAGTGATAATGTAGCATTCAAATGGTGAAAGAATTTTTAAAATCGGTCCCGTACTTTTTGAGCCAATTCGTTACAAACATACTTACATAACATACAAACCTTTCCTCTTTATAATATTAGTATAGATTTACAGCCAAAGTTACGTTAAAATTGGCAATAATACCCTCCCGAAATTTGTATGGAAAAAATATCGACTAGTGCCACCTTAACAGTCGCATCTAGTGTATGAAATCACTCTCACGTGTACCTTTATGGATGTGCCGAGGAGCAAGATGGCAGACATGGTAGTCTTTGCACCCAGAAAGATACATCTGTAGATCCGGTTCTGTCTGCAGTAGATAGCATTATGATGGGCGTGTTCAATGTGTCACTACGCATCGCAATATATTGCATTAACTTATCTCAATGACCTACTAATTAGTCATTACTCGTGGCTTCATTTTCTTTAATTATTGTACTTTATATCTACAAGTCGTCAATGCGTATGAGCATGTGGTACGGAGCAGTCAGGAATGTTTTGTGTATAAATATGGATTAGGTTAGGAAGACCAAGGAAACGATGGATGGAATAGAAATATGACAACTAATAGAGAAGTATGGAAGAAAAATGAATTTTGCGCCGACCCCGATTGGGATAGCCGCTGGAGAGTGATGACTTCTGAAGTCGTAGTAGAGCTCTTTGTGAAGGAGCGCGTTCGAGAAGTACTACCAGACTATTTCGGCAGTGAACGGAATTGCTGCCTAGCGACTAAAGATGCCATTGTTAATAATATTCGTGCCCGCAATTAGTGTTACGAGAATCTTGTAACGCCTTAATGACATTGACCGGGGGGCGTTGTTGGTAAAAATTTGTGAAATTGACACAGAAATTTTATTCACAAAACAAGATGGCTCGCCGTTAGTTTCGATTTTAGCTAGGGTACCTAAATGCCAAACAGAGTTCGCCGATCATCACGAGTTGAATAAAACCCGAATATGTGTAGTAATTGCATCGAGTCGGCTTTGTTGTTCTACAAATACTGCTGAATCTAATGTGACAGACGCAAAAAAGTCTAAAAATGAAGCAAATTGTGTTCACCCCGTAATATGTATCACGTAAAATATCAAAGAAATTGCCGTTTTACGCATCTTACAGTGCTCCATATAAGCAAAACGAGACCTATTTCTTGTTATCGCCCCCTATCTCTAAGGCCAAGGTCAAATATCACGTTCATGCCTGACACATATCACATTAAAATATTGTCACGTGGTCGACCACCCATTTTACCTAGGCTGCGGCGAAATGTGGAACTAATTCTAAAATGTACTGAATTTGACGTTTCGGCCACGAGTTTTCTTTTGACACTAGCGCCATCCTTGAAGATCAGGATTTTTTGGTCATTGTAAATTGTTTCGTGTGTGGTATATTTGCGGATATATTTAACATCTTACTGTTAATATGACGAATTTGGAAGTGACAATTTTAGTTAAATGTTTGATAACATGATAACGGCCGCACGGGTCGATCGAAGGTTAAGCTACGCTTGCCGCGGTCGGTCCGTGGATTGGTGAATATCCATTACTTAACGAGATCCCTCCATGCCTCGGAAAGCACGTAGGGCCAGTGGTTCCGTCTGTCATTCGTAGTAATCAATCAATAGAATTTTTTTATATAGGATGAACCCTATAGGATGAACCCTATTGAAAATGGGTCTTTTATTCAAAGTAGTTTAATTATTTAATTATCTAATATATAAAATTCTCGTGTCACAGTGTTAGTTACCATACTCCTCCGAAACGGCTGGACCGATTTGTATGAAATTTTGTGTGCATATCGGGTAGGCCTGAGAATCGGCTAATATCTATTTTTCTTTTGCAAAATGACGTTTGCGGGGTCAGCTAGTAATTCTTAAAAAACTAACAATTAAAGGTAATATCTATATCTATGGTTTTTATACGATCAGAATTGAGCAATAAGAGTAGCACTTATGGCTTTTCCAAATTTTTTAATATTAAGTATAAAAACCTCACGCTTTCATCATTCGCTGGGGTAGCCAGAGGTGGATTATACATTCATTTAGTTATGTACATAACATCGCGCGTGTATTCCACGAAGAGTAAGGCAGAGGTGCACCTATATGTACGCCATTTTAACTCCCCGGTGTAAAAAAAGTCGACCCTATGGTCACGAAACGGTCACAAATCTAGAGAACGGACTGATAATTTAATTATTCAAAACCCCAAAAACACCATTCCAATTTCCAATATTAACAATATTTTTTTTCTTTTTGTTCCAGGGCAACAAAATGGGCGCGTAAACCGCAGAGAGCATCCCTCATCCCTTACATTAAGTGTTAAAAGTTTGTGTCGAGATATAATCCAAAGCATGCTATTTAACTAAACTTTAAACTATTTATGTAAACCTTTATCAATTCAATCATGAATAAAATAAAATAAGTGAAGTAAAAAAGCATTGGTCAATAGAATCCATCAGTTATTGCCAGTATTAAAACAACTGTTTTTGTGAAATAAAAATTGAATGCTTGTCTATGGTCAATGGTATATCATTCCAATGAATAATTCTGTAAAACGTGTGTATAAATTCTCTAATTTTATTGTAGATAAATAAATTTATTTCAGTTTATTTGTGTTGTTTACCCAATGTTTCTTACTTTACCCTTTTACTTCATACCACATTTCTGTAGGTACAGAGGACAGCACATCAAGCTACCCCAATCTGTCAGATTTTCCCAATTGAATATGAACTTTGTTCCTTTGCGCTAAAGTTGAAAATCTATCAAAGAAATTTGACATATTGGGGTAGGTTGACCTGCTGGCGTCTGTACATTCGCCGCACTCCCGACTGAAAGGTTGGATCCTGCAGAAAGATGTTGGTTTTACCAAAACCATTAAAAATCAAAACCATAGCTCCAATAATAAACAGGTGAAAAGCTCATTAAAAGTCACGTGAGTATTAAAATCTCTCCGCAAGAGGAACATCCCAAGATGATTCATTATGAACCAAAGACCCATATCCTAAAAATAGCCTATGGACGGAATATTTAGGAACGGGCGTCCTTGACCATCCATAGCGTGTTTATGGAATCTTCACCTACACATTCCAATCTAATTTAGTCACAAAAAGTAAATTGCCCAGAATAAGTTGAGATGCGGCGAAAATTGGAACTAAATATAAAAATGTACTAATTTTGACATATTTTTGACAGTTCTGTTTACGAGCAGCGACATTGAAGTTATATTTGTGACACCGAATTTTTTTTTTCGTCACAAGACGACTGGGCCACCGTACTACAACAAAAACGATTATTTAAATCACGTGCCTTTTAAAAATAGAAGAGTTAACAACGTTACTACATCATTTTACGTAAGTTGTTGGTTTACAGAGAGAGTAGCTATTTTAATAAAGTATTTTTGTGATATTCGCACTCCTCGTAGCGGTAATCGTTTGGTGGCTTCGAATATCATAAGCTGTGGATCTCGTGAAGCATCCAAGCCAAGCCTGGACTGAATCTCACCTAGCAGCCGGTCAATTCTGTAAAAATCTCACCGCGAAAATGTACAGACGCCAGCACATCAAGCTACACGAAACTAATTTTCCCAATCAATTTTGAACCTCATGCTTTATAGCAATAAAGTTAAAATCTATTGAAGAAATTTGACAGATTGTAGTAGCTTGATGTGCTGGCGTCTGTACCTAAGTGAAATGAGCTGTCATTCCACCATAAGCGAGGGATTGACACTATTGACAGCTCACTTCAACCTCACCGGGAACGGGAAGTGAGTAAGTTTTCAAGGTGAGATTTTTACAGAATTGACCGTCTGAACTGTACTAGCGTTGCGTTGTCTGCAATAATACCTACTACTCGTCGCTGCCCGACCACCAAGGCCAGAATTTGGTAACAAGAGGGCATTGCGTCTTCGCGAATTTGATGACAATGAAAACTTCCTCCCCAAAAAGAGTCGCCTGTGCTTAGCTTACATAAAATGGTTTTAATTAACTAGCTTTTATGTCCTCTCCGCCAAAGATTACCTTCTCCCGTCGTCTCTTATGATAGCAAACCTATAATCAACAATCTTAGAAAACAGAAATGAAGGGAAATTAAACTACAATAAGTATAGATAAACAAATTAAACTTAAAAGAATCATTATTTGACACCGGTATCCCTATTGTCTTGCGTTTCCGCACCCAAGCTTGCCACCCTCTCCGATTAGGGGTCACCGTCCTCCAAGTAACACCAACTATGTATTTTCTTAATATCGTCCTCCCATCTTATACGTTGCCTTTCTTTCTATTTTGCCTTTACACCATTCGTCTTCTGTTTCTCTTCGTCAAACATACCTTGTTCATTTTAAGGATATTTATCCGATTTCGTCTTGATAACTCCGGTTTAAAGATAATGGTGCCGATTCTCTTGTTCACAAACTAAACTTTTAACTTTAGTGCATCTATTTGCTTTCTATTTTAACAGGCGAAGAGGATACCTACATTTTAGTTTAGTCCTGTCAAATTAATCAGCGCCTGACACTAAGTCCCGTATTATAGAACGTCACTCAGTACTCAAGCATTACTTAGAGCTAGTTTCAACCAATCAAATGGCTTGAATCTAGTTTTAAGTAATGCTTGAGTATTGAGTGACGTTCTGTAATACGGGCCTAAGTATTCCTTAAAAATTTAGACATGATTAAAAACTTGCCTTCTAAAATTACGTCAATTTACGTCAGGCGCTGATTAATTTTGACAGGACTAAACTAAAAGTTATCTTCTATCCTTTTCTTATAAAAGGATGCACTGAAATTAAATTTAGTTTAATAAGTGAACAACAGAATCGGCACCACTCTCTTTAATTTCCCTAAATCGGTGAGGAGGAAGAGTAACCCAGACCACTGAAGTGAGCTAGTTTACACCAGCATTTTTATTTTGTTTTGATAATAAATAAATGACACGCATGCGCTGTACAGGCAAGTTCAAAGACGTCTGACATTTTAGAGAACATCGTAAAATAGGTCCCACGCTGCGCGCCGACGTCACTGCGTTAACTACGTGAAGTGTACCGTAGTACACTTGACAATCGCTAGTTATTTTGAAGTATTTGGTTTATTTTGAAGTCCTAGGCAGTGGTAGTCGAGTTCGAGACTGCCGATCTGTCTGTGACTATAAGAAGCTAACCGAGAAAACTTAGATAAAGAGAGCTGTCATTGCACCGGATTGTCATTATTACTTCATGCTCACTAAGATTTCACGGTGAGATGTTTACAGACGAGATACGTTGCAATGTTCCAGCGTTGTTTGCGATAGTAGGTTATAGAAGTTGTCTGCTAAAGTCGACCTTATGTAGTGCATTCAAAGATGGCAGGCTGGCAATAAAATAACTGTGGTTGCATTCGCACATTCAAGCTAGTTTAGAAATGAGCTTTTTTTTTTGTTCTTATTAAAGAGTATTCTATTCTATTTCAGGGTGAGAAAGCATACTGGTAGAGCTGTTCAGACGTTGAAAGGAAACTTTTTGCTTTTTTAAACCATTAATAAACTTGACTTTAATAGGGGGGAGCCAGTTGCCATCAATTAAATGAATGAATGAATGGAATATCACGAACTCTAATTTTACTATAGTTCTGGGTTAACGACTTCGGGTCAATAGTGCAAAGGAAGGATTTAACGCACGCCTTTTCGCTCGTCGCTCGCTTGTCTACGTCTGCCGTGGGTCTATTCACCGCATACCGAAGATCCAATTACCTATAGTGATTATGTGACCACTCCAATTCATAATAGCTGCCATATTGAAGGCTCAAATTCTACTGTGGACACATAATCATAACGTCTGTATTCCTCGGAAGAGTTAGCAAAGATGTAGGTATAGGTAGTTTCTATACTCACGTTATTCCAGTGATTGTTATAGGGATATAAGGCAAGTCTATCGTTAGTAGCCGGGCAGAGATCCAGACTGGGCTGCTACTGACAAATTCCTAATGGATAAAACTTTGCACGATCCGAGAATCGAACTAAAACAATCAAAAACACTAGGTAGTGGCCCCGATTCTGTTGTTCACAAACTAAACTAAATTTAAGTTCAGTGCATCTTTTTCTTTCTATTTCATTATGAAAAGGACAGAAGATAAATATTAGTTTAGTCCTGTCAAAATAGATAATCCATGGACAAGTTAGACGGGATTAAAAAAATGGCTACTAAAAATACGTCAACTTTCGTCAGGCGCTGACTAATTTGACAGGACTAAACCAATATTTATCTTCTGTCCTTTTCATAATGAAATAGAAAGAAAAAGATGCACTGAACTTAAATTTAGTTTAGTTTCTGAACAACAGAATCGGGGCCAATATCCTTTATCTTGCCTTTAGCCCAATTTATCTGGGGTTGGCGCAGTATGGCTTCTTCTTCCATGCTTCACTATTAGTAGTCATTTCAGTAGTCGTCCCATTTCTAGCCATATCATCTTTCATACAGTAATCAAAAGCAGTACCTAAGTGCGAAAATCGTGCAAAATAACTGCACGAGAATTGGGCTAGTCCACAAATTCAAGGTAGGCTAGCGCGCTATGTAGCGGGCTATGCTCGAAGTTTCTTTGAAGGATAAAATCAGGAATGGAGTTCTCCGGAAAAGAACCGATATAGCTTGCAAAGCAAGCAAACTGAAATGGCAGTGGGCTGGCGATGTTTGTCGAAGGACCGATGAGGCGATGGCCGGTGGAGCAGACGATTCCTACAGTGGAGACCGCGTATCGGAAAGCGTAGTGTAGGACGCCCCCAGCTAGATGGACCGACGATCTTAAGAAGGTGGCTGAGACAGACTGGATGCGGAAGGGAGGGAACAGGGTGTTGTGGCACAGCATGTGAGAGGCTTCTGTCCAGCGGTGGACTGCGATAGGCTGCGTTGATTGAAGTACAATAATAACACAAGGTAGTTGTGAAACCAATTTTATTTTATTCAATCTTAAATTTGTGAAAAAAAATTGCGACTCTTATCACTAGCAAATTGGTATCCGCTTACTACAATGAGAATTTATAGCGTCACGTGAACACTTTATTAAGTATAGTTTATCACATCAATACACTTGAATAAAGATAAATGATTACGATACGTCTAAGCGATAGGCATTATGTGGATACGGTAATAATAACTTGTTGAATACATAATTACATATACAACAATGGGATGCATTAAAATAATAGGAAAGCTATTCCTAGAAGTGCGGTGGCGGCACTCAACGGCCGTAGTGCTAGTGACGGATGTCATAAAAATGATGACAGGGGCAATGATTTCAATCGTTAGATTCGCACCACTGTGTCAAAAGACAGTCGCGATTTTGTTTCGTTTTACACTTCTGACACACACACAGTGACTTGACTTGATTGCAGGGCCGTAGCTAGACTTGAATTTAAGGTAGGGTAGCTGTTGTTACAGGTAGGGCGGAAGTAAAAATATTACTTGATCTGTTCTGGTCAATCCATTTGTGGCTTTCTTGACTTATGTGTCGCTTAATAGGTACTTAATTGTTGGGGGTGTTATATACAGGGTGGAATCGAAGTCATGGGCATTATTTTAACCTAAGGCACTACTCACGATACTGATTGCATTAGGGCTATTAATACGCAAATCAAAAATATTATTAATGCAAGTAAGGAAAACCTTAAAAATGTAGTAAGTCAAATTGCACAAGGCTTATTATTGCAAATAAACACTTAAAGTAATTAAAACAAAATACTTCGTTAACGCCAATAATTGTTGAAATATCAAAATCTTAAAGCGCAGTACAGCGCAAAGCGAAATGTAAACAAACATCACCTGCGCGCGCGCGGGTTTTTCCTTACAAGTAATAATAACAATGGGCTACAAGACATTCCGTCCGGCGGGATTCCCAGAACTCTCTCCGTCCCACTCCCTCACTCGCAAAAATACGAATATCACCCCCGCGCGGGGTATGCTTCCCGCCGCAACACGAAGTCACGAACCCGGAACCAGTGTCATAACGACTGCGCAGGTGCATTGACGCGTAATTGATTTATTGATCCCGTGACGTAATCGCCGTACTCGCCGCTCGCGTCATACGGTGCTTGGATTGCAGTGTATTAAGTGTTAGTGTAGTAGTTGTGTGTTGTGTGTGTGTTTGTGTACACGATGCCTCGACCGCGTAATGTGCAGGCTAGGTACACCAACCAACAATACCCACAAATGGTTGTAATTTACGATCGCACAAGAAATTTAGTATGAACTCGTGAAATGTTCCATCGGCGCTACCCGAACGACCCTATTCCTTCACGGGGTCTCATTCCACCAGAACCACTCAGAACCTGTTGGATTTTTCGTCTATTCACGTGCCAGCACATGCACAAGCTCGTGGAAGAGCACCCGTTTACCCTCTGTCACTTTACCGACAAATAAGGTTTTTTCAAAACAATCCACAAGCTAGGTACGTAAATGTTTTTTTTTAATGTATGTTAGTTGACGTAGTTTTGACCGTCCTAAGCCGGCAAAGTACGAAGGGAAAATTGGAATTTATTATGAATCAATTCATTGGCAACTTACGAATGTCACGTGAGTCGGGCGGGGTCAAAGAATTCACGCCCAAGGACGCGCGTACGGCGTAGTGTACCTACGCATTTGCTATCGAGAAGCGCAACTAATTTGATACTTTGTATGACTTACTACATTTTAAGGTTTTCCATACTTGCATTAATAATATTTTTGATTTGCGTAATAGTAGCCCTAATGCAATTAGTATCATAAGTAGTACCTTAGGTTAAAATAATGCCCATGATTTCAAATGCACCCTGTATAACACCCATAGTGTGTAGCCTATAGGCAGACTTTGAAAACATGCGTCAAAATATAAGGGGGCTCTGGGTTCTACCCATCAATATTAACAAGTTTTACTACGGGACCAAAATAGCATTCGCAAAAAAAATCGAATTTCCTCGGATTTTAGAGGCTATGGGGTTCCTCTTTCCATAGACTTCAATACGAGAAAATCCCGCACACATATTTCAAATGCCATCTTTGAGCAGGATAAAGAATTAATATATTATGATTGTAAAATGCAGTGGATAATTCGGAATTGTTTAAATTTCACTTTAAGTTAAGCTAGTAATTTTTTTTTCCGTCATAACTTAGTTGATGGTGTTTTCTTAAGGTAGGGCATTAGTGTTAAAAGGTAGGGCATTGCCCCACAATGCCGCCCCTAGCTACGGCCCTGCTTGATTGTAATGGAAACGCTACTTAATCATGGACGGATGGACGGATGGATACTTTGGCGTGACAAGTACGGTAAGAGCAAATCTAGCGATTTTCATTGGGCAGCGGGGTTTCAGATGTAAATTACAGATTTTCATGACGACCGCTATAATATGACGGAATCGCTTTCCTAAGTAACCAAAGCTTATAGGTACTTACATAAAGTGAAAATTTCTATTTTTACAATAGATGTCTCGCCTAGTCGATCTAGATCGCAATTGAAATAAACTAACTTTGAGAAATTCAGAGAAAAAAGAATCACTTCGCATCTCGCATCGTTCTTTTTCTAACATTCGTTCCTCACTGTTATGATTTCCAGCTGCCGTAATCACCCACTGAAAACAAACTAGTTAGAAACACGAATTAGAAGACCAAGCTTGAATTAGGAACAACCTTCTCAACAATTCAACATCACAAAACCCAACTCCTTCAAGGACTTAAAAACGGAACACCGCCCGCTGGCAAGCGTCTGCGCACTTGAAACTATTCGGGATGTCAAGAACAAATCACGCGTCGCCTGTTACATAAGAAAGGGCAAGTCGAATTGTGTCCCGTTTTAATACTAGAGCTGCGCGCGCGTCGTTTGGACGCACGCCAACTATTCCACGCATAGCGGCATTGATTTGGATACTTATGTAGCTCAAGGTCACGTGGTTGGTCAAAATAAAAGGAGTTTGGTTATGTAAGTTCAGGGGAAAAGCGGAATTTGATTGGAGAGTTCTTATCATTAGTTTCTACAGCTGGACAGACGTAACAGATCTTTTTAATCGCACAACATTTTCGCGGCTGTATGAATATCAATCTTTACCTATCTACAGCTGAAAATAGATCTTTCCAAACGTACGTCATGAACATCATGGTTACTCTCTCTTTCTGTCTCTTGGGAAGGTCGTCGCTCCACCTTACGTCTGCTTGATACATGTGGGGAGCTATTCTCTAAGGATACAGCCTTGCGGACAGCGCTGTCGCAACTGTCAAACCCACCGCGACAGCGCTGCCCGCAAGGCTGTATCCTTAGAGAATAGCATGGGTGGTCAGTTAACAGCTGGGATAGATCTCCCCAATCGCATGACAATGAACTCAATCATTGCTACTTCATCTTCCGCTACTGTCTTGTGAAGATATCGCTCCACCTAGCCTATAAGCACCCTACCCTGAATTCAAAACTGGGGACATAGGCACTCATGCTTTTAGGCTAGGTGCATTGACAAGCTCGCTAAACGCTCTTTCTGGCTAAAGTAACTTCATTAATGAATGAAGAACCGACAGATCGGTTGGCTTGGCACTGTACACGATATTTCCACGAGTATCCATTCGTCTTTGAGAATAATTTTATACCCTTTTCGGTTGTTAAAAGGTGAAGCTTGACAGCAAAATGATTTAAGTACTATAGAAAGGTTCAAAAATAGACCGTACATCTTTGAAATAACGTAAAATTAATACTGAAACTTATGCTGTGTTTTGCTCGGCTGCACCCTAATTGCGAAAAACACACACTAAACACTATCAATCACAATCTGAATCATTTTGAACGATATTGCTAACATTGCTTCCTATGTTCGACAAAGTGTCTGCTCACGTAAATAACGCTATGAATGTCGCTGAACTATCAAAATAAAAGTCATTGCTACTGATCGTGTGATTCGCAATTGCCCCGCTAATCCCATTCTTTAGAACCTTAAAACCGTGTCTAAAAAATCTTTCATCAAATACCTTCCTACTTCCCAGATTACAAGGTATGCAATTACCAAATGCTGAAGTGTGGCCAATATTGGCTACTTATAAACGGCGCCATAGCCAAGCCACAGCCAATACATATCTAATTATCTACCAGCTGATACAGTTATATAATGAGAAAAATACTTGTAATAGGAGATAGCTGCGAAGCTCGAAGGCCACTTCAGCTTGGTAACTCGGCGCCAGACAGTGACAAGTTTCATTTTAAATTGTGGAGAAACATTTGGGTGCATTGATTGTTTAGTTCGGAAAGAAGGGCTATTTCAGGCTGATTACATAAATGAAATGAAATTATTTATTCTACATAGAATATCGGAATCACTTTTACAAGTCCTATTATAAATAAATAAATAAGCTAGATGAGGTCGGCGTTTCCTATCTGACTACTCTGAGAAGAAAGGCCGAATTAAACTCAGAGGTCACGGTCTCCTTGACATAATCTTGGTCAGATCATGTGAAGACTATGTACAGAGGCCAGCACATCAAGCTACCCCAATCTGTCAGATTTCTTTGATAGATTTTCAATTTTACTACAAAGGAATAAGGTTTATATTAAATTGGGAAAATTTTACAGATTGGGGTAGCTTCATGTGCTGGCTTCTGTACATTGATGTCTGAATGGTCTTTTGAGGAAAGTACCTACCATACAGATTTGAGGGGACCTGTCCAGTCAGAGCAAAAATTTGTCAATAATCGCGTAGCTCAAAGTATATAAGAGTTGAAATAGTTTTTCTTGTGCTATTTTAAAAGCGCGCACTTAACGTTTATGAATGAAACCTTTTTTAAATTCAGAATGATGACCACAATGAAGTAACGTTACTGAAATTTTGGAAAAATGAGATACTAAAGGACTATTGTAAAGATATTTAATTTGGCTATTCTGTAAATTTCACTTCAAACCTCACACAACAGAAGTGACCGAAAACATTTTGTTAAACATCGTGACACACACTCGCACTCGACGTGTCACAACACCGTTCGAATTTCGAAGTGTGATTAGTTTTTTTTTTTTAAATAAGTAGGAAACAACATTGCCAGTTCGCCAGGCCGTTCACATTTTCTTCAACGCAAGATTAGAATTCAGAAAGAAACGTTTTGTCAAGGAAAAACCTCACGAATAGCGGTTATCCGGCCACAGTTACGTAAAACATCGTTTGAGCCGACTGCCGATCGATCTGCGCCGTAGCCTCTGTGCGGAGAGCTCTTGTGTAAAACTTTAATGATTTTCATCCGTCTACATTGAACGGACAATGTTATTCTTGTTGTACCTACATGATAGGTCATAGTAGAGGGACAATTCCTTGCACGGTTTAATGAAAATAGGACATTTCTTTTAAAGTGAACGTTTTAAAATGATAATTAGGACCACAAAAAACTGCGATCACCAATTTTTGTTACGTGATAGCGGCAATAATTTCACATAATTAGCCTATAGCAATCTCATTGTTGGGATACAGGCCTCCTCTTTGTGAGAGGAGAGGGAGTGACCCGTAATCCACCACGAGGGCCCAGTACGGGTTGGTAGAATGTCACACGTCTTCGAATATTTGATTATATAGGACATGCCGGTTTCCTCACGGTTCCCTTCACCATTGAATGAACATTATGGCTCTCATTAAATCAGTAATTAATTGATTGTTGCAAAAAAAACGAATACCCTGCAGTTATTAACTATGTAAAGGATGCATGAGCGTGGGAAAATAAACAGCTGACTTGGATCAATCAGCTGTTACGCAAAAAATACTTATTAGGTCAAGTACGTAGCTCCATTTATTCTTGTCTCTGAGTGTATAGGCATTAGACAGGCTTCATTCATGAGGTTCTTGAAAGAATGGGATGTTAAAGGCAGGGAAAAAATGGACGTTAAAGGCTGTTAAAAAAAATCTGTATTTAGCGAATGCAATGTAGGAGGCCTCACTCTGCTTAACACAAAAATATCCGAAAATATAAGGTAGCAGGCGGGACCCGTGAGCTGTCACTCCACCTGCAGTGCGATTCTGTAACCATCTCACCGTGAAAACTTAGGTGAAGTGAGTGTGGAGTGAACTGTCAGTGTCATCCTGATGCTAGGGATTGATACTCCTGACAGCTCACTCTAAGCTTACTTCACCTAACTTTTCACGGTGAGATTTTTACAGAATCGATCGGCAGATGTTAGGGATTCCCACTATTGATGGCTCACTTCACGCTCACTTCACCTATGTTATCACGGTGAGATTTTTACAGAATCGATCGGCTGCTTCGAACTTTTATTTAATTTAAAATGGCAAGCCCATTTTAAATTAAATAAAGCTTTTCAGTTTTTTTAACTTAAGTTTTTTTTTTACCGCTGTCGGGTTTTTTAGTTTTTTTAATTACTTTTTTTTTTGTTAAGTATCTGACGAAAAATTTCTTCGGTGGGTCTAGAATCATTTGCTAATTTTTTTCAGTTTGCGCGTCTTTCCTGCCACCTTGCGTAAAAGCTCCTTTCCAGTTGAATTCCTGTCAGTAACATACAAGTTACGACAGTCAGTAAGAAAATCAATAAAATTACGTCATACAAACGTAGCTATGTGACGTAACAGGACGGGTAGGGGCGTGCTGGCAGAACACGGGTTAAATTCGCTGTAAGGGGTCAATGAGCTAGAGTAGGTCTAAAACCGTCTGGAAAATTCAGTAAAAATATGAGTTTCTGGGAAATAATGAGAGTATTTTTCAGCCCGTTCGGATTACGGAGGTTTTAGTAAAATTGTCATGTTTCAGGCAGATGGACAATACAATTTTAAAAAAGTGCAAAATTTTGCGGAATTGAAAACATTATGAAGAGGAATTTAATTCGTACTTGCAAGTTGCAACACAGCTTTTAAACACCAAAAAAGGGATCCTATAGTGATCGCTCTCAGGTAGATATATAGCTAAGATCCTTGTCGTGTTGAATAACCACCAATAGCGTCATACGAAATTAGAACGGTGTCAAGTAGGGAATTCGCTATGAGTATGGTCCCACTTTTGATATGCCTAAGGTGTGTTGGGGTAACTTCGTTGCTGGGTTAAGACCGTACAAGTCAAAATCACCGCCATTTCGTCGGGGGGTCGTCGGGGCAAAATATAATGGCGCAGAACACAATGTTGACCGCGTTAAATAATATTGCTAAATTAGTCGGGAATTTGATTCCTACGATCTCATCCCAGCGCCGAATTTACCCCAACACACTTAAGATCACCATAAAACGTTTCAATGCTGGCAGCCTTTTGGGCACTTTGGCACGTTACGGATCTTCAGAACCCCGAAAGTCTGACAACCAGTCTTACCAAGGGTATCGTACTTATTACTCACAGCACCCTAATTACGAAATTTGCGAATCACGCTATCAAACACACAATCTGAATGATTTTGAAGGATATTGCTAAATGCTAATCCATTGCTTTATAAGACCAATAAATTTGTCTGTTCAACAACGGTAATAATAATATTTATGCGGATGAATTTTTCGACGTTATATTTTAGTTTTTTTTTTTGTTTTAGTTAAGTTAGGATTTAATTTTGTTATTTTTTGTTGATAATAATCATATTTTTACAACGGTAATAACGCAATGAATGTAGTTGAACTGTCAAAATAAAAACCATTGCTACTGATAGTGTGTTCCGCAATTACCCCGAGGGTTGTGGAAGGTCAGATAGGCAGTCGCTTCATGTCAAATACTGGTATTCAGCTGCATCCGGTTAGACCGGAAGCCAACCCCAACATATTTGAGAAAAGGCTATCCAGATGAAGAGATTATGACGGTCTGTTAAATATAGGAATCAATGAAACGGTTTCCTCGCCAAATACACAATACATTGATTACATAATGCGCTCTACCTATATACTATAATTTTCTTTATCATTTACGATTACGTTCGCCTTGGAATTAGTTACCTTGCGGGAAAATATCGATGCAGCTATTTATAGAACCATAAACGTAGATATGGCCCCGATTCTGTTGTTCACAAACTAAACTAAATTTAAGTTTAGTGCATCTTTTTCTTTCTATGTCATTAAGACAAGGACAGAAGATAAATATTAGTTTAGTCCTGTCAAATTAGACAGCGCCTGACGTAAACTGACGTATTTTTAGTAGCCAATTTTTTAATCACGTCTAAACTTGTCTATGGATTATCTAATTTGACGGGACTAAACTAATATTTATCTTCTGTCCTTTTCTTAATGAAATAGAAAGAAAAATGGCCCCGATTCTGTAGTTCACAAACTAAATTAAATTTAAGTTCAGTGCATCTTTTTATTTCTATTTCATTGTGAAAAGGACAGAAGATAAATATTAGTTTAGTCCTGTCAAATTAGACAGCGCCTGACTTAAACTGACGTATTTTTAGTAGCCAATTTTTAATCACGTCTAAACTTGTCTATGGATTATCTAATTTGACGGGACTAAACTAATATTTATATGAACAACAGAATCGGGGCCAATATCTCATGGTCATGCTCTATCCGGAAATACACTGACGCCGACGAAGCAGCTGTTGTATTCAGCCTAGCAGTCAAATTGTAGCTAAGGACCCTGATAATGACACCTTCGACTCACATGATAATAACCATGTTGACTTACACGAAACGGCCTTGACGACCGCCTTACGACAATAGTTTTCCAGAAAGTATGACGTTGTTACCTAGGTGCTAATGACATCGTGTGACCGCCATCTTTAAAGATGGGTGTTCCCCAGTAACTAGGTAATGATAATTCTGTCTTCTCTTTGGAATCGGCACGTTACACCCGCCCCGAAGTAAAATAAAATTACTCAATCTGTCTGAGTAATAACAGCCGCACGACTCGATCGATCAGGCTAAGCTAAGCATGCCGCGGCTGGTCCGTGGATGGGTGACCATCTTTACATACCAAGACCCCTCCGTGCCTAGGAAAGCACGTAAAGCCGATGGTCCCGGCCGTCATTCATAGATCTTGGACCCTCGTTAGGGTCGTCAGAAGGCCGAAAGTCTGATAACCAGTCTTACAAAGGGATATCGTATTACCCAGTAACTGGGTTGTGGAGTTTAGATAGCCAGTCGCTCCATGTAAAATACTGGTATTCAGCTGCATCCGGTTAGACTGGAAGCCGACCCCAACAAAGTTGGGAAAAGGCTAGGCAGATAATGATGACTTAATTTGTCTGTTATTTTTTTAGCCTAAGTTACTGAACTGATAAGTACCAGCAGTGCTATTCTGTGAAAATCTCACCGTGAAAACTAAGGTAAAGTGAGCTGGCATTCCACCTGATGTTAGGGATTGCCTTCATTGATATATCGATGGTAGTGGCCAGCGAGTTTGACTGCGCAGATTGCGTCTAACCGGGCGTAGCACGGTGGTCTGAAATTCGAGCTCCATACTCATAGAAACTTAAAGTCAGGAATAAAAAAAAAAATTGTAATGTCTCTGGTATACCTCCCTATACGTGATATTAACGTATGGGTGGTAGTAGTAGCTCCACGCCTAAGAAAAAAAAGTTTTGTGTTTTTTTTTGTATGGGAGAAAACACATAAAGTACATTTTTTTGAAATTGTATGGAACTGAAGGGCTGGTGCTCACACGAGTTATTGTACCATACCCGGCGATCAAGTTGACATCAAATTCATGCACCTTTGGATGCCGCTTTGCGCGTAGCAAAGTTTTGGAATTTTGAATTTTCCATATGTTATTTTTCAAATCTTTTAACGTGTTTAAATAAAGTTGCCGATCGACTTACTTATAATATCTTTAGTTTATAGCCTACTAATGACTTTTATAATGAGAATAATTAATAATTAAAGACGATATTGATTAAATACTTTATTTTTACAGCAATGGAGCGCAGTATACTAGGCGTTAGGTGATTGCGCAGTGATTACCGCGAAATTCAAATTTTCTTACGTTTTTTGCAATTAGGTGGTCAGTGTCAGGTTATATCTTGATCAATATTTGATTCGCGACTATAACAGGTACTTATTCACAGAATTATAGTCATTGAATCATTAATACATCTTCCTAAGTTAGATTTGTACCACAAGAAGAAATCTCCAAGGGAAAAGTGTTTATGGTACAAATCTCACTTATGTATGAATGTTTCTTATGATTATAATTCTGTAAATACGTACCTGTTATAGTCGCGAATCAAATTTTGATCACGATACAAGCTGACACTGACCTGCAAATTGCAAAAAACGTAAGAAAATTTGAATTTCGCGGTCTACCACTTCCCATTCACCTTAACAGATCGTGTTCGTAACACAATACTGCGCTCCAAAACAAAGACAGCTGATGTGGCTCAAAAGGCTGCCCAACTTAAATGGAACTGGGCAGGACATGTCTGCCGCATTCCGGTCAAAGTGTGGGCCCAAATAGCACAGAACTGGTGCCTTGAGACAGTGAGGCGGGGTCGCAGTAGACCACGTAGAAGATGGCGAGACGAGTTCCAGCTCCTCTCCAGTAAGGAGAACGCGAGGGCTCGCGAAATATGGAAAGAGTGGAGGGAGGCCTTTGCCCAGGACGGGACAGCGCAGGCTATTAAAAAAAAAATAAGTAGATGATGATTAAGAAGAGGTAAGTAGTTCTAACACCAGCCAGCTTCGTATTCAAAAAGATAGTTTAGAAATTCAAACGTCGATACGCCAACGCGCACATGCTAACGACCTCGCATTTCCGCCATCTTTTTATTTAAAAATGTCATGCCAGTGCGTACTAAGGTTATGTAAGATCAATCTGGCTCCTAATATAGGTAGTCTGCCAAATATTCTGGCGCAATGCGGAACGCTATCTAGGTCATATCTTCAGTCACTTATTACAAGATTCATCAACTTTTTATCAGTGTTCAGTTACATTTTATCAGTGTGACCTTGGCGCCATATATGAACATTTTTGATCGTGAAAAATTACGTAAATACCGGCTGTTCATTTCGCCCGAGAAAATGTTTGCTGAAAGTGAAAATTTCTGCTAAAGTAGGTCTTGATTGGAAGTTTATTCCGGCGTTTTATTAGATATTTATTTTGGAATCTTTCTTCAGACGTTAAATACTTATCAAGGTTCGAAGTTGTATTAAACAAAAACTGGAATAGACTTCAGTTAAATTGCCACCAAGGTCTATGAATATTTTAATCAAATGTGAGAGGAAATAGCATAACTACAATAAATATTCAGAAATGGCAGTAGGTATATTTAATCATTTAAATACCTAGTAATGATGATAACGCGGGTTCGCGGCGCGGCGGCACAACAGTATTCTTAGGGTCAGTTCACACCGAGACGCGACGCGACGCGACGCTGCGCGCACACTATAAAAGAGCGACTCAAAATATACTTTATTTTCTACACGAAAAGGTACACATTGCATTGTGAGAGTTCAGAATAGGTTGCGCCGTGCAGCGCTACGCCTCGTGACGCCTCGCGGCGTAGAGCGACGCATCGCGACGCATCGGTACGTGCAGCGCGAAATCACTGGCCTCTTCCAGTATCGTCGCGTTGCGTCGCGTCTCGGTGTGAACTGACCCTTAGTGTATTCGCGGATCGGTGGGATTCCCCGAAGTTGCGGAGATGGATGCAGCTCTACCTACGCTGAATTTTAATTGATAAGTTAATCTGTATCTGTAACCTACTAACACTAAAAATTGGGTAAAATTGTTACTAGCCCAGAACCCTACCTGGTCTCCTGTCTGAAATAAAATTTTTGAAGTCTTGAAAAAACATGATTGCCACGATAGTTCCGATTATCGCTTTACTCTGATTTGTCCAGCAGTCCACACCTACACCAAACATCCACACTGCTGGCCAGTTCCTTCCCCCAACCTCTCTTAAGAGTCTTCGACCAAAGAGGATAGGACCAGTTACCTCCTCTTTAAACCATCATCATCTGCCTAGCCTTATCCCAACTATGTTGGGGTCTGCTTCCAGTCTAACCGGATGCAGCTGAATACCAGTATTTTACATGGAGCGACTGCCTATCTGAGTCAGTTACATTGGATAAATGATACCCCTTCGTAAGACTGGCTGTCAGACTTTCGGACTTCTGAATACCCTTAACGACTGTCAAAGATCCACGAATGACAGCCGGGACCAACGGCTTAACGTGCTTTCCGAGGCACGGAGGGGTCTCGGTATGTAAGGACGGTCACTCATCCACAGTGTAGCTTAACCTGATCGATCGAGCTGTGCGACTGTTATTATTTAGCCACGGACCCCACATCCACCCCTGCTCCTCCTCCTTCTGGTTAAAACCTCTTTGGCTCACTTACTGTGCAGAGAACCTACCTACTACGTTAAGTGCATAAGTACTATCTGTGATGTAGTTTCCTCGTGAGCCGATAGGTCATGACCCCTGGTATCCGATCGATTAAGCTCAGCGACCTAATATTAAAATATTATGTTTCTGTCTTAGACCTTCTTTACGATTCCGTTTCGCTTGTGTAAGTACTTACTACAAATTCTTGAATTTTTTTCTTCTTATCAATCACTAGCTTTTGCCCGCGACTTCGTCCGCGTGGGTTTTGTACTTTCCTCAAATAAATTTAACACCCTCTCCACCTCCCCCTGAAAGGTATTTCGAAAATTATTGATTACGATCTTTATACTTACTTTATTTAAAGAAATAAGTATTCGGGCCAATATTTTAGTTAAACTACCTAAGATGTTTCAAATAAACTATCCTCCCTTTTCATCACGACAGGGCTTGTTTTTGCATTTGGTACGTTTCCATTTTTATGATATAAAGATTATTTATAAGTACCTACCCATTTTCGTGTTAATGGAAGTTGGAGTTTATACTCCTTAAACTTTATTACCCTTTTCTACCCCGGTAGGAGTAGAATAAGTAAAACCCTAAAACTCACACTTTTTTATTTTAAGTAAGTAAGTAGTAAACCCCTAAAAGTGACAATCTTTATTATTTACTGAGGCAAATGTTGAAAAGTTTCAAGTTTCCTAACCAAAGGAATAAGACCACATTTTCACCTTCACAGTTTTTATCCCCCTAGGGGCGAAATATTGAAAACATGTATGGGACGTTTCCATATCTTGACTCAAAGATTATTTATACCAATTTCCCATTGAATCAAGCCACGCAATAAAATACTCCTCTGTGAAATGGACTACCCCCGTTCACCCCGTTAGGGTTAGATTTTCGAAAAACACAGTCACACTTTTTTATTTATTTTGGTCTTAAGTATACATACTGAGTTCCAAGTTTATATTATTGGACCGCGCGATAAAATTCTTCCATACAAACTGACACCCTCAATCTCCCTATAGAGCAGAAAAACATGGGCACGCCACGATAGTGGCGGTAAGACCCCTCTTTGAGGAGTGGCTAGAGAGGCGCCACGGCGCCCTCACCTACCGCCTGACGCAGGTCCTCACCGGACACGGGTGTTTCGGGAGGTTCCTGCACATCATCGGGCGGGAGAAAACGCCCGGGTGTCACCACTGCGAGGGTCGCCCGCAGGACACGGAGCATACGGTGGCGGTATGCCCCAATTGGGCGGAGCACCGCCGTGTTCTCGCAGAGGCGATCGGCGGCGGCGGCGACCTCTCGCGCCCGGCCCTGGTTCAAGCCATGGTCCGGGGCGAGAGGGAGTGGGAGGCAGTCACCTCCTTCTGCGAAGCAGTCATGCTAGCGAAGGAGGTGGCGGGACGGTTGAGGGAAAGGGCCTCACGTCCCAGCCGCCGCGGGAGACGCTCCGGGCGTCGGGAGCCGCGAGACGACTCCCGGCCACCGTAGGCGCGGGCCTGCAGGCGGAGAGTAATGGGTAACTCTCCGTCCGATCAGGACCAGGCCCGTGCCGGACGGCGCGTACGTGTTCCACGCGCGCCTCAAAGAGATGTCAGCATAAAAGGAAGGGGCCCGTAAGGGCCGAAGCCTGCCGGGGCAGCGGGATTGTCCGAAAGGGTTACCGCTACCCCGGAACACAAAGGGCTAAGGAAGGAACACGGGTGGGTTTTAGTCAGTAAGAGTCTGACATTCCCTTCTGCTCCACCCAGAGCGGGAGGGGTCATTCGATGATTTCCCATCCTGAAAAAAAAAAAAAAAAGAGCAGAAAAACATAAAATGACAAACTATAATTTACTTAGATAAGTATTTGTGCCAAGTTTGAAGCTTAAATTTATCCATACCATTTTTTTGGAGTAAATCAAATCAAGCTACGCACTATAATACCGGCCTTAAAAATCGAATACCACTTTTTTACCCGTCAGGGGTCTACTTTCGAAAGACCCATTTCTTATTACTTGCTTAGGCAAATATTCCTTCCAAGTTTCAAGTTTATTAACCAAATGAATAAGATTTTTCGTATAAAGTTTTTCCCCACTTTTCACCCCACACAGGAGGAATTTTGAAAAAATGTTTGGGATGTGTTCATAACTTGACTCAAAGATTATTTCCAACAATTTTCGAGTTAATCAAGCCACGCAGTAAAATGGAAAATTAACTACTCCTTTTCACCCCGTCAGAGGTAGATTTTCGCAAAACCCTGATACATGTTATTCTTTACTTTTGGTCTTAAGTATAAATACTGAGTTTCGACTTAATCGGACCGCACGTTAAAATTCTTCCATACAAATGTTGACACCCCCTAATCGCCCTTTAGGGGGTAGTTTAGAAAAGGAAAAAATGCCAAAATTCATAATTTACTTAGATAAGTATTCATGCCAAGTTTCAAGTATATTAACCAAATGAATAAGATTTTTCATATAAGCTATATCCCCACTTTTCACCCCCACAGGGGTGGAATTTTGAAAAATCGTTTGGAATGTGTTCATTACTTGACTCACAGATTATTTATACCAATTTTCGAGTTAATTAAGCCAAGCAGTAAAATTTGCGTTGTAAAATTAACTACCCCTTTTCTCCCCGTTAGGGGTAGATTTTCGAAAAACCCTGATAGACGTAATTCTTTATTTTTGGTATGAAGTATAAATACTGAATTTTGAGTTAATCGGACAGCGCGTTAAAATTCTTCCACACTTATTTTGACACCCCCCAATCCCCTGTTAGGGGGTAGTTTAGAAAAACAACAAATGCCAAACTTAATGATTTACTTAGATAAGTATTCGTGCCAAGTTTCAAGTTTATTAACCCAAGGACTAAGATTTTTCATATAAGCTGTATCCCCACTTTTCACTCCCACAGGGGTGGAATTTTGAAAAATCGTTTGGAATGTGTTCATTACTTGACTCACAGATTATTTATACCAATTTTTGAGTTAATTAAGCTAGGCAGTAAAATTTGCCCTGTAAAATTAACTACCCCTTTTCTCCCCGTTAGGGGTAGATTTTCGAAAAACCCTGATACACGTAATTCTTTATTTTTGGTACTAAGTATAAATACTGAGTTTTGAGTTAATCGGACCGTGCATTAAAATTCTTCCATACAAATTTTGACACCCCCTCATCCCCCTTTAGAAGGTAGTTTAGAAAAACAAAAAAGACCAATTTTCATAATTTACTTAGGTAAGTATTCATGCCAAGTTTCAAGTTTATTAACTCAAGGAATAAGATTTTCCATACAAACTTTCATCCCCCATTTAACTCCCTTAGGGGTTGAATTTCGAAAATTCCTTCCTTATTCCTCGTCTACATTATAAAAGGAACCTCTGTGCAAAATTTCAGCTTTCTAGGTCCAGGGGTTTGGGCTGGGCGTTGATGAGTCAGTCAATCAGTCAGTCAGTCAGTCAGTCAGTCAGTCAGTCAGTCAGTCAGTCAGGACTTGTCTTTTTATATATATAGATTCTAATAATAAATAATCATTCTAATATGTAGTAGGCCTCTGGTGTGAGACGCAACGTGTGTCGACACCCTTGCGCCATCTCATGTTCCTAGCACGGCGGGCTGTGCTGGCGCCGCTGCTGCGGCTGCTGAGACCCTCAAGCCGAGCAAATACTGTAACCTTATGGGTAACTACAGCTTTGAGCAGTTTTGGGTCGAAACGCTCGGGTCATGGGGCCCGAGTGCGCGTCTCCTTTTTAATGAAATTTCTCGCCGACTAGTCGACACTTCACGTGACGAGGGCTGGGTATTTCTTTGGCCAAAGAATTAGCATTGCCATTCAACGTGGCAATGCTGCCAGTCTTCTGGGCACTTTTCCGGATGACAGCGATGCGGACGAGTACTTCGACGCCTAAGTGTCTTTTGTTTTTGTTTTTTTTTTGTATTTATTTGTATAGTAAGTTAGTCTTTTAATTTAATTTCTAGTATAAATAGTTAGTTACATATAAAAACATGTCATATTAATGATTAAAAAAAAAATATTAAAAAGAAAAGTCCTGACTCACTCACTCACTCAATGACTAAAACCCCAGAGTTGCCTTTTTTGGTTCGAGGGGTTGGGAATTGGGAGTAAAGAGTGTTGCAGACAAAGACGCTGTCAAAATGCTCAAAATCTAAGAGAGAAGACCTGTCAAATTAACCAGCGCCTATCGTAAATTAACGTATTTTAGCCCCGATTCTGTTGTTCACAAACTAAATTAAATTTAAGTTCAGTGCATCTTTTTCTTTCTATTTCATTAAGAAAAGGGCAGAAGATAAATATTAGTTTAGTCCTGTCAAATCAGATAATCCATAGACAAGTTTAGACGTGATTATAAAATTGGCTACTAAAAATACGTCAATTTACGTCAGGCGCTGACTAATTTGACAGGACTAAACTAATATTTATCTTCTGTCCTTTTCATAATGAAATAGAAAGAAAAAGATGCACTGTGCTTAAATTTAGTTTAGTTTGTGAACAACAGAATCGGGGCCTTTATTAGCCAAATTTTTAACCACGTCTAAACTTGTCTATGAAGTATCATAATTTGACAGGATTTAACTAATACCTACTTATCTTCTGTTCTTTTCTTAATTAAATAAAAAAAAAGATCCACTGAACTTAAATTTAGTTTAGTTTGTGTACAAGGGAATCGGCGCCAATATTTAATATTTGAGAATGGCCAAGAATATTGTCTAAAAACACGTCCGCCTGTCTATTACGATGACCCAATGCCAAAACTCTCCAATCAGCTGATCGTACAATTTTAACTCGGCTCTACAGATAAAAATAACTGGCCGTCAGTGTCAGCGGAGATGAACGATGTCCTCAACGTTTATCTACGACTCCTATTGATATATACTTGTATACGAGATAAGACAAATCTGGGCTATCCATCACACAAGCCAGGATTATGAGAGTTATCTGTAGACTCTGTAATATAAAATGTAAAAACTACACACACACTACACTTTCACTTCACTTTGAGAATGTCTTAGAAACAGCAGTGCGATTCTGTAACCATCTCACCGTGAAAACGTAGGTGAAGTGAGCTGTCAGTGTCATCCTGGTGCTAGGGATTGATACTCTTGAGTTTTGACAGCTCACTTCGCCTAACTTTTCACGGTGAGATTTTTACAGAATCGATCGACAGCTCGGAGTTTCGATTTTAGCGGTGTAATACCCCCGTGCCTCGGAAAGTTAAGCCGTTGGTCCTGCGTCTGAACTCTCTCCGATCGTGTTGGATTGCCGTTCCATCGGACAATGAGAGCGAGGGAAGAGAGAGTTACACATGTGTGTCAGCGCACACACTTGTGCACCGA
This sequence comes from Globia sparganii, assembly GCA_949316385.1. NCBI lineage: Eukaryota > Metazoa > Arthropoda > Insecta > Lepidoptera > Noctuidae > Globia > Globia sparganii. The sequence goes on from OX438682.1 coordinate 4,282,766, forward strand.
ATCGAATTGTGTTATCTATGCGCCGACGGCTGGTCTCCGCTGAGATTGGTCACCATGGTTGAAATTCGGTCTGGAGGACTTTAGTCATCTGCCTAGCCAGATTTTCCTAGCTATGTTGGGGTCAGCTTCCAGTCTAACCGGATGCAGCTGAATACCAGTATTTTACCTGGAGCGACTGCCTATCTGACCTCCACAACCCAATCACTGGGTAACTGGCTAAGACTGGTTGTCAGACTTTCGGGCTACTGACTACCCGTAACGACTGTCAAAGATCCACGAATGACAGCTGGGACCTAGGGCTCTAGGTATGTAAAGATGGTCACCCATCCACAGACCAACCACGGCAAGCGCAGCTTAACCTGATCGATCGACCTGTGTGGCTTTTATTACTTAGCCACGGGCCCTTTAGTATAAAATAGTTTCGGGTCTGACTGACAGAAACCGCACAGCATAGACCACTGCAAAACATTTGACATTCTGCGGTCAGCTAAAGTATTATTTTTTTTTTTTTTTAAAACGTTGCCCCACACTAGGAATTACTCCTGTATCGTGGGTGCGTTTACAAACATTTAAACTCACATACACAAACAGCCAGACCCGGAACAACTACTTGTAGGTCATACAAATATTTGTTCCGTGCGGGAATCGAACCCGCGACACGCAGCGCAGCAGTCAATCGCTTAACCACTGCGCCAACCGTGCCGTCAAAAGTATGAAACTCCTTGCCAGATTCTGTGTTTACTTACGCCAATGAGGACACCCCTAATGATGCCTCACCTTTTGTCGTGCTCTCCTCTCTGCACTATGAAATACTTTTAGGCCAGTGCTAACGCTATCGACGTGATTTCTTCTTGGTGCTGGCATGACTGTATTTCAGATCTTGTTGGCCCAAAACTTTGCCACTTCCACGGCATCGACGGTGGCAGCGGAGGTCATTTTTGGGGCACAGAGGGCAGGATAGGAGATGTAGCGTAGTTTTCTACACAGCTTCACCCTGCTGCCATTTCGTCGAGGTAGCCCCAGTATACGAGGTTGTAAAACAGTTACATCTTCTCATATCAGTTCGGAGGTGGTTTAGGGACTTCTAAGTGGGCCACGGAAGGTTAGCCTTTCCCGGAAGGGCAGATTGTCCGAAAGAGTTACCGCTACCCCGGAACATAAAGGGCTAAGGAAGGAACATGGGTGCGTTTTAGTCAGTAAGAGTCTGACACTCCCTTCTGCTCCACCCAGTGCGGGAGGGGTCATTTGTTGATTTCGAAAAAAGCCACTACCGGAAGCACGCCTGCATCCTAATTGGATATAAATGAAATCAAATCGTTGTTGGTTAGATGGACACACCCATACTCGATGTAACCATCATATATCATTTTAAATTAAGTAATTTTTTCTCTTACTCTTATCTACAGGTTATTGGAAAAACACCAACAACATCCCAACAACCAACCAACAACAACAACCATCCATCATTCCATCAACGAACAACACAACCATCATTCATTCATTTTTTTTTCTTTCATCATTTTGAACAAATTTTTCTATGGAATCAAACCTGAAATCGCGAAAAAAAATCAGGTGTTCCCATAATAAGGACAAATAACATTACTCCATAGTCAGCAACTAAACATTTTCTACCAACACACGAAAAGAAAATGCTCCTTCGAAGGTCATTCAGTTCTCTACATTTATGTTCGTATAACTCGTCAAAATGTAGGGAACAGCTGATTTTTTTTTTCTCGATTTTGGGTTTGGTCCTGCCCTGTATAAAAGTACTAATAATAAAGCTGAAGACTTTGTTTATTTGAACGCGCTAATCTCCGGAACTACCAATCGGATTTGAAATAATCTTTTTGCATTTGGTAACCCAATTCTTGCCGAAGGTTATAGGCCGTTTAACATCACGCCATTAGGAGCCGAGCAAAAAGAAAAAAAAAAAAACGAGTGTGCTTATGACCACACGACTGAAGTGAAACTTCTTTCGCTCCATCTGTATGTATATTTCATTTACTAGCTATAAGAGAAAGAGAGAAAGAAAATGTGCGCGCGCACTGCTCTCTCTTGCTCCTACACTGTGATACAGACAATAAGCCTGCAGTGTGCTTAGATATACGGAACGTATTTGGCTATGAGAGGAAGAGAGAAAGAAAATGTGCGCGCGCACTGCTGTCTCTTGCTTATATCCCCCACTTAACTTCCGTTCGCCTTGCCCGATCACACTTTTCGTAACGCTTACGTCACGCGTTCGCCAGCTTACTCCCCAAGTCAAGCGTGCGTAAAGAAGTTTCACTTCAAAAAAATAGAGTGGGCAGGCGGCGATGCGACATGGTGAGTCGGGGGCCGAGTTTTATAAAAATGTGGCTGTTACTTTAGTATATTGTGTATCTTAGGACTTCCATGCGAACAAAGTCGCAGAGAAAATCCTTTTTTACGCATTACTTACCCATATGTAGGTACCTATTAGCCGTTGGTCCCGGCTGACAATCGTGGATCTTTGACAGTCGTTACGGGTAGTCAGAAGCCCGAAAGTCTGACAACCAGTCTTACCAAGGGGTATCGTATCACCCAGTAACTGGGTTGTGGAGGTCAGATAGGCAGTCGCTCTGACTGGAAGCCTACCCCAACATAGTTGGGAAAAGGCATCTGCCTAGTCTTTTCCTAACTATGTTGGGGTCGGCTGATGATGATGATGTAGGTACCTATAAATTATTAAGTAGGTACAACAATTTAGTAACATTGCACGTTATCACAGCTGTCTAGTTAATTATCAAATCTTTGTACAAATTCCGAGGCTCAATGTTACAGATAAGCTGACAGTGTACCGATGCCGGCGCTCTTACCTAACGGTACATTATGTTCTATTTTGTGACGTCACCTGCCAAGAAATCATGACTGAACGAAATGAAGATGACATTCTTGAAAAGTTGATGATGACGGCTTAGGACTATTTATTCTGTGGCTTAGGTTAAAGATAACTTAGGTGAAAACTCAGATGAACTGAGCTTGGATCATGGAATTAAGTAGTTTAAGCACATCAAGCTACTTCAATCTGACAAACTTTAATAGATTTTCAACTTTATCGCTAAAGTATAAGGTTCAAAGGGGATTGGGAAAATTTGACAGTTTCAGGTAGCTTGATGTGCTGGCGTCTGTACCTCTGACAGGCAACCCAACAGCGACCTTATTCTAACGAAATAAAGATCACTGTAATATTGACAGACTTGTCCGTGGCAGCGACTCAAAAGCAACATGATTGTAACGAAAACACAAATCACTTTTATTTCGACAGTGCAAAAGATAAAATAAGTGCGGATGTGCTGCAGCTTGAGCTATTAAAAGTAGGCTGCATTACACCAGGGCCTCAAGTCTGCTATTATACTTAATAGTGTCAGAATGGTCTATCATTGATTTCATAATTGTTGATTTTGACAAGTTTGGTAATCTACTATTATAATGGTTTCACTAGGACTTTCCAATGGTCAACCATTGACACTCCATTGAAAGAAATGGCATAAAATGGTAATCTCGTACATAATGATTAATGACAAATGAATAAATGTAATGTTTATTACTATTTACGAACTTCTTACTAATTCAGATTGCAAACACTAATACCTAAGTACGTAATATGTAAAAATATATATTAAATGAAATCTAGCATGTTTAGTAGTAGTTTTTCTCAGACCATTGACCGACCGATGATCGACCATTATGAATTTAGCAGATTACGAACTTTTAGCAAAATGACAATGGGATCGTGTACGTGTTGGAATGACCAATTTATAAAAATAGCAGACTTTGGCCCCTGATGCTAGGGGAACACACTATTGGCAACTCACTTCAAGCTAACCTTTTTTTTTGTTTCGCGGGAACTTACGATGCTTCCGCAACTCCCGCCGTTGCGGGCCTCCTCGAATATTTTCCCCCCACTTGTCCGTTTTTGTTTTTATTATTTCCGTTATGTTTTACCCCAAATAAAAAGAAAGGAAAATATTTTATTTGCAAATTTTTACATACACAGGAAACAAAAAACACGTAAGTAGGTAGGTACGTATTTTCTGTCTTTCTTTCTAAAAAATACAGCACCCTAATTGCGTAACACACTATTACTCTCAATTTGAATAATTTTGAAGCATATTTCTAATCCATTGCTCCATATGTTCGTAAAATGTGTCTGCTCAACAACGCAAACAAAACTACGCAATGAATGTTGCTGAACTGTCAAAATGAAACCCATTGCTACTGATAGTGTGTTACGCAATTACCTTGCAGGTTCTGCAATGCCCGCTCGACAGAACTATCAAAGCATAACGCGGAACATTCAATTGTTTTTTGGCAAAAAGTTTACAGCTACGTAGTACAAAAAATACTTCGAGTAGATAGTACACCTACTACGGCAGAAAGGGCAAAGTCCGCATGTCCGCGTCCGCGCCGCAGTAACCTTACGTAACACAATTACGTTATGTAGGTAACTGAACGAAGCCGGGGACACGGCTTTCCTAGTCTAGATATGATTATGAGGAAGTACCTCTTATAATAATTTTATTAAAGAAATGGTTGATGGCAATAGTCTCGCCCCCTGATTTTATTTCTTTAAGGAGGTTTGTAGGTACAAACACTTTTACACTTCAATCATATTTTTTAAAACTTTATGAGGTCGGCGTTTCCTATCTGACTACTCTGAGAAGAAAGGCCGATACAAATTCAGAGGTCACAGTCTCTTCTAAAGTCCAGAAATAACCTAGGTCAGATCATAATGTGAAGACCATGTAGCTTGGTGTCTGCAGTGGTCTTTTGAAGAAAGAACCACATAGATTGAGGGGATTAGTGGACCTCTCCAGACAGTGCCTCGCGGTTTCACCCGTATGAATTTCGATCCCGTGGGAATATTGGGATAAAAGTACCTTAGGTGTTAATCCTGGTTAACTATCTGTGCGCCAAATTTCATTCAAATTAATTTTTGCGCGAAAAAGTAACAAACACAAACACACTCACAAACTTTCGCCTTTATAATATTAGTGTGATGTGATTACAGCGTCGAATAAATAAAATGTTACCTGCTAAATTATCATCTTTTTTAAGGTAGACCTTTGAGGTTTAGCAGGTAAAAAGGCAAGATTACTGTATACTAGCTTCTGCCTGCGACTTGGTCGGTCCGCGTGTTTCTTGTTCCCCCAACCCAACCGTCCACATCGCATTTTCGTCTTAATTTTCGCCTTTTTTCTTTTTGCTCGGCTCTTAGGGGTCCCCGCTTGATATTAAGTAGCCTATAGCCAAGCATTGATATCAAATGCAAAAAGTATTTTTCAAACCCGACTGGTACCTATTTCCAGAGATAAATGTGTTCAAACAAAAAAACAAACTCTTCAGCTTTAATATTAGTAAGTATAGATTACAGCGTCAAATAAATAAATGTTTGCTGCTAAATTAGGTAGGTACAGAGGCCAGCACATCAAGCTACCCCAATCTGTCAGATTTTCCCAATTGAATATGAACCTTATTCCTTTGTACTAATGTTGAAAATCTATCAAAGAAATTTGACAGATTGGGGTAGGTTGACCTGCTGGCGTCTGTGCCTACCTATGTTTTTTTGTACTTAAAGCTTAAGGTTAAGCCTCAAAAGGTTCTAAGGTCAACAGGTAAAGTTCCAAGAATATACAAACATAATTATTAAAGAACGAACTTATGTGTTTATTTGATCTTTTAAAAATAAAAGTTGTCACCTTTTCGATCATCACAGCATTGACATTACACGTGATGCGTGCTTCCTCATAAAAAAGCATGAGGAAGTCTATGCCCCAACAGCGATTGGCGCCAAGTCGTCTTTAAATTTAGAATATCAGTACTGAGTAGTACATCATTTTATTTTTAAATAACTAAAGTAAACGCGGGCCTTGGACCATTTTGTATTTGAGACAATCGAGACTTCCTGTTTTCAGGCTTGTAAACAAATTATCATCATAAAATCCTGAGTCACAGCAGCCTTCAAGGCAAGACTTATCACAACCAGGAAGCTATAAACATATAGCTGCTATACAGAAAAAAAAAAGTTCGATCTCTCCTTGCATTGCCTTTAGAATGTTCACATACCAGCTGCCGTGCCTGCAACAGCTGTGTCGTGTCTCGTGCGTGACGTCATTTACAACGCTACAATGGAAAGGTAAAAGAAACGAAAGAGACCCGCTAACCGATGGGCCTACTAATGCTAGTGTCACGGTAATAAATTATCTATACCTACCGTGCTTGTGTTTGCTGACATTCTTGCTGACTGCAAGTTAAATTGAAAAAGATTAACAACTGCTTAAAAGCGCTTTTAATATGTATCGGTACTCCAAACAGCCACATCATCATTATTAAAACACCGGATATTTATACGCTTAGAAGAACATTGAACCATTCTAAATCTTTGTAATACGCATATACGCAGGTACACCTTACAAAATAAAACCATTCATCGAAATATCCGCCTTATTGTTATTGAAATAAGTTTGGTATTCCTTCATACTTTTTGACTGGAATGATCCAGCTGCGCTGACGTCCGTTGATTAACCGAATAAAGAAAATGGACACCTTGAATAAATCGGTTGCAGCCGGATCGCGTGAGTGTAAGCATTCAGTTTCAAATATGGAATGGTCAATGGCACAACAGTAACTTGAACATCGAATACCGTTCTTATTGCAACGCTATAAAGGCGCTCTCAAAATCATCATGGAAGCTGCGATTGATACCGACTTGCTGAGTCAATGCAAGCCCTGTCGCGCGGTAAAGAGTGATAAACTGGATTTGGCAGAATAATTATTTACCACTTCGGTAATTTCGGTAGACAAAATTTTTAATAGGTACCTACTGAATTTGACACATCGTTGCTTTTGTACTAAATGCTAACAGCTGCATTGGTCGATCGAGGGTTAAAGCTACGGTTGCTGCGATCGGTTTCGTCGGAATGGGGTCCATTACATACCGAGGCCCCTCCGTGCCTCAAAAAGCACGTTAAACTGTTGGTCCCGGCGGCTGTTATTCGTAGATCTTTGACAGTCCTTACGAGTAGTTAGGAGCCAAAAAAGTCTAACAATCTGCACCCTAATTGCGTAACACACTATTACTCTCAATTTGAATCATTTTGAAGCTAATCCATTGCTCCATTTACGTTCGAAAAGTGTGTTTGCTCAACAACGTAAATAACGGAATGAACGTTGTTGAACTGTCAAAATGAAACCGATTGATACTGATAGTGTGTTACGCAATTACCCTGCTGACTTACCAAAGGCTATTAAGTTACCTACCTAGTATGGGTTTTGTAGGTCAGATAGGCATTCGCTCCATGTAAAATACTAGTATTCACTATTCAGCTGCATCCGGTTAGACTGGAAGCTTAAAAGGCAGGCAGATTAATTGTTGCTTTTTTAGGGTTCCGTACCCAAAGGGTAAAACGGGACCCTATTACTAAGACTCCGTTGTCCGTCCGTGTATACCTGTCCGTCTGTCACCAGGCTGTATCTCATGAACCGTCATAGTTAGACAGTTGTAATTTTCATAGATGATGTATTTCTGTTGCCGCTTTAACAACAAATACTAAAAAACAGGAATAAAATAAATATTTAAGGGGCCTCCCATACATTCAACGTGATTTTTTTGCTCGTTTTTGCTTGATATTGATAACGACAACAGGTAGACGCTTCAAATATTCACAGAATATTTAGTTATACATTCATTTTAAAAATAAATAATCAAATTAAAATAAAACAAATATTTAAGGGGATACCATACAACAGACATGCACCCTGATTGCGAAACACACAATCGATCTCAATTTTAATCATTTTGAAGCATATTGCTAATCCATTGCTTCATAAGTTGGAAAAATGTGTCTGCTCAACAATGTAAAAAAACGCAATGAACGTTGTTGATCTGTCAAAATGAAACCCATTGCTACTAATAGCGTGTTACGCAATTACCCCGCTGATTTTATTGCCGTTTTTATGGATTATGGTACGGAACCCTCGGTGCGCGAGTCCGACTCGCACTTGGCCGGTTTTTCTTGCGCTAATGAATAGCAAAGATAAATAATGTTAGTTAACCAAGTTCGTTACTCATTTTTTGTCAGGATTTGATCCTTTTCAAAGCAATTTATTTACCTACTTATAAAACCTTGACTCTCCTCATCCCGTACCAATAAGGCATAAAATAAGAGTAACGTTTGGCTAAGGTTAATCGTTAAATCGGAGGTTAAAGCCCTCTGCGACCTCTGTATTGATGAATTATTATTAGAAGAAACCGGTCAAGTGCGAGTCGGACTCGCGCACCGAGGGTCCGTACAAAGTAGGTATGTAACTACACAAGGTTTTCGGATTTTTTCCTTTACTTGTGCTATATGACCTTGCTTTTTGCCAAATTTCATGATTATAGGTCAACGGGAAGTACCCTATACATTTGGATTCCGTTGGGAGTGTCTAAATATAGGTTTTTTGCGGCATAAACGGCCGTATCTTTTTTTTACGTTACCTTAGAAGTTTGATTTTTTCACAGCTCAGGGACCGCAAACCTGAGTACTTACATATGGTTTTAATTTCAACTCGATACCTCTACTCGTTCCCGATATAAAGGATCTTGACATACAGACGGACGGACGGACAACAAAGTGATCCTACTGTAAGGGTTCCGTTTTTTTCCTTTTGAGGTACGGAACCCTAAAAAAAACAATCAAAGTAAGTCACAAAGATGACGAACGCGATGACAGCCAGGTGACTGAACTGAATATTCCCTGGACCATTAATTGTTTGTATGTATTGGTTTAATAATATTGTACAGAGGCCAGCACATCAAGCTACCCCAATCCGTCAGATTTTCCCAATTGAATATGAACTTTATTCCTTTGTGCTAAAGTTCAAAATCTATCAAAGAAATTTGACAGATTGGGGTAGGTTGACCTGCTGGCGTCTGTACCTACCGATGAATGATTATTGTTGTTGTTCAATACGCGTGGAATGACACAATCTGAGGCACGGACAGGATCAAAAACTTTATATAGGGGCTCGTGGTTAAATAAAAATAGCCGCACGGATTATTCTTCAAGCTTGCCGAAATCGGTCTGTGGTGTATCATCCAACCGAGAGCCGTCCGTGCCTTGGAAAGTATTGTCGTTCGAAGATCTTTGACAGTCGTTATGGGTAGGTACCTAATCTGAAGCCCAAAAGTCTGACTAGGTACCAGATTTTCCCAGGAGGAGTATCGTGTTACTCAGTAACTGGGTTGTGGAGGTTAGATAGGCAGTCGCTCCACGCAAAATACTGGTGCATTCGGTTAGACTGGAAGCCGGCCTCAACATTCGTAAGTCTTACTATCTACATAAGTGTCCTGTACATAAACCTATTTATTACACAATCTCAGGTTTAATGGTTAGATTGGTTACCTACTCGTACAAGCCTACGACGGCTATCTGATCTAAAGCTACCATGCGCGGTCCGAGGGGGGGGGGTTGTGGGGGTCATGACCCCCCCCAAAATCATTCAATCTGTCGAGAGTCTGAATAATTGACTTTTCTTACTAACTTAACCTGTGCCACGGAGACCTCGAACCAGAAATAAAAACTTAAAACTATGAAATGAAAGTGGGTTTTTTAACACGCGTAAAAAAGTTTTTTTTTTTTTTTTATTATTTTTTTTTAATTTTTTGTATAAACAATAGCATACATAAAGTCTGCCAAACTGCATAACATTTCAAAAAGCCTGTTGTAAAATATACTGGATGAAATTGAATAGGTTCGGGAAATTAAAACATCTAATTCAACGTGTTATAAAGAAAATTTAGAGCATGTCATTAAGAAAAGGGATGCACATGATATGTGCGCATAGGCAAACGGTTTGGCAACGCGTCGTCGCGCGTACTTTTTTTCGTAGGTACAAGATTAGCTAAGTACTACTAGTTCAACGTGTTGCCAACTTGATTCATGTTGTGAACTTGTGATTTCTGCGATGACTAGATTGATTATCGGACGAGCGCTAAAATTGACACTTTAATTTTCTTATTTATTTTGATAATTTAGAAATAAAACTCGGGATATTGGGCACCCCGTTCGTAAGGCCAGAATCCAAATCCTAAACTGTTGTAAAACGAGTGCTTTTCGTCCTAATTCGATAAATTAAGTTCTCTTTCTGTATAATGGTCAAAAGAGAACGGAACCTATTTAAGGTAGGGTGCTAAAATTTTCAGGTTCGCTTCACTCGCTCTTGCAATCTGCATTCTGTTGATTCTTTAGCATTTCTTCTTAATTCGGCAAAGCAAGCAATTCCTAGTCCTTTTAGAATGAAAAGAAAATCGAGCCTATCGGAGAATGTGCAAAATTTTCGAGCTCGCTTCGCTCGCTCTTGCAATCTAAATTTTCATAGTTGCTTGGATTTGCCTGTATAAATCGACAATGTAACTCCTATTTCAGTATTAAAATATCAAACAAAACCTAACCAAACCGAGGCGGGTTGTTAAAATTTTCGAGCTTGCTTCGCTCGCGCTTGCAATCTAAAGTCTCATAGTTGCTTGGACTTGCCTGCATAAATCGACAATGTAACTCCTATTTCAGCATAAAAATATCAAACAAAACCCAACCAAACCGAGCCGGGTTGTTAAAATTTTCGAGCTCGCTTCGCTCGCTCTTGCAATCTAAATTCTCATAGTTGCTTGGACTTGCCTGCTTAAATCGTCAATGTAACTCCTATTTCAGCATAAAATATCAAACAAATCCTAACCAAACCGAGACGGGTTGTTAAAATTTTCGAGCTCGCTTCGCTCGGCCTTGCAATCTAAATTCTCATGGTTGCTTGAACTCATCTGCATAAATCGACAATATAACTCCTATTTCAGCATAAAAATATCAAACAAAACCCAACCAAACCGAGCCGGGTTGCTAAAATTTTCGAGCTCGCTTCGCTCGCCCTTGCAATCTAAAGTCTCATAGTTTCTTGGACTTGCCTGCATAAATCGACAATGTAACTCCTATTTCAGCATAAAAATATCAAACAAAACCTAACCAAATCGAGGCGGGTTGTTTAAATTTTCGAGCTTGCTTCGCTCGCCCTTGCAATCTAAAGTCTCATAGTTGCTTGGACTTGCCTGCATAAATCGACAATGTAACTCCTATTTCAGCATAAAAATATCAAACAAAACCCAACCAAACCGAGCCGGGTTGTTAAAATTTTCGAGCTTGCTTCGCTCGCCCTTGCAATCTAAAGTCTCATAGTTGCTTGGACTTGCCTGCATAAATCGACAATGTAACTCCTATTTCAGCATAAAAATATCAAACAAAACCCAACCAAACCGAGCCGGGTTGTTAAAATTTTCGAGCTCGCTTCGCTCGGCCTTGCAATCTAAATTCTCATGGTTGCTTGAACTTGTCTGCATAAATCGACAATGTACGAGTAACTCCTATTTCAGCATAAAAAATACCAAACAAAACCCAACCAAACCGAGCCGGGTTGTTAAAATTTTCGAGCTCGCTTCGCTCGTCCTTGCAATCTAAATTCTCATAGTTTCTTAAACTTGTCTGCATAAATCGACAATGTTAACTCGTATTTCAGCATAAAAATATCAAACAAAACCTAACCAAACCGAGGCGGGTTGTTAAAATTATCGAGCTCGCTTCGCACGCTCTTGCAATCTAAATTCTCATAGTTGCTTGGACTTGCCTGCATAAATCGACAGTGTAACTCCTATTTCAGCATAAAAATATCATACAAAACCTAACCCAACCGAGGTGGGTTGTTAAAATTTTCGAGCTCGCTTCGCTCGCTCTTCCCACCCTGCATAATAATCTATCTTTCTTATACATACGACCAATTTGCTGGCATTATTAAATAACAAACGAAAAGCTGCGTCCCTGAACAGCATAAGTTATGTGGAACTGGAGATGTACAGACGCCAGCAGGTCAACCTACCCTAATCTGTCAAATTTCTTTGATAGATTTTCAACTTTAGCACAAAGGAATAAGGTTCATATTCAATTGGGAAAATCTGACAGATTGGGGTAGCTTGATGTGCTGGCCTCTGTACATGAACATTAACATAACACCACGCCTTTAATCCCCGCGTTAGGCGGGTGTGTACCTTCATATAGTACTTACACCCACATTTCGCCAGTTATGTTGAAGTCCAATGTTATAGAGGGTGAGCCTACTGCAATCAACTGGGCACAAATCTATACACCGGGCGGTTACTGAGAAATTTCTGATAGAAGAACCTAATAATACTTTACCCGACCTAGGAATCGAACCCAGGAGCTCATGCTCAGCAGTAACGCTTGCGACCACTACAAGGAGATGCACCCTTAAAATATTTTTCGGCACCCATGATGACCCCCCCCAAAATCTTGGGCTGCGACCGCGCCTGAAAGCTACCTACCATTTGACCTAGAAAGAATACCTAATCAATACTTGGGCCGATCATTGCCTGCCAAGTAAAATATAGCTAAGTTGTCTTTGGCAGATTATTAGATTGTTAGTCGAAATACAAAAAATCTTTTGGAGTTTATCGCAGGGCGCCATTTAGCACATACCTACTTGCATTGATTTAACTCAATGCCTACATGGTTTAAGACTTTGAAAGGTAAAAATCGTACAATTGAATACTTTGTTTAGGTATATAAAACATAAAGGCAAAACCAAAAGTTTAAAATCTGTCTTTCAAAAGGAGCGCCAAAATCTGGGACGCCATTTTTTTTGCTAAAATCCAAGATGGCTACAACATGCCTACAACAAACTTCAAACTGGAGCCAACACTGAACACGGGCATCGTGGACTATAGATAACACCAATTTAGATTACAGAAGGTAGACATAACAAAACACGTGTTACTCATTACACGCGTTGAACAAAGCGATGAATTTGTACCTGAATGTGAATCGTCTACAACTCTACACACGACATTTAGCCAGTTTGCCTAACGCTTATTTCTACCGGTTAGAACTAGCCATTGGAATTTGAACTTGACCTTCTAACAGATTAGGTCGATTTTAGTTTGGATTTCACGATATATAGGTACCTAAGTATTTCATTTAACTCTGCTGGTAGGTAATGCTGGTATTGATTTATGAATTCTTCAGTGAAGGTCTCTTAATCTCTTTCCTTTCAGCTGTTTACGAACACGAAAATATAAGAACAGGTACTTTTATGGAAAGTATTTCACTACATTTTCATATAGCTCCGACTGCTCCGAGTCCTTTCAGTCCTTACTTATTTATTATTAGTAGGTAAGATTAAGTTACCGCTGCATACCTACCTAAATGCATAGTTATCTACTTGTACCTACTTACTTATTTCATTCTAACAATAGAGGTATGTCAATAAAAATGTGATTACGCCAATGACGAGTTTTATTTGCCCTTCAATATGAAGCGTTGTTAGCTCGATAACTCGTTTCATCAATAATTAAACCTAACCTAAAAATTAATTCCGAATGCCAACTGTGCATTTACCGTAGTCAAACCTATTAATCGATTTTTATTCACTTTAATTAATATCAGTTCTATATCATAATTAATTTATCAGAGAACAATAACCCCGCCTAGGGTATTAGTGTTCTGTGACAATAACTAGCAAAATTTCAAAAGAAAACTGATGAGTTCGTATTAACAAATTCGTTGCGGATGGCACGTTTCAGTGCCATCACTTCTTTTTAAGTGTGGCGTCAGGCACGGATATGTGTCATTTTGAAATCGATGATAACTCCTTCAATTAAGTTTTATGGAAGTTTTACCTGAAACCAAACTATCTTCATTTTTCACGTATGTTCGACGCCACGGCTAGAAGTTAGTGAAATTAGGCATCGCAACGAATCGGTTAAAAGCGCAAAAGAACTATCATTCAGCCTTTATTTAGTTATTTGTAGCCAAAATTATAATAATTTTTATAGCAGATAACGACCGTATCCTTGAACTTACTTCGCGGAATTATGTTGAAAATTACGCACCTAACCAAACCAACGAAACGGTACCTACTTGGAATGTTCAATTTCTTGATTACTTGCATAGTTTACACTTACTTTTCGTAGAGTTGTTCATTGATCCATTGACGTGCTACGGTATATGGGTCGATCACAGCAGCGTTTTGAATGTCATGTGCCTACTTCAACTTCTTCAATGGATCTATTTACAAGTCACTACATTACCTCGTGATCGCTACTTTATGTAATAGCTGTAAAATGACGACATTAATTTGACGTTGTGTGTAACTACGTCATGCTACGTCATTAAATGTGTGGAGTATAGTAGTGGGCTAATTAAACTCTTACCTATCGTGAATGACTTAGAAAAGATAATATCCCTGCCTGCCTCTTTTTTTGTCCCACTAATCTAAAATTTTCTGAACAGGAACACTATTTTCCTTTTTCGTATGGGGATATTTTTGTAATAGGTATATCCACAGATTTTATTGATCATAGGTTACTTATACATATTGCAGTATTAGTAAATACTGCATGTTTATTTTTCCACATTCATACTTCTTTAAGTTTAAATTCTACCTCTTCTTTGATATTTTGCTTTACCAGAAAAATTATTTTCGTAATTTTTTAAATTAAGAATTGTTTGTCATTCGGTTGAGATTTTTCCTTTCAAATATGGTGGACTTGTTGAAATTTTGTCACAGATGACGGCCACGTTATTGTTATCTTGGAATTTTAAACCTAAATTATATGTTTCATTTGAATTATGTTCTTAAAATATATTATTATGTGTTGCTGGTGATTTTTTTTTGCGGTTCAACGTTTTTAGCAGCGAGTTGAGACTTTCAAGGTCACAACAAACTCTGTTCGTCTTTTTTTTTTGGAATAGTACCCGAACATTTTGCAAGCCGATTCATTCGGCTCCACCCTCCCAGGCTACTACAATTTCACCTGATTACACCTGACTGATTTCCTTGTGGAAGCAGAAAGAATCGAACTTTCCAGGACTAAACTGAAGTGTTATTCTTCAAGGACGCCGTGGAAACAGTCGCAAAATCTTTCTATCCAAGTTTCGAAGACCATCAAACAGATATTAATTTATTTTTTTAACTTCTAGTGTAGTTAGTTTAGTTTATTTTTTATTTTAAACTATATCTCTACGGTTCGTATTATAACTTTGTTCTTTAAAAATACAGCGGGTTCTATTTTTATTTTTTTTTTGCGGTCTATTTTATTCACGTGGACGTAGTGTACGTTTTGGTTGCAACTAAAATCTAAACTCGTCGCGTTGCTTAATTAAAACAATATATTTTATTAAAAAAACCTAAAGTATTTCCTGATTCCATAATTTATGTATATAGTTTTGTCAAGTTATCTCCCAGCCCTTATTTATTTGTATTTTTCAACCTTATAATATCATTCTTGTTTTTATTATTGTATTCGGTCTTTTCAACTAAAATTATACGTGATAGTAGTGAAGAATTCTTGTCGTTTCCTTTTTTTTTCGCTACAAAATTGGCGCCCGAACATAAAAGTAAGTAAGTACTTTTATTAATTCTTATTATTAATTTAACTTTTTTTTTTTGTTGTCGTGAGGGTGATTGCTCCTTCCGAGCAAATTAAAATCTTTCATCTCTTTATTGTCTTTTTCAGGTTACCGTTCCTTCAAACAAGTTTGTTACTATGGTTACCGTTGAAACGTATGGATTGTCAACTTATGTTAACCCTTCCATTGCTGATGGTGTTCTTAATTATTTTGTGCTATGTTGTGTTGCAATATAAATAATTACTTTGTAGAACTATAAAACTTAATAATACTCTTTTATTTTTTCCCTTTAAATACATGTTTATCCTGGGTTTTATTTCACTCCTTAGTTAGAAGTAGTTGGCATCCTGTAGTGTGTGTTTGGTGTGTGAATGTTTTAGGCTTCGTGGCTAAGGTAAGCGTTTTTTTTTTTTTGCACGGCTGTTTGCTAGATTCTATTTGACTTTTTTTGATTCTAGCCCAGCTGTACGTATTTCTTTTTTGGTGCAGTTGGTTTCCTAGTTTCTATTTTGTTTTTCTTTGAATTCTTAGCCCAGCCGTTCCTGTGATATCACGTCGTCGTACCATTTCTCTATCAGCCATATTACTCGATGTCTAATACTTTCCTGCTACGTGGAATCTAACCTGTATTTGTTGATTTAAAACAAATTTGCATATTTTAATTTCATTTGATCTATTTGTGTACTATCATGGCAGAAGGTGATTCTATTCGTGAGACGCCACGACGTATGAGTCCCATTATCTCTAGACCTCCTCCTATACCCCCTAGGCCATCTTGTTCTTCGTCTCCGACAATTGTCCTTTCCCCGCAAAGATCTGAAGATGGACACCAATTGTTTAAAAAACAATTCTCTCTTTTGAAGTGGAGGCTTAGTTATTCTGGTGATTCATGTGTTCGTGAATTTTTCACAACACTCGAAGAACATAAAAAGGCTGATGATATATCCGATAGTTACCTTTTGAAACGTTTCCATGAAGTATTATCTGGAATTGGTTTACAATATTATAGGTCGATTCGTCGACCTGACTTGACTTATCTCGAGCTTAGGCAGGCCTTTTTAAGTACGTTTGGTTCTGTTGACTTTGAATTTAAAACAGAGCAAGAGGTCAGGAACCTGAAACAGAAACCTGATCAATCCGTGAGAGAATTTGTTATTCGCGTTACTTATTTGAACCAAACGCTACGCAAGCCTATTGAAGAGTCTAATCTGTTAGATATCATAACCCACAACATGCATCAGAGATATTTCCCCTGTTTATCTATTCATAGATTTACTGATTTCAATACGCTAATCGAAACAGTAACTCATTTTGAAAGTTACTTACAAAAATCTGTAAAATCCGTTTCGAGTTTAAATAAACCAACCCAAGTAAGCACTTGTCATAACAGAACCCAATATTGTTCTAATTGTGATCAAAATCAACAATGTTGGAAATGTAATAAAACTGGACATTCCTATCGTTTTTGCCCAGATTTCCCAGGTATATTGTGTTATAAATGCCGTACTCCTGGTTTTATTACTCGAGATTGCCCTAAGTGTAATCCAAAAAAATGTATAACTTGCCGGCGGCACGTTTCTCTCCGTACAGTGTCACCGGTGATTGAATCTAATTCTTCTGATAACCGACCTTTTATAGAAATATTATTGTGTAATCGTCTGGTTAAGGCACTTCTTGACTCAGGCGCTCAAATGTCTCTTATTAGTGATAGTTTAATTCAGGATTATGGTGTCCCATTGGAGTTAAATAGTTCCCATCCTCGTGTTATTTCTGCTGATAACTCGCCTATTGATATTCTAGGAACTGTTTCACTTCCGGTTAAGTTCAATGGTACGACCTTTGACCATGAGTTTTATGTAGCTCGTTGTATGTCTTCTTCTGTTATTTTAGGGATTGAATTTTGGAACAAATTCGGTTTAACATCAGTTTTTAGTAGGGCTTTCAATAAAAATATTAAAGGTAACATGTTCCTTCCTTCTGTAAATAATTCACTTTCACAACCTTCCTGTTTAAGTGAGTTACGTTACATACATCCTCGTAATGTACTTACGCCTGACCAAGAGAAAGATTTACAACTGGTGATCGATGAGTTTGAAGAAATCTCATCAGAAAAGATTGGTCTTGGTAAAACCACTTGGCTCTCACATAAAATAATTACAACTGGCCAGCCAATTAGACAAAGGTTTTACCCTCTCTCTCCTGTGAAATTAAAGATTCTAAACGATGAGATAGATAAAATGTTAGAGGTCGGAGTAATTCGTCCCTCTCGTTCTCCATGGGCTAGTCCGGTGGTAATGGTCACCAAGAAAGATGGTTCTGTTCGCTTCTGCGTCGATAGCAGGAAACTGAACAGCGTCACCATCAGAGATTCCTATCCTCTCCCTCGCATACATGATATTCTAGATAATCTTCGTGGTGCTAGATACATTAGTTCAATCGATTTTAGGAGCGCTTTTTGGCAGATCCCGCTTGCTGATAAGGAGAGTTGTGAGAAGACGGCTTTCATAGTTCCTCAACGAGGTTTATTTGAATTTGTTAGGATGCCATTTGGACTCACAAATGCTGCCTCTGAGATGCAACGTCTTACAGATTTGATAGTTAATTTTGAATTTACCTCAACTAGTGACGACTGCGTCTTTGGATATGTCGACGATTTAATTTTGATTTCTAAAGACTTTAATAGTCATCTCGCTCTTCTCAGAAAGGTACGAAACCGTCTCAAGGAAGCTGGTTTGACAATTAACCTAAATAAATGTGAGTTCTGTAAAAGTGAATTAAAGTATTTGGGGTACATTGTAAACGAAAAGGGCCTACAGACTGATTCCTGTAAACTTGAAGCTATAAGGGATTATCCTACTCCGACCACCGCTAAGTCTCTGCGCGGTTTCATCGGTATGTGTTCCTATTATAGACGTTTCGTTGAAGGATTTTCATCTATAATTGCTCCTCTCACTTCCCTTATAGGAAAAAGGAAGGGTCGTGATCCTATTAGTTGGGATGTCGATGCCGAGTATGCATTTAATAAACTAAAGGAGGCGCTAATGAACACACCTGTGATGGCTTGTCCTGATTTTTCTAAGCCATTCATTTTACAGTGTGATGCTTCAGCAGTTGGTCTTGGTTCGGTACTCTCACAAAAGATTGATGACATTGAGCATCCTATTGCTTATTACTCTCGGCTTTTTTCCAAAGCAGAACGCAATTATAGTACCACCGAACGAGAACTTTTGGCTGTTCTAGACTCTATTAAACATTTCCGTTGTTATTTAGATGGAATAAAGTTTACAGTTATAACTGATCATATGGCTTTAAAATGGCTTCTTACTTTAAACAATCCCTCTGGTCGTTTAGCTAGATGGGCTACTGTTATTTCTCAATACACCTTTGACATCGTTCACCGCAAAGGTTCGCAGCATGTCGTACCAGATGCACTATCTAGGATTTATGCAAGTCCTATTTCTTTTGATCAAGGTCCCGAGCATACCACTGATAGATGGTATAAAAAAGTTTATTTAGGGGCACGCGATACACCCCAAATGTTTCCTGCTTACACCATACAGAACGGCGTGCTTTTAAGACGTATGCCTATTACCAGTCCCTTATCTTCAGATCCATGGCGTGTAGTATTACCCGTAGAGAAGGTTCCACTCGCTATTTGGGAGGTACACAATAGTTTCCCATCCATACATCCTGGCGTTACTAAGTCATATCTTAAGATAAAAGAGACCTTCTACTGGCCGAACATGTTTCGTGACGTTGCCGAGACCTTGAGGCAATGTGAGGTTTGTAAAGCTTATAAAATAGCAAATACTCAACCTCGTGGTCATATGTGTTATCCAAAGGATGTTACCATGCCTCTTCAATCGATCTCTATCGATGTTATTGGTCCATTGCCAGTTGCTTACTATGGTTATAAGTATATTTTATCTATGGTAGACGTTTTTTCAAAGTATGTTTGGCTTATACCTCTTAAGAAAGTTAACGCTTTTTCTATTATTAAAGCCATGGAGTCAGAAATATTTTTCAATTTCGGAGTTCCGCGAAGTATTCTCTGTGATAACGGAACTGTTTTTCGCAGTAACCAGTTTTTAAACTTTCTTAGATCTTTTCACATCGAATCACCGACCTATACTCCCTATTATACGCCTCAGGCTAATACTATCGAACGCTATAATCAAAGTGTGGTAACATGTTTAGGCATTTTGGTAGGTGAGAATCAAAGAAGTTGGTCTAAAATGTTGCATAAAGTTAAACTTTATCTTAACTCTTGTATTAATTTAGCCACAGGTTTCACACCAAACTTCCTTATGTTTGGTAGGGAAGTTCTAATGGTTCCTGCTCGTGCTAATAGTCAGACTCAAGGCGTAAATTTAGCTGAAAGTCGGGCCCAGCACGCATCGAACTTATCATCCTTAGCAGAGGTGTATGCTAAAGTTGCTGATAATCTTTCTATGGCTTTCCTCCGTAATTCAAGAGCTTATAATATGCATCGTTCAGCCGTTACGCTGAATGTTGGTGATACTGTATGGAGAAAGAATTTTTCCAGATCTTCTGGGGACAATTATTTTTCGGGAAAGCTAGCTCCTCGTTTTATTAAATGCCGTGTGACTAGGGTTATTTCTAGGACCACTTATGTACTTAATGATTTTGATTCCACCCATTCAGGAATATATCATATCAAAGATATCTTAAAATAATTCCTCTCTTAAATTCATTTACCCATTAACATTTTTTTCATTTGGAATGTTATTTTTACGTATAGTTTGAACCCCTTTAATTTAAATACCCTAAAAATTTATTAAGCTCGTTTATAAATTTTAATGTCAACAAAAACGTTAACAGCGTCATCTAGTTTTTCTTTATTGAAACTATTTGTTAACTACCTTTTTCTTAGTTGTCAATGCTTATAGTTCTGGCTACGCCCGCAGTTGTCGTTACGTTTCTCATGCACTTATATAATGACTGTCATGTCATGTCTTGACGTCTTACATAATAGCTCTAGTGTTGGGAAACGGTCGATTTACACTTATCGATAACTATAGTGTTGGCACACTGTCGATTTACTTAAATCGATAACATCACAATCATTTATTTTAATAATGGTATTAAATATTTTTTGTTTATTGTCGATTATCCTCTTTTCTATATATAAGAAGCATGCATAAGCTTCTATTTCTTTGAAGTTCTCTCTCTTTCTTAAGTCTATTGTTTGACTTTAGTTCTTGTTTAGATTTAAGGTTCCTTTTTACTTAAGTCCTTTGTTTGACTTTAGTCCTTTGGTTGTTTTATTTCGTTTCTTTCATTTCGTCGTTTCTATCGTGACTTAACGTCGTTTATTTAACTTTTGTCGTTTCTTTTGCTCTTGTATTATATTTCTTTGGGGTTTCTTCTTTTTTACTTAGGTCTTAAGTCTTTTGCTGTTAAGTTAGGTTAGTCTTATTAGTTTCTAATTTTCTTGTTTTATTCTAGATTTAGTCGACGCGTCGTGAGTTCGCACTGATAGCGTTTAAATTGAATGCGCTTTCATATTTATTCTGTATCCGTTGCACTTCGATGTCGTATGTTTAGGTTTAATTTCGATTACTTATTGTTTAGGCTAGGTTATTATAATTCTTTCAGGGTTTTCAATACTCTGAATATTTTTTTTTTTTTTTTTCTCTCTTTTCTTCCTCACAAATATTTTTTTAATTTTTTTTTTGGAAAGGGGGTACTGCAGTATTAGTAAATACTGCATGTTTATTTTTCCACATTCATACTTCTTTAAGTTTAAATTCTACCTCTTCTTTGATATTTTGCTTTACCAGAAAAATTATTTTCGTAATTTTTTAAATTAAGAATTGTTTGTCATTCGGTTGAGATTTTTCCTTTCAAATATGGTGGACTTGTTGAAATTTTGTCACAGATGACGGCCACGTTATTGTTATCTTGGAATTTTAAACCTAAATTATATGTTTCATTTGAATTATGTTCTTAAAATATATTATTATGTGTTGCTGGTGATTTTTTTTTGCGGTTCAACGTTTTTAGCAGCGAGTTGAGACTTTCAAGGTCACAACAAACTCTGTTCGTCTTTTTTTTTTGGAATAGTACCCGAACATTTTGCAAGCCGATTCATTCGGCTCCACCCTCCCAGGCTACTACAATTTCACCTGATTACACCTGACTGATTTCCTTGTGGAAGCAGAAAGAATCGAACTTTCCAGGACTAAACTGAAGTGTTATTCTTCAAGGACGCCGTGGAAACAGTCGCAAAATCTTTCTATCCAAGTTTCGAAGACCATCAAACAGATATTAATTTATTTTTTTAACTTCTAGTGTAGTTAGTTTAGTTTATTTTTTATTTTAAACTATATCTCTACGGTTCGTATTATAACTTTGTTCTTTAAAAATACAGCGGGTTCTATTTTTATTTTTTTTTTGCGGTCTATTTTATTCACGTGGACGTAGTGTACGTTTTGGTTGCAACTAAAATCTAAACTCGTCGCGTTGCTTAATTAAAACAATATATTTTATTAAAAAAACCTAAAGTATTTCCTGATTCCATAATTTATGTTTATAGTTTTGTCAAGTTATCTCCCAGCCCTTATTTATTTGTATTTTTCAACCTTATAATATCATTCTTGTTTTTATTATTGTATTCGGTCTTTTCAACTAAAATTATACGTGATAGTAGTGAAGAATTCTTGTCGTTTCCTTTTTTTTTCGCTACAATATCTTATGGAAATCATGAATAAAATTAAAATGTGTAGGTACCTATCCCGATTTAGTCATTGTTTTCCTTATTTGAATTTTATAGAAAAGCCCAAATCAGATGATCACTATTGGTGGTGACTTCAATACTTCAAATAAATGGGAGGAGACTTCCATGTTGGATATGTACTAAGTAATTTTTGTGAATGAAATTATTTTTCTGAAAGTTACTCAGAATGTGTAAGTGCATGCAGGTGTATCATTTAATTCTTTAGATTTCTGTTCTAAAGATTCTAAAATGGCTAGTAGGTTTAATAACAATAAAAGGCAAGAAAGTTTTATTTAACATTTATTTTCTAGAATAATAACTCAATCGTGAGTTTTTCACACCAAAAAACTCACACCGAGCAAAAAAGATGGTTGACAGGTCCGTTGTTTCCGTGAACCTGCTCTTAGTAACATAATGTTACGTACTGATGTTATACAATATGTGGATTGAACTACATTGCATAGCACTTTTTAAAAGTGAACTAAAATTAAATTCCTACTAGGTCACCATGCACACTCATAGCAAATATACATACTGCAATGTTACATAACAGCTCTTCAATCACATGATTTTTACAGCGTTCTGCTAGATCACTTCTGTACGTACAAGGTCTCACTCCCAATGACACATATGTTAAGTATTGATTAAATAACCACATTAACAAGAGTTGAAAATTTAAGTCTCACAATATATTCACTAAAAATGATGTCATTTCTATTCCAACAGTTAGGATATTTATCATAGAGGTACAAATGTACAATTACAACCTTGGCCTCAAACATTAGATAAAAAGAGGTTGTTACATAACACACACTGGCTGATTGAGTGATGATCACAGGCAAAATTTAATTAGAAAAAAAACTCAACAAGATCTACATGTCATTATGTAACTTTTTCAGCGAGGTGTACCCAAGCATTATGTAATACCTAATAATTTAATAAAACAAAATACATGTAGGAATTGTTGTATAATGCTTTTATTTAACTAAAATAAGTTACTAGGTTTAATTCCGCGTCTAATAATACATGATGTATGGGAGTGGCTATCAGTGGTGATTTGGAATCACAATTAATTATTGTAATTATGGTAACAATTCTTACATTAGATTTAGAGAAGTTTCTTGATCTCATCGTATAACACAAGCACGAAAGCGCCTCCGGTTCCTCTGAGGACGTTGGAGAAGGCTCCCTTGAAGAAGGCGCCGCCGCCCTCTGTCTTGGCAATGGTGGCCCAGCAGTGGATGGTGCTCTTGTACAGGATGTCAGCCTTGGCGCGGCCAGACTGCATCATCATACGCCTACGGACCGTGTCGAAGGGATACGAGATGATACCAGCGACGGTGGTGACAGTCTGCGCGATGGCCCAGCTGATGACAAGTGGTGTGTTCTTGGGGTCGGGCAGCATGCCACGGGCTGTGTCGTAGAAGCCGAAGTACGCGGCACGGTAGATGATGATACCTTGCACGGACACTCCGAAGCCTCTGTAGAGACCGCCGAGACCGTCGGACTTGAAGATCTTGCCGATGCAGTCGAACAGGCCCTTGTACTCACGAGCGTCGGCCTTGCCTACGTCGGCGGCTAAACGGGTACGCGCGAAGTCGAGCGGGTACACGAAGCACAGGGAGGTAGCGCCGGCGGCACCACCGGACGCCAGGTTACCCGCGAAGTAGCGCCAGAACTGAGTTTTCTTGTCTACGCCTCCGAGGAACACCTGCTTGTACTTGTCCTTGAAGGCGAAGTTCAGCGCCTGGGTGGGGAAGTACCTGATGACGTTGGCAAGGTTACCACGCCAGAAGGACAGGAGGCCCTGCTCCTTGGGAATGCGGACGAAGGCATCGATGATACCCTTGTAGCGCTGGTCAGCGGAGATCTGCTTGCTGACATGCTGGACCTGGAGCAGCAGCTTGACGCGCTCGATGGGCGCGACGGCGGTCTTGGAGACTGCGGCG
Organism: Globia sparganii; assembly: GCA_949316385.1. Classification (NCBI taxonomy): domain Eukaryota; kingdom Metazoa; phylum Arthropoda; class Insecta; order Lepidoptera; family Noctuidae; genus Globia; species Globia sparganii. Next base: position 4,306,921 of record OX438682.1, read on the forward strand.
GATACACCGCCAGCGATGAAATCTTTCGCGAACGCGACCGGATCAGCGAGGTTCGACATTTTGTTGGATTAGGTAGGTGCTCACTTGGTAATTACCTCGCGGGTCTAGGTGGAATCTACACACACGGAATGGAATAAATCACGAAACACGAACCCCTGAATTTAATATCAGGAGATTTACAGTAATTTCGTGATCTCGGGAGCACAAGGGGTAGGTGTGTGCCTTTTTTGAAATTCGATCGATCACGTTCTCTCGCAGTTCTGCCCGGAGGAGCGGCGTAAAAGAAGGAAGGAAGGGGCAGATGTTGCCAACCTCACGGAAAAGCACCACGAGGTCAGGGTGGTCAGTGCGATTTATTCTAATTTCCACTAATTTCTAAAAATAAATCGGCCATATTTTAATGTTACACTTGCAATTACAGCAAAATTATCTCTCTAAAAATCATTTTGCGAAAATATATTACAAATGCATTATTAACAAAATCATTAGGGGTATAATTTTGGACTTTATTGAGTAAGCAACAATACAAAATGATGAAATTATGAAGAACCAACCATTAATAAGATTTTTAAACCAATTAGATCTTCATGTTAACTTAGGAAGGTATTTAAAACATCTTGAAAGGTAAAAATTTTACCCTTATTTTTTGAATATTTACAATATTAGGGTAAACCATCAAAGTGTGGAAACACTTTAATGACGTGCGCAATATGCGTTTAATTACTGTTGTGAATCAAATGAAAGACGTTTCATTTTATACCATTTTGACTTGTTTCCTTCTATTTAGGCTACTAAATAGATTTTTATTTTTTATTTTTATCCTAACCTAACCTGTTTTTAATTTATAAACTACTATAACTTGGTCAAATAAAAATGAGAAATTATCACAAAAACAAAACGTAACCAGGCTGACCAACCTCATTCTTCAATGACAATGAACTGTTGAAAAAATTCTACATTATCTGTGCTGAGTAAGTAAAAATGTGTGTTCCTGAAGTTAAGATTTTGTTTATTTTATAATATTTGGATGTAATTGTTGACAGCGCCATGCAGATGAGTCGCATAGGCTCTCCGTCGGTCGGTATGGACGACGACACTGGCGCTGGCCACGCTCTGAGCGACTTTCTCCTCCAACTTGAGAACTACAATCCGTCAATACCTGACTCAGTGGTTGCACATTACCTGAATATGTCTGGTTTCGAGTCCCAAGATCCTAGGTAACTGTTTCCCTAATCATCAGAAAGTACACAGATCATTGAAAATCACAAATTTGTACCTACAAAGTTATTTTTTCTTTGCAAACCTGTCACCTCTTTTCTAGTCAATGTTGGGCCTTTATACCATCTACACAAAACTGTATACAAACAATTGCTTCCATGACTTACCTTCTAGAAGAGCAGGTTATGGTGTGACTAAAATATTTAGATAAATAATTTGTTCATTTTAAAAATCTGATCTGACAGTGTCATGGTTATAGATAAACAATTTTGTTTTTTTTTTAATTAATTAAAAAAAATTGAATACATGTAGGTACTTCATGCTTCTACTGTGGGCTTTATCCAAGTCTATACATTCCAGGATACAAAGACAAATAATAATTAAAAATTTTAGAATTGATAATTTTAAAGAAAAACATGGTAAAAATTTTATTCTGTAAACATTGACAAAACTATTATTTTATGAAGGTCATTTAAAATTATATTTTGGCATGCATAATAGGCATAACTGTTGATTAAGTAATTCTAAATGAGTTATTTTATGAAAGAGGAAATTTACAGAATTTTTGAAAACTTCCATTTAAAGAATGTAAATGAGATGATTAATAATTTAATGATTTCTTTGTTTTTATGAGTTTTCAACAATTCTGGATAACTTGATATGTCAGCCCCATGACTACCATAGACTTCAAGCTTTTTCCAGAATATTGTTTAAGACTACCAATATATGAAAAATATACTTACAACCCACACAAGTTAATTTGAGACCATGACCCCTTCCGATCCTCATGGTATTACCCTTTCGGCATCGACGCTGCAGTACCGCGCTCCTATGTCATCCGAGTGAAGTTTCAAGTTAAATCTGGGTTGTAGTTTCAACACTGTCTCTTAAGAACTCCACAAAATCTAACATATTACTTGTAACATTCCAGATTGATCCGTCTCATAGCACTGGCATCTCAAAAGTTCCTGTCCGATATCGCCAACGACGCCCTTCAACACTGCAAGATGCGGACCTCGAGCCAAATAACGCAGACCTCCAAAAACCAGAAGGGACCGAAGGAAAAGAAGTATGTAATGACTATGGAGGACTTAGCTCCAGCATTACAGGAGTATGGAATCGTTGCCAGGAAGCCTCACTACTTCGTTTGATAGTGTAACAAATATAGACACTGTTCTTTTAGCAGCTGCTATGAGGACAGTAGTTCTCGTCTGTTAAAAATTGGCATGGAGTTTATCTTCTTCGTTTGCAAGATAATAGAGTAATTTTTAATAAGTAAATTAGCGTAAGCACATACTTTGCTATGTCTTTTCTTGACTAAGTTACAGCTCAAACCGTATAATTTATATTTAGTAACAAATTGTATAGAGGTGTTATAATGCTACTGGGTCATTTAGTAACCCATATCGTGTAACTAAGGGCTGTTTTTTCAATCGACAGATAGTTTTTATTAGTGGAATAAAGTTGACGTATGACAGATTTTGAAAATTCAAAATTATTCCCGGATAAAATTATCTGGCATTGGAAAAATCAGCCCTTAGTCTAATTTTCTTCAGAATGTTACAAAATAATGCCACATCTCTTATGTTTAAGACTAAGACTATGCCGACCGCACAGTGGCGCCCTCATCGTTTGTTTGGTTATTTCATACAATTAGAATGAAAATGCAGAAAATAAGCACGTTAACCCTTTGACCGCCACGGTCGTTTGTAGAAGACAAAAGAAAACACCATGTTACATAGAAACCTGAATTTAGTTTATTTATTTTGTACTTCAAACATCGTGTTTTCTTGTCGGCATTAGCCGACGGCGGCGTGTTGGGCACGTTTTCATTTGTCGGCTATACACGACCGTGGCGGTCAAAGGGTCAAGAAAAGGACAGAAGATAAATATTAGTTTAATCCTGTCAAATTAGTCGGTGCCTGACGTAAATTGACGTATTTTTAGTAGCCAATTTTTTAATCACGTCTAATCTTGTCTATGGATTATCTAATTTGACAGGACTAAACTAATATTTACCTTCTGTCCTTTTCTTAGTGAAATAGAAAGAAAAAGATGCACTGAACTTAAATTTATCCTATAATATCCTATGTGTTATTCTGATGTATAAACTATATTACTGTAAAGTTTCATCAAAATCCGTTCAGTAGTTTTCGCGTGAAAGAGTAACAAACATCCATACATACAAACTTTCGCATTTATAATATTAGTAGGATAGTAGGATAATCTTGTGAAGCACAATTTATCGTGCTTATTTTCTGCATTTTCATTATAAATTGTATGAAATAACCAAACAAACGATGAGGGCGCCACTGTGCGGTCGGCATAGTCTTAATTTCTATGTCTGTAATAAGATTGTAAACTTAACAGTTTGTAAACATGAAAAAAAAAAACTTCATAAAGAATCATAGTCTCGTATGCAATGCTATGAAGATTTCGCTCATTGGCAAGAAGGATTAACTAAAAAAAACCTATCAAATGGGAGTCGGACTCGCGTACCGAGAACTAAAAATTTGTTTTCCGTATGTAGTTTTAAAATTACTTTTTTTGGAATGTAACTACAAATTTACGGTTTTCGGATCTTTTCTTTTATTTGTGCTACATGACGTTGCTTCTTGTCAAATTTCATGATTCTAGGTCAACGGGAAGTAACCTATAGGTTTTCATTTCGGAACTTATACGCCCGTATATTTGATTGCGTTGACTTAGAAGTTTGATTTTTTCACTGCTTCAAGGGATTGCAGTCCTGAGTATTTGATATTAATGTCAACTTGATAACTCCACGCGTTCTTGAGAAAAAGGGTCTTGACTGACGGACAGACACGGACAACGAAGTGATCTTATAAGGATTCCGTTTTTCCTTTAGAGGAACCCTAAAAATCAGCAATTTTGAATTAAGTATACAGGTGAATTTTATTATTCTTGCTAAAAAAAAATGACATTGGCCCCGATTCTGTTGTTCACAAACTAAACTAAATTTAAGTTCAGTGCATCTTTTTCTTTCTATTTCATTATGAAAAGGACAGAAGATAAATATTAGTTTAGTCCCGTCAAATTAGATACTTAATCCATAGACAAGTTTAGACGTGATCAAAAAATTGGCTAAGAATATCTAATAATAGGTACCTACGTCATTTTACGTCAGGCGCTGACTAATTTGACAGGACTAAACTAATAATAATAATATTTATTTCAAGTTCCAGTAAAATAGTACATCATAAATAAAGACATAACATAAATGAGCTTATACTAACATAAATTCGATAATATTTATTATTTATTTCGATAATATTTACCTTCTGTCCTTTTCATAATGAAATTGAAAGAAAAAGATGCACTGAACTTAAATTTAGTTTAGTTTGTGAACTAGAGAATCGGCGCCATTATGTATGCTTTGCCTAAAATTGAGGGAGGTAGAAAGGTGTAACTCTATGCTTTATTTATCACTGCTTTTAAACATAAAAACCATACCCAAAAATCTTGCACCGCATGCCCTGTCACCTACACGCAAGGGAACATAATGGCTGCGTTAGCAAACTCGCGTTTCTAGATTTTGGCCAGTTAAATTAAAAAAATGACGTACATTTCTCAAATTATGTCAAGCTTCTCGATATGTGTATGATTTATGTTAAGAGAGTTACTTTTAACCAAGTACAGCTACAGGAGTCCGGCAATAGGAAGTGCAAAGATTATTTATGAAAATAATTAGGTAATGATAAAATTATGTGCTTGCCTTAGTCCTGAAACAGCTGGAAATTCATATGAAATGCAGTGGGAAGAACTGTAAATAGAAGATTTTGTATCTGTTTTACTCACAGAACAGAAAAAACAGGTTTTACTCATCATCCAGCTAGCATAGACAAGGAAATTTATCTCAGTGCACTAATTGTGCTAATCAAATTAGATAATAAAGAGCATATTTATAAAACACTTTGACACATTTAAATACTGTTGGGACATTTTTAAAACTTTTTACCACTTCTTGGGACATTTGTGAAACACTATGGGACATGTTGACATTTTTATTGTAACCTCAAAGTCTCTTTGAATTATCATTATCAGTTACAGAAATTATATGTACACGAGTCGAAAATGATAACCTTATCTTTGGACATTTTCTTGAATTGCCCGCCCGAACTTAAAGGCTACTTACCATACATGGTCTGTCTGACCGTTCGATACATCCGGTAAATTTTTACTGCACAGCGCCTCGCCTCATGTCCCGAGCCACCATAAAGTTTGCATCAGACTGTAGTTTGTGTTTAGATAGATCTGTTCATCTATGGGAGTCTAGGTTGAAATCTTGTAACTGTAGTCCAGTACCACTGAAAATGTTGCATAAATGTGCCCGTGAATGCATCCGCAATCACCAGCTGCAAAGACAGACCATAGTGACTCGACTGGTTTCTATGTAACTCTCTCTGGAAACGCTTCCCTAGTTGATGAAATGTTACCGTTTCTACGTGTTATATAGAAACTAGTCGTGTCGCTGCGGTCTATCATTGCGACTGGACGATGTTGCCGCTGCGGTTTGCGGTTGCGATCGGTCGCCTTCGGAAGAGCACCTTAAGGCCCTTTCTACACTCAATTTTTCTTGCCGTGAAAAACTACGGTTTATTCGCCGTGTGTAAGGCACGGTCGTCATTGTTGTATGGATCACTATGAAAACTTGTTGACACGCACGTTTTTTCTACGCCGTACCGTAAATGTAAAGAAAGTAAAGAAACCGTTCCATGTAGAAAGGGCCTCATCCTTCCAACTTATACCGAAGCTTTTTAAAAGTTTATCTTATACATGTAATTGTAGACGATGGTGATGATAATTTGACTAAAACTGCTTATAGTTTAATAAATTAATATTTGTTACTACAAAATATTATGCAGCAATTCTTTAGACTTCTTTTTGCTGGAGCGAAAATCTTCTCTTGACATCACACCTATATTCGCCTTTAAGGGGTAGTCAGAGGTGACCCTCAAAAATATGTCGACAAGAATTGATTTGATTATAATTTGTGTTCCATAAAAACTTGAGAGGTGTCAAGGGACACCCGGATGGAATGATGGAACGAAGTTCCTTTCGATTAATAAAAAAATAATAATAATAAAAAAATAAATGAAAAATAGAAATAAAAATGAAAATATCTGGCTTGCTTTCTATAAGAGAGAGAGAGACAGACAGAGAAACATGCGACGCCGCACAGCTTACAATAGCTTACTATAGCAAAAAGTGTCGTGACAACTTTTCGTAAGAATTTTTTCCGTCTAGCCCCCTTTCACAACGCGCGATAAGGAACTTCGTTCCAATAATACTGTATCTTTGCTTGTTGGTTTGTCCGTCCTGCTCATGATCTCTCTCCAGTCGTGTCGGTTTACCTTTCCATCGGATTATGAGCATGAGGGAAGAGAGAGTGCACCTATGTGTGCGCACATACTTGTGCACTATAATATCTCCCGCGCCGAAGGCTAGTCTCCGTTGAGATTGGCCGCCGTGGCCGAAATGCGGTCTGGAGGACTTTATTTATGTTCGAATAAATTTGTCTGCTCAACGACCTAAACAACGCATTGAATGTTGTTGAACTGTCAAAATCAAACTCATTACTACTATAGCGTGTTACCCAATTCCCCGCAGCTTTTTTTGCCACTGACGTGCGGCTTGGCGTACTGTTCAACGACATGTCAAGGTGAGCATAATTAAATCGGTCGCGTAGTCAATAATATATTAAGTGAATGTCTTAATGAAAAGGTGTGAAAGTAACAAATGGTTAGAAAAAATGGCATTGATTTGGCTTTATTAGATTGACTGGTCTTCCATAAGTGTAACAGTGAGCAATTTAAAAATAACTGAAGTTAGAATTGATTGATCATCTTCAAATGTTCCATTCAGATCAGATTTTCAATAAAAAAAATATATTCTTAAGTATTAAGTTTTGTAATGGTGCTGGTTCATTTTTGTACCAACTGAAGTTATATCTGTTATCTCTAACATTAGGCAACATCTAAAGCTACGGTTTCCATAAGACTGCGATGCGATGCGGCCGCCACATGACGGCCGCATGGCCTGCATAAATGGCAGCGGGGTTCGAAAAACGGTCCCTTGCGAAACACCAATTTTCATGAGTAACGTTTCAATGACGTCTTTCGACGGCAAATTGCGGACGCTAAGTGGCGGCCGCCGCAGACTTGGAAACTAGATTAACTGAACGACTAAGTAAATAAAACGCCCTAGATATTCAACTTTCAACGTTGAAAATTCAACTGCGCGCTTTTCTAAAGGCATTCATTTATATGTAAACTAGTTTGACGGCTCCAAAGTGTTGCTGTCCTTTTCTCACGCTGTTTGTAAAGAGATATCAATATTCAAATGTAAGTTATGTTATTGAACGCTTTCAGCCCATTTTTCATTGTGTTCATTGTGAACATGTTTTAATAATAAAACGACTTTTTAACCACAAAAACATTTAAGTATTTAAAACTCCATTACTTATTTGTAAACATTATTTTTTGCGTGAAGCTAAGTGTGGAAACAATAATAATAAATAATTAGGATATGTTAAATTGTTAATCTCATTAATAAAAGTCTTCAAAATAGTTGTTTTCTGCATAGCTAATCACAACTACTCGATACGCTTCCGTAGGTACCGTATCGAACATCAATCAATGTTGTCGTCGGAGACCTCTATACGCTGTTCACGAGTCTAAAACCCGAAAATGTCAGTTTTATGGTTGATTTTTTAATTGACAGATACTGGCCCCGATTCTGTTGTTTACAAACTAAACTAAATTTAAGTTCAGCGCATCTTTTTCTTTCTATTTCAATATGAAAAGGACAGAAGATAAATATTAGTTTAGTCCTGTCAAATTAGATAACCCATAGACAAGTTTAGACGTGATTAAAAAATTGCCTTCTAAAAATACGTCAATTTACGTCAGGCGCTGACTAATTTGACAGGACTAAACTAATATTTATCTTCTGTCCTTTTCATAATGAAATAGAAAGAAAAAGAAGCACTGAACTTAAATTTAGTTTAGTTTGTGATTAACAGAATCGGGGCCATTTTTTATTCGTGGAATAGAATTGACGTCTGACAGATTTGGAATGGAAGAACTGTCAAAAACCCAAAATTATTCCTCGGATAAAATTATCTAGCGTTGGAAAAATCGGCTCTAAATCAAATAGATGACCGTTATTCTTCCGACAGCTGTTTGCTGTCGGGGTCAAGGCAAATCAGGATATCGAATAGCCTGTCGGATGGTTGTGAATAGCTATGCTGGACCTTGTAACGTAACTAATTGTATTATCACTTCTGACATTCTCGGTAAAGGAATTATGAGGTTGACTGAGTATACGCTTGACTATGTATGTACGATTTGGTCACGTTTTTCTTCCGGGCCCGAATAGTTTCGGAGTCAAACGGAGCTTGCACTATGATTTACTGATGAGACGTAGCTTCATGAGCTGATCACGCGGCCAGGGCCCCAATTCTGTATGGTAATTATAATTAGGTCGAAATGTCAACCGTTTGGGTAACATTTATTTTGACAGTTCAAACCACGCCAATTTCGCGATAAGGTGGATGCTCAAGGTAGTCGGCGAAATCCAAATTTTCTTACGTTTTTTGCAATTTACAGGTCATTAACAGGTTGTATAATGATCAAAATTTGATTCGCGACTATAACAGGTACAGAGGCCAGCACATCAAGCTACCCCAATCTGTCAAATTTTCCCAATTGAATTTAAACCTTATTCCTTTGTGATAAAGTTGAAAATCTATCAAAGAAATTTGACAGATTGGGGTAGCTTGATGTGCTGGCGTCTGTACGTTTTTACAGAATTATAATCATTAATACATCTACCTAAGTTAGATTTATACCTACCACAAGAACAAATCTGAAAAGTGCTTATGGTACAAATCTAACTTAGAAAGGTGTATTAATGTTTCTAATGATTATAATTCTGTAAATAAGTACCTGTTATAGTCGCGAATCATATTTTGATCAAGACACAACCTGACACTGACCTGCAAATTACAAAAAACGTAAGAAATTGAATTTCGCATTCTACCACTGCGCATTTCACGCGATTTCGTTCATTATGTCTTAAAGAATGCGTTAATAGCAGACTGATGTCATGATTAACTACGTATAAGTTTATGGAATTGATGTGATTTCGATGCAAGGAATCATTATGTGGTCATAGTGATTAGGGCTCTGTTCGAAATTCGAACTGTAGGCCAATTCTGCTAATTTAAAACGTTCAAAATCTAGTCGCAGTCTCATCTCGGCGACAAACAAATGTCAAAAACTTGTCAAAATGTAGGGAAATTTGAAGTATTTTTGACAGATTGAGACTGAGATCAGACTGCGAACGTTCTTGAAAATTAGTAGAATAGCCCCTCTGCGCTCCGTTCGACCTCGAAACCGATCCAGGGATCCCGAAACATGTAGTGAAAAAAACACGTATCTATGACATGACAAAAATGAAGAATGTCAGGGAAATTAATTGTAAGGAAATCGACTACCAATTTAAATTGCCTGTATATTCAAATCTCAACTGTCATTCTTTGGCAGTTGTATAAATTGTCTGACACGGCGAATTGACGTATTGTGCCAATTTGCTAAAAATTAATTTGACGGTCTGTACAGACGCCAGCACATCAAGCTACTACAATCTGTCAAATTTCTTTTATAGAATTTCAACTTTATCGCTACAGGATAAGGTTCAAGGTTGATTGCGAAAATTTGACAGTTTCGGGTAGCTTGATGTGCTGGCGTCTGTACATTTATCATAAAAAAAAAAGTAATTCTGCAGAATTTATCACCAATTTTTTTTTTTGACAATTGGTTTTGGCTAAATAAAAAAAAAAGAAAACGTTTTTAGTTTTTATTTAGTAAAAAAATTATGAGAACCTATGCATTGTATAGGCGACTTGACTATTAGAATGAAGAAAGTATACTCCATTCACAATAAGATTACACATTTAAAACAAACCTTTTTTACAGCTTGTTCAACCGATTTTGACTTCTATTCCGCACCCTAATTGCGTAACACTATTACTCGCAATTTGAATCATTTTGAAGCATATTGCTAATCCATTGCTCCATATGTTCGAAAAGTGTGTCTGCTCAACAACGTAAATAACGCAATGAATGTTGTTGAACTGTCAAAATTTAACCCATTGCTACTGATAGTGTGTTACGCAATTACCCTGCTGTAGTCATATGAATGGCATTAAAAGCAAAAAAAGTGCTTACAATAACAACTGTTTACTGCTTTTAATGCCATCCTTATATGCTCATGGAATAGAACTCAAAATCGATTGAACAGACGGTAAAAAAGGTTTGTTTAAATGTCTAATCTTATTGTAAATGGAGTGTAGGTAGTCGTAACTATTAAAATATTTTTACTATACCTACTTGAAGTTTAATTTTGTTGTTTTGTGTTTGTGGTCAACACACTGTGTCGATGTCCTCGTTATCACGTTATAAAAAATTATTAGTGCTAAAGGTATTTGAAATAAAGATTCATTAAACACAGTTTTTTGTATTTATTATTTACTAGCAGCGCCCCGCCGTTTCACCCGCATAAGTTTCGATACCGTGGGAATATCGGGATAAATTAAAAGTATCCTATGTTCTAATCTAGCACCGTATTTGCGTAAGTAACACATTATCAATCACAATTTTGAAGGATATTGACGCCAGCACATCGAGCCACTACAATCTGTCAAATTTCTTTAATAGATTTTGAACTTTATCGCTATAGGTTATGGTTCAAGGTTGATTGGGAAAGTTTGACAGTGGCCCCGATTCTGTTGTTCACAAACTAAACTAAATTTAAGTTCAGTGCATCTTTTTCTTTCTATTTCATTATGAAAAGGACAGTACTTTAGTCCTGTCAAATTAGAGAATCCATAGACAAGTTTAGACGAGATTAAAAAATTGGCTTCTAAAAATACGTCAATTTACAAGTAATTTACGTCAGGCGCTGACTAATTTGACAGGACTAAACTAATATTTATCTTCTGTCCTTTTCTTAATGAAATAGAAAGAAAAAGATGCACTGAACTTAAATTTAGTTTAGTTTGTGAACAACAGAATCGGCGCCAGTGAGTAGGTACCTACCATGATTTCAGTATTGGCACTTTTTCAATATCTTTTACTTGTCTGACGAAAAATTATTTGTAACTTTAGAACCTTACTGTAAACACACTTTTAAGGAGAGCTATAGGGCTCTGCCACAAATATATTTTTTTCTGCAAATAACCCCAAATTACCCTATTTCGCTTGATCCACGTTTTTTTGCCCACCCTGTATAATGGTTCACTCCACAGAGTGCGCCGACGAGTACTTGTTTATCAGTGACATGAACTACCAAAGGCGACTGTCGCTTGGCGGGTAGAAGTGTAGAACAGTATAAAGACTACAATATATTATTGGAACAGTCTGATAGGGACTTACGGTTGGTTGTCACTGTCAAAGAAATAACATTAATCGGAATTAATTAACCTGCATATCGATTCTGTAAAAATCTCACCGTGATAATGTAGGTGAAGTGAACGTGAAGTGAGCTATCAGTGGAGGCAATCCCTAACATCAGGTGGAATGACAGCTCACTTCACCTTAGTTTTCACGGTGAGATTTTTACAGAATAGCACTGCTAAGTTGCTGACTCTAGCCTGACATTCGCAGCTCTGTGCGCTCTCGGTCTAATGAATTTTTATTTATTCTCAACTTTATTACATCTAACGCAAAGCTTGATATTCGTCTGCCAGTGACAACTGCGCCCGCAAGATGTGCGCGGCCCCATTTCCCAGTTTTGCAGTTCACTGCTAAGTATTATCTATTTCTTAGCTTATCGATAGCAATTTGTTTGGAAAGCCGTCTGATATCCTCGCTGGTCACCAGCCGGTCGATTCTGTAAAAATCTCACCGTGATAACTTAGGTGAAGCGAGCGTGAAGTGAGCTATCAATAGTGGGAAAGGGAATCCCTAACATCAGGTGGAGTGACAGCTCACTTCACCTAAGTTTTCACGGTGAGATTTTTACAGAATAACACTACTGTTTAGTAGAATCATGTGCTTCGGATAGTGTAATTAGATTTTCCCATTTGGAAATTGTCAGTAGCAGGCTAGCAGCTCAACAAGACTCTCCTCGTTTATTACATGAAGCCGCATGAATTCGTATTCACTAGGGGATAAATGTCCCGCGAAATGTGTGGCAAGGTGACTTGAGATGTCGGGCGATGTCGACCAACGTCACTAAACATCTTATCCCATGATCCATCGTGTAGGATCTAGGAATCGAACCAGTGTATATTCATTATTACATAATATTCTGTGAAAATAATAAAGTTAGTAAAAAGCTGCTGTCTAGAAGAAATACTTTATTATAGACAAAAAAAAGTGCTTTAAAGTAACAAATGCTTATGAGCTAAGTTATATAAAAAATTATGTTGTACAGAGGCCAGCACATCAAGCTACCCCAATCTGTCAGATTTTCCCAATTCAATATGAACCTTATTCCTTTGTGCTAAAGTTGAAAATCTATCAAAGAAATTTGACAGATTGGGGTAGGTTGACCTGCTGGCGTCTGTACAAAACATAGCTTTTTTTGCGGTCGGATAAAAATGGTAAACAAATTAGTTACGTAACAATATAGGCCGAAACATAGAGAAGGAAAGACAAGAACAGTACAGCATTATAATACCTTACACTCACGCAAGATTCATAAGCGATTTTCTCCTGAAGTACTTATTGATTTTTATTTTATTGGCAGAGCGCCCCGCGGTTTCACCCGCATAAGTGTCGATCCCGTGGGAATGTCGGGATAAAAACTATCCTATGCACTTTCCCGGGACTCAAACTATCTCTATACCAAATTTCATCTAAATTGGTTCAGCGGTTTAAGCGTGAAGAGGTAACAGACTGACAGACAAACACATTTATAGTATGGATGGTGTTACGAACGGACAAGTATTATCGAAACCACATTATTATCCCCTAGTCTGATAACCATCAATAGAACAATTTATTGTGTTATTATTAGTGACAGTTGAGCTCATAAGAAATACGTCTTTTGTATACGTTGGAATTTTTATTTTAGGAGAAAAATGCTGTAGAAGTTGGCGTAAGCCGGATCTCACAAGTCCACGCGACATGCTCCGGTGCGCGGGTCACGCACCCCGCGCTTGATTTTTACATAAAAAAGGCTTCGTTTCCCGCGCCCCGACGCGTGGCGCGTTGTTGTGTGAGGTCCGTTCAACTGTAAGTATTTAAACTTGTGCCTTGTATCTGTGCATAACGGATGTAAAAAAGATACTTAACGAAGCCGAGAGCCACTTGTAGGTACTGCCCGTCATTGTATTTTTTTTTGTACTGGACCATACGACCTGAGAACCTGGGTTACAGAGATATTGAAGGTCAAAAAATTTCAACTTTTGCTGACGTTTTTTACGAAAGCAAGTTTTTGATGTTATAATTATTTAGACATAACTTTAACCTTTTGACCGCCACGGTCGGGTATAGCCGACAAATGAAAACGTGCCCAACACGCCACCGTCGGCTAATGCCGAAAACACCATGTCTTAAGTATAAACACAGAAAACTGAATTTAGTTTATTTCTTTTGTACTTAAAACATGGTGTTTTCTTGTCGGCATTAGCCGACGGTGACGTGTTAGGCACGTTTTCATTTGTCGGCTATAGGTACCTGACCATGGCGGTCAAAAGGTTAAGTACCCTCAGGACTCCTGTACCGTCGCATGCATCCATAAGCACTATGTTTTGCGTGTGTCATTTAGTTTGATTCTGTTTGATACTTTGATGTATTGTAGGTATGCGTAGTTGACGGCTTTGTGATGGGCCTTTTTACACCCTGTATAGTAAATAAGAATTCTAAAATCCCCAGATTTTTTGCAATAGATGTCCTTCTCTATTTACTTATGAATTGGTAAAATTTAATTTTATCATTAGGCTACACTAATTCAAAACCTGTGTTCATTCAGTCTTTATTTTACAGTATAATTGTCTTTATTTAGGCTCATAAATACGAACTAAACAAATATCACTAAGAAATCAGTATCTAAAGAATCTCACTATGTTTCAAAGACACACCTACACTTAAATATTCTAATATTGTTAATAACGAATATATAAAAATAGCACAAGAAACTAGTACTTATACAATATTTTTATGCTAGGGCGTCAATTATAAAGTGGGTTATCTTCGTTGTGGAGGGCAGATGGGTAGTCGCTCCAAGTATAATACTGGTATTCAGCTGCATCCGGTTAGATTGTCGAGGACTACTCGTGGTGGCTAATTGAATGCACGTAAAGAGAGTTGAATGGGCGAATAATACTTAATCACTTACTGAATTACACAATTAGAAGTCAAGTGTATGGAAACGGGACTGAACTGATGACTGTAAGCCATCCCCAATATAGTTGCAAAAGACAGATAAAAGTGGGTAAACAATTAAATGCACCATAAATGCCAAAAAACCCCTGCCATAGACAATACCAAATTGTAGTACTTATTTAGCCATCAACTTTCTTATAAACCGCCTTCAAATGCTCAGTCATTGGAGTATTATCGGTCTCCATAAACAACACAATTTCTAATGTATCGGGTGCCAACAACTTAATGTTACGCTTAATTTTCTTAACAAAAGGCGGCTTCGCAAATGACATCCGAGCTAAGTTGACTGTCTCAACAGTTAATTGTTTGTTTTCTTTGTCGCATGTGCCTTCTTCAAGAGATGTGAGCCCAAAGTTGTGGCTGACCATGAACGCCAGCTCGTTGGAGCCGGGCTTGATGCGTAAGAAGCCACGCTCTTGATGCATCGGTGTCTGCTTCTCAGGATGCTTTGATTTCGATATGAAGTTAAACATTGGCTGACCTGGAAACATTTAAATAAATTGTGTGTAATTCTACCATGAAATTAAAGATAGTATTGTAAAGGGTGCTAATTTTCTTTGACTAGTTATATTATCCGCTCCAATGTCGCGAAATCTCCTAAAGACCAGTATATAGGGATAAAAAGTAGCCGATATGTTAACCCAGGTATTAGCTACCTCCATACAAAATTTTATCAAAATTGGTCCAGCCGTTTGAGCGTGAAGAAGAGACAAACATACACACTCACAAACTTTCGCCTTTATAATATTAGTGTCAGTAATGCAACGAATACTACTTTTACGAATACGAATACGAATACGAATATCAAACCTACTATTCGGCGAATACGAATACGAATATCTCGCATGGTAATAAAAGACTAATTTATTGAATTTGATGAACTTCTATTCTTTTAATAATTAAAATTTACAGTAGGCAAATTTTTATTTAAAAAACATAGTAGATTTTCTGGCTTTAGGCGACTTCTTTTTTCAGTCTGGATGTTCCCAGCCGTTGAAAAAGTCTTTCCGAGGCGACTATCGCGTCGTCGTTGCGGTTAAGGCCCTTGCACACGTCGTATTTTTACGTGCCGACGACGCGGTTTCCAAGTCTGCCAGTAAATAGATTTACGTACAAACATATTAATTTTAAAATATTCGTATTAGTATTCGCCGAATACGAATATTCGGTAAATGTCTACTATTCGGCGAATACGAATATTCGTATTCGTATTTGTTGCATCACTAATTAGTGTGATTTTAGTGCATTTTAAAGAAGGCTTTGAAATGAATCTTGTAAGAAACAGTTCAAAATCAAAATATTTTATTTCACATAAACCTACAAAGGCACTTATGATATTACAGAAGCTAGGTGCACGGTTCCAGTTGGTCGTTTCCTATGGAGAAGAACCAGCTACAAACTCAACGGTTACTCTTTTAAAAATAATTGGCTTTTACAATGTTTTCAAATTACAGAAGGTATGGGAAGACAGCTTATGCCTGTCAACAAGTACCAGGTACTTGATAAAATAAAAAATGGTCTACAGATCTAAAGTCTACAGGGCCTATAGTGTTCACATTTTCAAAATAAGAATCTATCACAAGAATAAATAAAATTTATAAACTTATTAAAACCAAGTGATATGATAGCCTTATAAAAAAATTATTGTGTCTCACACAGATTTATATAGAGCTAGATAACGCAAGTATCACGATCTGTATGAAAACCAAGCCTGCCATTTTTGAGTACCTATTATGGCGTCACAAGCGCTCTTTCTCACTCAGGCTCACCCAGCCAGCAGTACACAGAACTGAGTGCAAGTGGCAGCTTACGATTTTTGAACGCATGTTGGTGCGATATTTAGCATGCGAAGTAGTTGCTCTTACGTTATCTGGGTATATCTTTAACTGTGGTGTTTCATTAGTGACAGTTGAGCCATTTATGGTATGGTACCCTATGGAAGGAGAAAGAAAGAACGGAAAACCCTTGAAAAGATGGCAGGATGACTTGGTTCCGGCTAGAAAGACATGGACCAGACAGGCAAGGAACTGGGAGAATTTAAAGGGGCTGAAGGAGACCTTTGCTGAAAGGGCACACAGAGTCCGGAGCTGATATTAAATGTTTTGTACTACAACTTACTATCAATCTAAAAAAAGGCTATTAAAAAATAAAAAGTTGCATTAGAAGTATCAGTTGAGCAATTAATTGAATTAGCCTCTATTACATAAATTCTATAGCAGTTTTTAGTATTTGAGAGAAATGAAACTTGTTTTATTTCTTGTTGCAGGTTTTTTTAAGCAGATAGTTCTGCTTTCTCAACTTAATATTCATGGTGTTAATTAATATTTGATTTATTCATAAATTCATTTGTGCAAATAAAATGTAGGAAGTTCAGTTTACATAACTATTTCTTTTACCATTATTACGCTGAGAGCTTGTTACAAGTTTTGGATGAAACTGTATCAAATAATGTAAGTTTACCGACTCATGGCGATTTTCCTATTGAAAAACAAACATAGGTAGAATTTAAATTCTTTTTCACTTACGCACCGATGCAAGAAAATTCCAATTCTTCATGATATTGGAAATCAGGGATGTTAGGATACGTGCCCCGACCTTCTTCAGTAGCCCAGCGTCCTGCCAGCCAAGAAATGGGCGCCAAAGCTTCGTGTAAAGCAGCCATAATTATTTTTTAAACTTTTACGCGACTTTACAAAATGAAATCGCTTATTTCGTTCACTTTTGCGTTCACTCAAGATGATTTTCTTTCATACACTATATATTTACAAACACCTAAAATGTCAAGTATGTCAATGTCAAATTCTAAGATCTGTATGGGAGCGTTCCAAGTAGCGCTGTAATCCAATGAGCGTGTTTATCCCCGTTCCGAGTTAACGTAAGCGCGATAACGATGCACGATGTCCCGAGAATCGTCATAGATGACGTCACGACATCTTACGCCGACCATGACATATAATAATATCACCGTGAGCGCTGTCAAAAATGTCGGTGTGTGATCAGTGTGTGTTTTGTTTTGAGTTGCATCATATCTTTAAACCAACCTGGCGTTTTAGAAATTGTGCTTCTGGCTACAGTTGCCACCTAACCTATGAAGAAGAAGAAGAAATGTGATGTATAAACAAAGAAATACTGTAATATCGTTGTGACATTGAATGAGCACTGTAAGCGGTTTACGAGCATTACGATTTGTTGACAGCCCTCGACTGGCATAATCGTAATATTATCTGAAACGGAGCGTGTGAGATGATGTGAGTGCTGTGAGCGATTATAGCTAATTCGGAATGCAGCCTCAGTCATGTGACAGTGTTGCCAGGGTTAGTTAGGTACTCTAAGTATTTCTTGCTCTTCTTTTTAATTTTTGTCTCAGTCACCGTTATTTGCCGCAGGACCTTATGCGTACAGTGGTGGTACCGATTATTAAAGACAGGACAGGGGACGCCTCTGACGTGTCCAATTACAGGCCTATTTCGTTGGCCACGATAGTCGCTAAGGTCTTGGACAGTTTGCTTGATCAACAGTTGGCTAAACACGTTGAACTCAATGACGCACAATTTGGCTTTACTTCTGGCTTATCCACGGAAAGTGCCATTCTGTGCCTCAAGCAAACTGTTCAATATTATACTTCCCGAAAAACACCTGTTTTTGCATGTTTTTTGGACCTGTCAAAGGCGTTCGACCTGGTGTCGTACGAGGTACTATGGGATAAGTTGCGGAGTGATACAACACTACCGAATGAAATTACATCCTTGTTTCGCTATTGGTACCACCACCAGAGGAATAGTGTCAGGTGGGCTGAGGCTCAATCGGATATGTACGAGCTGGAGTGCGGGGTGAGGCAAGGGGGGCTAAGCTCACCACGCCTCTTCAACTTGTACATAAACCGGCTAGTCGGTGAGCTTAGCAGCACCAGAGTTGGATGTCATATTGATGATGTTTGTTTGAACAATATTAGTTATGCGGATGATATGGTGCTGCTAAGCCCATCGATCGGCGCTTTGAGGAAACTGGTGGCTATTTGTGAGTCCTATGCAGTGTCCCATGGGCTCAAGTACAATGTTAAAAAAAGCGAACTTGTTATGTTTAAGGCGAGTGCCATGAACTATTCTGCTGTTCCCAGGGTTTCGCTCTGTGGTACTCCCTTAGCATGGGTGACTAAATTTAAGTACTTGGGTCATTGGGTCACTGATGATCTTAGGGACAATATTGATATAGAGAGGGAGCGCAGGTCGCTGGCTGTTCGAAGTAACATGCTGGTTCGAAGATTTGCACGTTGCACAAATCAAGTTAAAGTCACTCTTTTCAAAGCTTTCTGTCAATCATTCTACACGTGCAGTCTTTGGACCCGTTTCACGCAGAGAACATACAGCGACCTGCGTGTCCAATACAATAACGCGTTTAGGATACTGTTGGGGCTGTCGTGGCGTTGTAGTGCGTCCACTATGTTTGCGGAGGCGCACACAGACGATTTTTACGCCATTATAAGAAAAAGGACCGCCTCCTTAGCCAGCAGGTTACGCTCCGCCACCAACAGTCTCCTGAGCGTTTTCTCAGATCGGTGGGACTCCCCTCTGCTGCGCCACTGGGTGAGGATCCATACCAGTTGATATTTTAAATACTTTTATCTGTTTATTACTAACACTAGTTATTAAGTTATCTTGTTCCTACTAACACTATGGACTTATGTCTGAAATAAAGAATTTGAATTTGAATTTCATTATTTTCTGGGAATGTCCTTAAAAATATGGATCCAAATCGATTAGGGGCGTGGGCAAGGTCATTTTCTAACTTTTTAACCGTGAGAATGTCGGTGAATTTTTGACGTGCAGCCGGTGTTCATCGATTTATAAGACGTTAGTCTTATAAATCGATGAACACCGGCTGCACGCACGAAAGTGTCACGTTCCGCCTGAGCCTGTGCTTGCAAGCGAGAGCGCGGAACAAGCGATAGAGAGGCACGATCGGCCCAAGCGTTGACTCGTAACACATTTATTCATCAATGTATCTCTATGACGTTAGTAAAACTATCGTCCGTAAACAGACTTTACAGACATACAATTTTTTTTACGGTTCAATAGTTATGACCCGTTTTTGTTTTTTTCAGTCACTTCGCAAATAAAAAAAACTATGGGTTATTAGAGAAGTTAAATTGATAGCCCTGCCCTGATAGTGACATAGGGACAGCCTGTGCTGTATAATAATATCTTGGGAAACTGGTTTGTAGATGGTTGAAAGTGTTCAATCAAAGACCTTCAAAGTGTTCATTACATAGGTTCATTATTTAGATTACAAGCAATGCAAAAGATATTTTGAATAGTTCTAAAAGAAAAAAAAAAACATTTTTTTATTCCAAGGAGATTTCACATAGTCCTTTGTCTTCTGTTTACTCTTTCAATTTCTGAAACTTCAAAGTGACACAAAATGCTAAGTTGTAATCGGCTTGTATCACACAAATATTAATTTCAGCTGAAAGGCGTCCTTTGTTGGACATAGGCCTCCCCCAAGCGTCGCCACATCGACCGGTCCTGTGCTTGCAATCAGTATTTACTCGCGACCATCACCGATCATCGGTTGTGGGAGGCCTAGCTTTCATAATAAGACAATGAAATCGTTTTCCGAAGATGGCAAAGTCAACTTACGCAGTCGCGCCAACTCTGTGAAATCAAAAGAGCGCCATGCCCCTAAAAACAATACCATGTCAACAGATACTAAAGGTTTTATTCAAAAAATCTGCTATAAAAAAACAGCCTCAATAGACATGACACAGTATGGATTCATAAATGATAGTAAATCCTGTGAACTATATGATAAAACCACTGAGAGAACAGTTGAAAAAGATTTGCGGTGAGTTATAAACGGGAATTACAAGTTATGAGCTACATTTATTTTACTGTGGTGTAGAACGATCACAGGACATCGAAAAGTTCTAGGGGCTTGTGGCTAAGTAATAAGAGCCGCACGGGTCGATCGATCAGGGTTAAGCTACGCTTGCCGCGGTTGGTTCCATCTTTACATATCAAGACCCCTTCGTGCCTCCGAAAGCACGTTAAGCTGTTGGTTCCGGCTGTTATTCGTGGATCTTTGGCAGTCATTACGGGTTTTCAGAAGCCCGAAAGTCTGACAACTAGTCTTACTAAGGGGTATCATATTACCCAGTAACTGGGTTGTGGAGGTCAGATAGGTCGCTTCATGTAAAATATATGTATTCAGCTGCATCCGATGAGACTGGAAGCAGACCCCAACGTAGTTGGGAAAAGGCTAGGCAAATGATAAGGGCTCCAAGTTCTAGGCACACCGAAGGTAAACCCACAAGAAGAACACTGATGATCTGTGGACGCAGGAATATCGAGATGGAGGTAGCATAGACTGGGCGTCGTGGTTATGCTTGGGGAGATCTGTGTCCACTCCTGATGATGATAATCGTAATCTGCTGTTTAGGGACATTTAATATGTGGGTGATTGATGAAAAAGAAATCCTTGAACGTTTACGTATTTTTTTTTTTTCGAACAGAGCAATGAAGATACTATTACTAATAATGGATAATATGATATAATAAGATACTATTATCTGTGGCCCGACTGTCAAGTTGACGGTGACAAAAATTTTACTCCGTTATTTTCTAATATTTTTCAACATAAATAATTACAAAATAATGTTTTGATATGTGTTCTACTTATTTTTTTTTTTGAAGACCAATATTAGCATCATATTATAATAGGATGCATGAAAATCAAATACCTACTCAGATGGAACAGAGATGCTGACACGAAGTCGGGCACGACAATTACGTAAAGCCACACACCCAACATCTTCGGGTTCGTCGCTCAGCTCCGCCTCGCAGTTGCCGGAACCTGCTCCAGACGTGAGTCCAGTGACACCGGCCGCTGCAGTTGCGTCGAGCTCGAGCGACGAATACTTTTCGCCGCCGACGTCACCACCACGAGTATGTCGGCGTGGAAGAGGCCGACCACCGGCCAGCTTAGGACTCCGAGGCCCACCGGCCTCTGATAGGGTCCCCGCTCCCGGTGGAAGTGTGCAGCGCATGAAATGGACACAAACTGTCAATGAAAATGTCATGCGCGCATACTTTGGGGCTACAGAGGGGGGAAGTAACTTGACTGCGTACCGTGGTCGGATGCTCTCTCTGTTTCAGGTGCTTGAGCCGGCTGTCAACGTGTCGGCCCAACGACTGTCGGATCAGGTGCGAGTCATCCAGCGTAACCATATGCTGGATGACGTTGTATGTACTTGATTGACTACGCCTCGAATCACGGAATAGCCATGTTACGTCTGCTTCGTCATTGGTCGTGGTGCAACAGCAAAATTTACTCAGTGTTACACCGCGACCCCACCGTGTTGATGTAGTGGATGATGACGAGGCTATATCCGTGAATTCTCAGTACAATGAAAGATTGAGGAGCGCTTTGGAGGATGCTTTCCGTGAGTACCGCTCTATTCCGCCTGAACTTAGACCACGTTTACCTCGTTTGCCCATGCACAAGAAAAACAAGGCGCTGGTGTGTGCTCTAGACTCGTTGCTGTCAAATTGTTTTAACGATAGCAAAGACCTCGCCGATACCCATTCAATTTTGTACTGTGCAGCTGTAGCGGCATGTCGTGTGGCTCATGTCAAATTTCCCAACAGTGACAGAGCTCCACGACCAAAACCAGCTGTACCAGCTTGGCAGTGCAGGATTGAGTGTCGTATCGGTGAGGCTAGAGCACTCATCGGCAAGCTGATCAGCTTCAGGGAGGGCAATACTCGCCCTAGAGTGATGCGCTTTGTGAGGCGGGCATTCTCGGGGACTGATATTAGTTCTCGAGATTATTTGTCCCGCGTCACAGAGCGTATCGACTTCCTGAAGCAGAAGATCTGTGCATGGGCAAACCGTATTCGTCGGTACAGGCGGAGAGTGGAGCGGTACACTCAGAATCGCACATTCCAGAGTGATGAAAGGTGGGTTTATAGGGCTTGGGAGCGACCGGACCAAGGTGTGACTGACACGCGCCTGCCGGATGCTGACGCCATGTGTTTGTTCTGGCGAAACATCTGGTCGGTGCCTGTCCGTCACACCGAAGGTGATTGGACTGGGAGGATTGAGCGAGCGTGCGATCTAATACCAGAAATGGGGGTATTTATCATCAGCCCCCAAGATGTTGCTCGTGCAATCCGTCCGTTGCCTAACTGGAAATCTCCAGGGCTGGACGGGTTGCACAACTTTTGGATAAAATGGTTCCAAGGGTCGCACGCCCGCTTGGCATCCCAATTCCAGTCAGCCTTAGAGTCAGGATCGCTGCCCCAGTTCCTAACGACAGGAATAACCCACCTGCTCCATAAATCAGGTAGTACTGCGGATCCCAAAAATTATAGACCGATCACTTGTCTACCGACGGTTTATAAAGTTCTTACATCCATTTTGAGAGCTAAAATTAACAAACATATAGACACCAACTCCATCATGTCTGTCTCTCAAAATGGATGTAAGAACGGGTCCCGGGGTACTAAGGAGCTACTCCTCATTGATATGACCATTAGCCAACAGGTTCGTCATTCCCGAAAGGATTTGTCGACATGTTGGATAGATTATAAGAAGGCCTATGACTCGATACCACATACATGGCTCATGAGGGTGCTGGAGTTGTATAAAGTAGATACAACTCTGCGCACCTTCCTGATGTCATGTATGGGGCAATGGAGGACAGTCCTTCGCTATCCAGGATGTCGAAACATCCAGAGGAATAGCGAGCCGATAAGGATCGAGCGAGGCATATTCCAGGGCGACAGTTTGAGTCCGCTTTGGTTCTGCTTAGCCTTGAATCCTCTAAGCACACTGCTAGAGGATTCAGGTCTAGGCTATCGGCTGAGGAGAGGTGGTCAGGTTATATCTCACCTCCTTTACATGGATGACCTAAAACTCTTTGCCCCCAACAATTTGCAACTGATGGATCTACTGAAAATTACTGAAACTTTCAGTAGCGCCATCAGGATGGAATTTGGTGTGGATAAATGTGCGGTCATGCATGTAAAGCGAGGGGAGATTGTGGAATCCGTGGGAACCCAACTCTCGGATTTCACAAATCTTAGAGCCCTCTCCGCATCCGAAACCTATAAGTATTTGGGTATGTCGGAAGCGTTGGGCGTCAATGTTACTGACATGAAGCAATCGTTGAAGGAGCGCTTCTTTGGCCGTCTGAAAAAAGTATTTAATAGTCTTCTTTCAGGCGGAAACAAGGTGCGCGCCTTCAACGGTTGGGTCATGCCGGTTTTGATGTACTCTTTCGGCATACTCAAATGGACTCAGACCGAACTCGACGCCCTGGATAGGAAGGTCCGTACGTTGCTGACTGCAAATCGAATGCATCACCCACGCTCATCGGTAATGAGGCTGTATATCCCGCGAAAATGTGGAGGTCGAGGCTTTTTAAACGCTAAGACTCTCCACAATCGCGAGATATGCAGTCTCAGGGAATATTTCCTAAAAACCGACGTGGGGATGCATCGAGATGTAGTGGCGGTGGACAAGGACCTCACTCCGCTCTCCTTAGGTAAAGAGAACTGGCGCAAACCAGTAGTGCTTGACACTAATGATCGCATGGAGGTATGGCAGAGTAAGGAGCTTCACGGACGCTTTTTCCGGGCCCTACATGACCCCGACGTAGATTTATTAGCGTCCGTAGCCTGGCTACGTTTCGGTGACCTTTTTGGGGAAACCGAAGGTTTTGTCTGTGCAATTTTGGACGAAGTTATGATGACGAACAATTACCGGAGATTTATTGTGAAAGACGGCACGGTTGACATTTGTCGGGCATGCCACCGGCCGGGTGAATCAATCAGGCATATCATCTCCGGGTGTTCTCGTCTAGCTAACGGAGAATACTTGCATAGACACAACCTTGTAGCCAGGATAATCCATCAGCAACTTGCTTTGAAATACAACCTTGTGGAATCGGAAGTGCCGTACTATAGGTATGTGCCCGACCCAGTTCTCGAAAATGGTAATATCACATTGTACTGGGATCGATCCATCATCACTGACAGGACTATTGTTGCCAATAAGCCTGATATAGTGGTGGTGGATCGATCAGAGCGGCGCGCAATGATTGTTGACATAGCCGTTCCGCATGATGAGAACCTCGTGAAAACCGAGAAAGATAAACAAATCAAATATCTTGACTTGGCTCACGAGGTTGTCGACATGTGGGATGTGGATTCAGCGATCATTGTGCCGATAGTCGTGACAGCCAATGGGCTAATAGCCAAGAGCCTCGACCAACACCTAAGGAGGCTCTCGTTGGGCAGCTGGATCAAGGGCTTGATTCAGAGGGCGGTACTTCTGGACACGGCCCGCATTGTTAGGAGGTTCCTCTCTCTGGAGCCCTGACCGCCGGTAGCTTGGACCCTGTTCCCGATACCGGTGGGCTACTATTTTTTATATTTTTAAATGTTTTTATATTTTTTATATCTTAATATTTAAAAATATAATTTATATGTATATAATGAAATAAAGGAGATAATAATAATAAAGATTTATTTCTCTCAAAAAGGTACATACATTGGTTCGTGACATATTATTTCAATCAAATTTGTAACCTTTGTGAGAGCTGGAGTCTGTAGTGGGTTCGGGACCTGTATGACAGTTCTCCAGGCTCTCACGCTCATAAAACAATACTATTAATAAGCACTAATTTGTAAACATCAAAAACCTTCACGTACAGAGAGGAATATTTAAAAACTATAATAGGAAAATGTTAAAACTAAAGATGGTCTGTCTGTAGATGTGTAGTGTATGGTGCGTGTTGCGTGTGTGTTGCGTGTTGTGTGTGTGTATGAAAATATATTTGTTAGGGTGTGTGTAGGTGTGTGTATTAAAATGTAGTCTACACTATCTAATTTATTTTAAAACAGCTAAAATATTTTCTGTCTCAGAATAATCTAAATCAAGAAGCCAATTTATTATTTTTGCTTTACATTTGGATTTGCACAGGGGGTATATGTTTAAAATTTTGTTAGTGTTATTGTACACATGACTGCTAAGGAAGCGGGAGAAGCGTTGGGTCGAAGCACAATTTGTACGAATCGAGGGACAAACCGAATGCTTACGTCGTTGGGAGATCAAAGAAGGATCGTAGGGAGTGTGGCCGTGAGTTGTCATTAAAAGATTGAGTATATATAATTGACGAACAGTTAGAACCTTACAAGTTTTGTAAAGGTCTGTGGTCGGAAAGCGATAGGGTAACTGCCAACCAACTTTCAGCAGTGCCCTTTGGGCGCGTTCTACTTTCAATATGTGGGACCTTCCTGAACCACCCCAAGTAACAATACAATATTGGATAAGGGATTGGCAGAGTGCTAGATACACAAGTTTAATCACCTTTGAGTCAGCAACGTAGCGGAGGTTCTTAAAAACATAGATTAACCTGCGCAACCGTGAGGTAAGTGTTTCAATGTCAGTACTAAAGGTTAAACAGTCGTCGATCTGCACTCCTAGATACTTAATGTAACTTACGCGATTTAGGTGGGGGCAAAAGCAGCCCATATAGTGAGTTGAAGTACAGGAGTGAGCGATTAAAGCAGGAGAAGAGGAAGGAGGCTTTCCAGCGGCTGAAAGTGAGAAGGTGAGGTAATTTGTTTTATGAACGTTCAGAGTGAGTAGGTTCTGCGCCAACCAGCTGGTCACAATGCCAAGTCCAGACTGTGCACATTGAAACACCAGATCCCATGTATCCCCGGAGAAAATTAGAGCAGTATCATCGGCATATGTAAAGATGGAAGCACTAGGAAGCTTTAGCTGGCAAAGGTCATTTATATAAATGAGAAAAAGAGTGGGACCGATAATACTGCCCTGGGGAACTCCGTATGTTATTGGGAGTTCATCACTGGTCCAATCTCCTATCCTGAGACATTGTCTTCTGCCAGTGAGGTAACTAATGAAAAGGGATAGTTGAGTGCCTCTTATACCAATTTTTTCCAGCTTGGCAATGAGGGTGGGGACAGAAATAGTGTCGAAGGCTTTCGATAAATCTAGGAAAACGCCTATGACCTTCTGTTTTTCATCAAGTTTGGTGACAATAGTATTTGTTAGGTCTAATACAGCATTATTAGTAGAAATTCCGGAGCGAAAACCATATTGAGATGATGAGAGTATGTGATTTTGATTTAGGAATTTGACTAATCTGTTGTTCATAAGCCTCTCAAGTAATTTAGATAGTGTAGGCAAAATTGAGATAGGTCTGTAGTTATTCAAACGATCTCTGTCCCCTCCTTTATGAATTGGGTGCACTACTGCCAGCTTGAGAGCGTAATGATTTTACTTTTAATTTTGTAGTAAAATCCGCATCGGTAAAACACCGTAAGACTTCGCCTACCGCTCCACTAACGAAGGCTCTTGAGGTTGTTAGCCCTGCAGAACGGAAACCGAAGACATGCACTCCAAAATCCGGTTTGTGGACACTCAATTTGCTGATTCTGAGCAGTGGTAACAGTCACGACTTACGAGTTGTAGGTCGTAAGTTGGAACCTAAACAGATGCTTTAGCTTGTGTTAATTATTTCATCACCACTGCTCTCAAGACGGTGAAGGAAAACATCCTGAGGAAACTGGCATGTCTTAGAACCAAAAATTCGAAGACATTTGACATTTGGCCTTTTTTTTTGTGGATGGGAAATCATCAAATGACCCCTCCCGCGCAGGGTGGAGCAGGAGGGAGTGTCAGACTCTTACTGACTAAAACCCACCCGTGTTCCTTCCTCAGCCCTTTATGTTCCGGGACAGCGGTAACCCTTTCGGACAATCCCGCTGCCCTGGCATTGGGCCTGCGTTGTGAATTACGGTCCACTCACCTCTCACCGAGAGGAAGCCTGTGTCCCAG
Source organism: Globia sparganii (assembly GCA_949316385.1). Taxonomy (NCBI): domain Eukaryota; kingdom Metazoa; phylum Arthropoda; class Insecta; order Lepidoptera; family Noctuidae; genus Globia; species Globia sparganii. Next base: position 4,334,421 of record OX438682.1, read on the forward strand.
CAATGGGAACATTATAGGCTAATATTACCTATGCTATGCGCTAGGGTGGTCCCCGGAATTCAAGTATCATTTTCCAAGATCACCAAAGACATTTAAACATAAGTACTTACAAGCAATCAGGCAAGCTTACTGTATACAAAATCTAGATCAGGGATATAATTAAATAATTTTAATTTTACAGCCATGAGTTATCCTAGGTCGCACTCGTCTCGTACTCGTTTCCTTAAAGTGAGAATACAATGTGATCCAAGCCCTGTGCCGGCTGTAATCAAAGAGAAGAAAGTCAGATTAGTGTCACCAAGAAGATCCAAGGGCGAAAACGTAGGCAGTAAAAATGACGTTCGACCAAGAAAAATGAATATAATAAAATGATCATGTTAAGTAATACTTATAATAATTAAACGAATCAAGGCTTCGGTGTTGTTAATAATTTTTATCATGACCAAAAAAAAAACCGTGAACCTGCTCCTTTTTTGAAGTCGGTTGAAAAACGAAAATTCGGCGCCACTGTCGCATACAAAGAACAATGTTACCAGGAAAGATATAAAATGCCGTTTTTATAAGTTATAACACTAAATTGTGCTAAATGTGACTGAGAGTTACCATACGAGATAAATTGTCCAGTAAAGTACAGAGGCCAGCACATCAAGCTACCCCAATCTGTCAGATTTTCCCAATTGAATATGAACCTTATTCCTTTGTGCTAAAGTTGAAAATCTATCTAAGAAATTTGACAGATTGGGGTAGGTTGACCTGCTGGCGTCTGTACATAAAGAAGGAGAGGGCTCGTGAGGAGGATTATAGAGGAATAGTTTGTGAGTTATTTGTCCGGGGGGTCAATTCTTTTGGACTAAAAAATCCTTAGATGTAGCCTGGACTTTATCGCGACGTCCGAGGCGCGAACGCTTCGCATCGCATTGAATTCGCGTGGATCGGATCACGTGCACTCTCAATCACCTACGTAAGACATCGCGTAAGGATGAACAAAGGCTAATAAATATTTGTATTTATTTAGGTAAGATTTAACACAAGTTGTGAAGAAAGGTCTTTGTCTAGTCTCACGTCCTAAATAAAACGCACAACATTATAGTATGTACAGAGGCCAGCACATCAAGCTACCCCAATCTGTCAGAATTTCCCAATTGAATATGAACTTTATTGCTTTGTGCTAAAGTTGAAAATCTATCAAAGAAATCTGACAGATTGGGGTAGGTTGACCTGCTGGCGTCTGTACATTGTAATACATCTTTGCATAAATTTGAACTAGGCATTTTTATCACACTGGCAATTGCCACTCACATGGCCAGTGCAATCAAAATATTGGCTGTACGCAGGCGGGAAATGGCACGTACAAGTGTTCGCCGCGCATGGCATGGCACACGCCGCTACAGATGCTGCCGCCGCCTTACGTTTTTCCTTTAGGCTATTAGCTTTATTTTGCTTTTCCATTTCTTCATCATCACAGACGCAATCGTCTACAACAACAGGAGGGGGAGCTGTGTCACAGCTTATCCATCCGAAACTCTTGGAGTCTGTTTTATTTTCTCTTTTTTCGTTTTCTTCATTTCGCTTTTTTATTTTGTCTTCACACTTGCAGTCTTTCTTTTTATTTTTTTCTCCGTCGCAGCGGCACTCACTGGGTTTCTCTTTGAACGTGTTCAAAATTATAGTCTTGCAGTCTGTTTTATTTTCTGGTTTTTCGTAGCACTTGCAGTCAGCCTTTTTCATTTTCTCTCCGTTGCAACTACATTCACTAGGCTTCAATCCTAGTGCTTTCTTGTTCATTGTCTCGTCACAGCTGCGGTCGACATTTTGCTTTTTCTCTCCGTCGCAGCTACAGTTGCTAGGTTTCTTTTTGACTAAATTTTGATCCAATCTCTTCTCTTTTAACTGATGAGCAGTGTGAACTATAGAGCCCGAAGATTTTCTTGAAAGTACAGGTGACTTTGATAGCGTGGGAGGTAGTGCAAATAATCGAGTCATGGACTGTCCTTCAGAATTTGAATATTTTCTAGGTTGAGATATTTCGCTTATTATTTTTGAACAATCGGTTTTTTGTGTTTGATCTATTGGTTTCGCTTGGGAGACTGGTTCGATAAACTTGGCTCCCGAGTCGTCGTCATGTTGGCAACAAGTCGGCCCTTGCTGGGCTTGGACCTGCTTGAGTTGCTGCGAATTTTCCGGGTGGAGAGTATCCATTGCTTCTAGGGCTAGCGCCCGAATAATTTCTCGGCAATTTCGTATTTCATCAATCATAGCTTCTACTTCTGAAGCTTGGCATTCTGGTAAACAGGTTGGTGTTTTCAGCTCTTGTTCTGGAAGTGGTCCACTGTTTTCTTCGCATTGGGAATCTGGGCAACATATACCTGAAGCGCCAACATCTTCATCACAACCGCACGACCCACATTCGGAAGGGCTTGGCTCGTTGACTTGTTGCGAACTCGGAACACAAACGACCGCAGGATGCCGCAACTCTTGAATTGGCACAGTCTCTGTGAGACGCCGTGATGATATCGGGCATTTTGGCTTTGGCAGGGGTTGTTTCTTTTTCTTGCAGGGCATGGGAGTAAATTGGACAATATGATAAAACTAGATCACTGCTATTGGATTTGTCTCCTACTTATAATTTAGCGCACTTTTGATATTGAAATACCCTGTTTGTACTTGACAAATGGGTTACAAGACGTGTTGACAGATCTAGATACAGATTAATATTAGACGCTTACAAGAAAAACTATCTAGATCGACCTTCGAGGTTGACCACAAATTAATTTAACTAAAACGCACGTTTTTAAAAACGTTTTTACTAAGAACATCCGACTAAAAAAAAAACACCAAATATAAAGTGAAACATAACTTTTAACCGGTAAAGCTCCGGTGACATCTCATCAAAATACAACCGAAACAAAAAACAAAAAATAACAACCGACTTCCAAAAAAAAAAACAGTGAAAAATAACTTTAAATTTCGGGAATCAGTGTCGTTGGTTCCGCATTTTCGTTTTTGTGACCGACTTCCGAAATGTAAAGTTATTTTTCACTGTTTTTTTTATGGAAGTCGGTTGTTATTTTTTGTTTCGCTTGTATTTTTCACAAAAAACAACATTTTTTTTTTAATTTTTAGTATTGAAGGTAGGTAACTCAAAAACTATGACGGATGTAATATAAGCCCGAGCTTATAAAAAAAAATAATAATAAGTACAGAGAGGAGTACCTTGTACAGAGGCCAGCACATCAAGCTACCCCAATCTGTCAGATTTTGCCAATTGAATATGAACCTTATTCCTTAGTACTAAAGTTGAAAATCTATCAAACAATTTTGACAGATTGGGGTAGGTTGACCTGCTGGCGTCTGTACTAGCAATGACTTTCAGTTTGACAGTTCAACAACATTAATTGCGTTGTTGAGCAGACAATTTTTTCGAACGAAACAATGGATTAGCAATATCCTTCAAAATGATTCAGATTGAGATTGATAGTCCGTCACGCTATTAGGGTGCTGTATTCCTCGAAGAGGTAAGCAAAAATATACCTATAGCATACCCCATATTTCAATACGTGTGTTTACTATTATAACATAAAAAGTTGGTCATTGTTTGCAAAGTCATGGACCATGGTCGTGGTCGCCCAGTGCAAAGGAGGCTGGCACGCTACAGTGCCGATTTTTTTTTTATATACGTAAAGGGAGACCTTAGACGGTCAATATGTCCGATCAACCATATTGAGATAAAACAAAATCAAAATGTTTGGATATTTTGGGTCAATCTAGCAGTAGATACTCGATCAATTTTACCATTGCGAATGATCGTTTTGACATAAGTGTAATAGTATTGCCATTATAAAAAATTTACACGTGATTATGTAACATCCGTTATTGGCACTGGCATTGTCACTTCTGTTTCCTTTAGCACTGTGCGTCAGGTGCGGTGCGGTGTGTTCCACGGTGTGTTGAGTAGTTTCGATCGGATTTAAAACATGTAAGTGAAAGAAACTATTACTTTATTATTCTCATATCGACTAGCAAGGCATTTTATTTCAGAATATCTTTTGAAGAGGCATTTTAGAGTGCGTACTGGAAAATATCTCTGTGGTGTTTCCCTTACGTAACGATAATGAAATTATGTTTGCACGTGACCTTGCTCTATATTTTATTTTGATATTATAAAATTTATTAACTAATTGATAAAAAAATATCTGCAATGACATCAAGTAGCTTTTATTGAGTGATAGCTATTAATCGAATTTCGTCGACACACGCCCGATTTTAAGCGGTATTGATTTATAAAAAAAAGTCTGACAGTCTATGCTTACGTGTTTTTGACACAAATTTTGATTTTTCAGCGAAAATTATTTCCATTTTTACCATAATTTCTGGAGTATTCATGTAAAACATAAGAAAATCTTAAATTTTCGTTACCTAACCTTCATCTTTGCGCTGTCTTAAATGACACTGGCATTGATTTTCTACTGTTTCGTAATTCTTGAATTGTGACGTATTTCTGAACCGAAACCATTCAATAATTTTGTTGAATTTCTGTCATAATTCGTACCTAACTGAATACGAAGTAGTCTTACAGAAATCAGTATTGGTGCAGTCCAGTATACTATAGATGTTTCCTGTATACTTTGGAAATGCATATTACAATAAATTCATTTTAATTTATAGAGACTAAATTATAACTTTTAATATTGTGGTGTTAAAGACTATGCATGTATCATGTATTTTGTTCTATGTTTACAACAATTTCTTCTGGCATACACCATTACTTTTCAATTCTCTCAACGCTTTAAACCTAAGCCGACCCACTGACCATAACATTACCTAATAAATAATTTCTACTTAATGTAATTAATACTTAATTAATGATGAAAAAAAAAATTAATATTTGTTTTTAAAACATCTTCCATAAACATTAACTAATAATCAACCACAACATAATATTGTAAATTGAATGAAGAAGAAAAATGATTTAAAAAAAACTGTAAAATTAATAGAAGTTCAATACTCTCAATAATATTCTCTATGGGAGTTATTGATTGACCCAGTTTATAAGCAGCTAGCATGGAACTAGTATATACTATAAAGAACAACAGCTAGCAACTCGGTAGTTGTAAAGACTAGCTAGTTATTATATTTCTAGCTACAACAACGTTGTATACACAGTTACATTTTGATCGTTTTAATCCTTAAAAAGGGTCATTGTACTCATCATTATGAACAACTTTTACTATGGGACCAACTCCGAAATAGTGAAAAATAAATCAGCTGATCCATACATTTATGTTCACATAACTCAATGTAATGTATGGATCAACTGATTTTTTTTTCACGATTTCGGGGTTGATCCTATAGTAAAAGTTGTTCATAATGATGAGTATAATGACCCCTTTTAAGGATTAAAATGATCAAAATGTAAGGGTGTATAGTTGAACATTTTGTTGAAATTTGTTCAGCATTTGTGTAGTGACTGATGCATGCTCAAGTTGGTCCTGTATTTAGGCTGATTTATCAGGTAACATAATGAACACTTAGTACAATCTGATAAATAAATTATCATGGAGGTACAGTCCTTCAACAACTTAATAATTATTACTCAGTATGACATGACAAGATACTACGGATACCTATGTCTTTCAACAATCTTTTAGGTAACATTAAAAAGCCTCCAGGACTGACTAATTGTATGTCAACCGCACCCTGCCCAGTCAGTCATGTTACTGCTTCTCTAAATACGCTGCAGGCCTGAATTTCAGCATGTGTGTGCGGCCCCTTACACACTGGGAAATGTATCAGCAGTGGACTGCGATAGCTGAGTTGATTGACCTAACAGTATGTTTTTTGTTTCAGAATAATGTTCTCATCCCTAGCAGATCTGGCGCGGAACTCGCCATTCCGCAGCCCCCTGACACCTGCTCAGTGTCAGGCTACGGAACTCACACCTGCCATCGAACAGGTAACATCACTACTGCGATGACTATATTTGGTTAATTTTGTGTTGATCATGACACAGGGTGGATTTTTTATATGGGCGGGGCAGCGGTATCTTTTCCGTTCTACCTCCAGGAAAATATTCTACAATATAATTCAAACATTCTCAAACCAGTGAAGAAAAATATTGTGAGGAAACCGGCTCCTCCTAGAATCAAAATTTCGAAGACGTGTGACATCTACCAACCTGCACTGGGCTCGCACGGTGGATTATGGCTCACTCCCTCTCACAGAGAGAAGGCATGTGTCCCAGCAGCAGTAGGAACATAGGCTGGAAACAAACTCAGGCTTCAGTCTCTTTTTAAGTCCATAATCTTTGTCAGATCATGTGAGGACCTACCACAGATTTGAGTGGGCCAGTCCAGTCAGTGCAAGCATTTGTTACATTTGGCAGCTCAACGAGGAGGTGCAGGTGACTCAATCGTCACTGTATTACTACGAATTTCTTTGCAAAATACTTGCTAGAGCATTTTGCTGCTCTATCTGCACAGACCATAAGCAATTCAGGATTAGGCCATGTACGCACGGACGTAAAAATGTCGCGGCGGATTTTATCGCGCACTGGATTTTCGACTCTCGGTGTTGATGTTGAGTCTAACATTGAGAATCCAACAGAGCGCATTCCAGCGCGTCATAAAAACACACTTGGGTATTTCAATTCTAGGCGCAGTGCGTTGAAAATCCAGTGCGCGAAAAAAAATCGCCGCGGGAAAAACGCGGCCGAGCGTACCTGGGCTTATAGTCTCCTACCCAATGATGAAAACTCATGCTGGAGGGGGGTGGTCGTGTCGTACGCGTCGCGTCGACGTCGCTAACGCGTCGTCTTGTCGTGGCGACACTGACACGTGGCCGGCGCGTGCGATGCGGCTGCAGTTGCCCTGTGACCATAGATTATGAGAGCTGAGGGCTTAACCAACAAGATATAATACTAGATCCAGGATGAAGTTACCTATTTCGCTATGCCCTCCTACAGGTGTCAGGCTACCTATACGTCAAATTTCATTACGACCGGTTCAGAGGTTCAGGCGTAAAAAGGTAAACAGAGAGTTACTTTCGCATTTATAATATTCGTATGGATCACGGTACATTACGCCTATTTACCCCGAAGCGGTATGCAGAGGTGTGCCTATTAGGACACCTACGTTTCGCTAGTTATGTCTATGTCCTATAAATGAGGGGGCGAGGCTATTTCCATCAACTAGCACAAATACTCCGGGCTTAGCTACTGAGAAATGTCTCACGGAAAAACCCTTGACAGTTTTCTTCCCCATTCATTTTAAATGTGGAATTGTAATTGCAAAAAATGCTCTGTATTTGGCCACCGCTCTTCTAAGAGACCGTCGCTTAGGCGTCGCGGCTGTCCAAATACAGAGCGTTTTTTTGACACTGGTGAATATGATAGATTTTCATGACGTCCATATCAATATGACGGAAACCAGTCTTCTAGGAAACCGTAGCTTTATTGCATTGCAAGTGAGTGTATTTTTTCCCGAAAGTTTTTTTTTTTTGTGTATGGGAAATCATCAAATGACCCCTCCCGCTCAGGGTGGAGCAGGAGGGAGTGTCAGACTCTTACTGACTAAAACCCACCCGTGTTCCTTCCTTAGCCCTTTATGTTCCGGGGCAGCAGTAACCCTTTCGGACAATCCCGCTCCTTTTTCATGCACTGGATTTTGAAAATCCAACAGTGTGTTTTTTCGACGCGCTGGATTATGCTCTGTTTGAATCTCAACGCTCGGCTCAACACCGAGAGTTGAAAATCCAGTGCACGATAAAATCCCGCAACGATATTTTCACGTCCGTGCGTACGTGGGCTTATTCCTTCTTAAATAAAGCATGTTTCCTAACTCCTAAGTTATTTATTTCCTTGAATGTATTAAATTAATCGACTCGTTTATGTAGTTCCTTGACTTAGTAACTATGGTTTCTTATCGCGAATTCATGATCGATTGTGATGAGACTGATGCGTGATGACGTCATCTTTAGGAAAACAACTGACGGAAGAAAAACTTTTCCGAGGCCTTTTTTTTTGTGGATGGGAAATCATCAAATGACCCCTCCCACTCTGGGTGGAGCAGAAGGGAGTGTCAGACTCTTACTGACTAAAACCCACCCGTGTTCCTTCCTTAGCCCTTTATGTTCCGGGGCAGCGGTAACCTTTTCGGACAATCCCACTGCCCTTTCCGAGGCCAAGGGCCGGTTGTTTCAAACGGTTGATTGACGTAACATACGTACGTCAAATAATAACGATTACGTACTCGTTATTATTTGACGTACGGTAATAAGGCTATAATTTTGTAATTGTAATTTGAAACAACGCTTTTTTTTATTTGACCATAGTTACGCCTTTTTTGACGTATACGCGTGAGTCAAGTGGACGTGAAACAACGCACCCTACGCATGGAATAAAATTATATCAAGTGATCACCATATCCATTGATGAGCTTATTTTTTTGATTTTACTTTGCCAAGCCAAGTTAGGCTTTCATACGAATACGAACCTTAATTTTAGGAGAAGGAGGTTCATATTCAGATAAAACGCTCACTTATCGATGCTTACATATTATAATATTATAAATGCGAAAGTAATTTATTATGTCTGTCTGTCTACAACCTTTTCACGCCTTAACAGCCGAATGGATAAAAATTGGCACTCAGATAGGAATAGAACATAGGATACTTTTTATCCCGGTTCCCCTGGAATAATTTCGTACCTCCACGCAGGCAAAGCCGTTAGTAAAAGCAAGTAACTAATAGATATTATGTCCGTGTCCATACAGAGCGGCATGGCGGCCGCGGCTGTGGTGAACGGCGACTCTTGCGAGTTCGCCTCCCCCAAATACTTCGCCCTGTGCGGTCTTGGTGGTGTCCTGTCTTGCGGTAAGTTCAGAATTTTTTTTTTTGTTAAGCAACGCGGGTACAGTGTTCGTTGGTGGATGTCTCATGCATCGAATGTGTGGTTCTAAAAAAATGCGGGTTCCCACAGATGTTTTCCTTCACCGTTTTGATGAAAAAAAGAAAGAAAAAAATGTAAAAAAAGAACGAACAACATACAGTCGAATTGAGAACCTCCACCTTTTTGAAGTCGATTAAAAATAGGTTTATTTGTCACAGAAACACGTGCAAACAAAAAGATAATTAATTCTAATAACAGGATAAATAAAAACAAAATATAAGGTGTTAAAAAATAAACCCTACAAACTTTAAGAGGTGCTTTATTATTAGACCATCGAACTGAACAACTTTCACTATGGAACCAACTCTTAAATCACGAAAAAAAAATCAGCTGTTTAATACAAAAGTTCAATACCTACTTGACCAAAATGTATTAAACAGCTGATTTTTTTTTCGTGATTTCAGAGTTGGTCCCATAGTGAAAGTTGTTCAGTTCGATGGTCTAAAGCACCTCTTAAAGTTTGTCGGGTTAATTTTTTAACACTCACGAGCACAAAGCAGAAATAGTCGACGATGAAATGAAATAATTTACACAAAGGAAAGTGCCTGTTTGGGTCGGCATTGTCTGGGCCACCACTGATCTCGAGCGCCCTCTAGGACCCCTGGGAAGTTTAAACAACTTTGCTCTTTAAGACAGCGAAGTATAATTCAATGTCTCAAAAAGTATTTTGCCCTGCTTTCTGTTTCCGCGGAGCCTTAAACGTCACTTCATGAGACATGGTTAATCCTATTATTATTAGGATCCGATTAAACTGCTTAGTTCACAGGTTAATTTCACGTAAAGCGGCTCAGTTAGAGTAGGCCACCAGAAGGCTGCAGGTCAGTGGTTTTGACATTTTGACCTTGACCTAGCCTAGTGTAGTACGGAGTTTCATGAATAAGACGCCAGCTTATGGCCTAATGTACGAAGCAACAAAACACTAGTTTTTATATCTAATTTCACTAGTTGTAAATCAATACGAAACAGGTAGTTACCTATAAGTATTCATAAGGATCACTCAGTTCAGCAAATTTAAAAACATTGAATTACTCATAACTTTTTAACAAAAGGTATTTGTGTTATGATATTTATTGTACAAATATATTCGGAACGTACATTTTAGGATTAAAAAAAAAGATGTATAGAAAAAGTCAACCTAAGCCTTATTACAACGATCTCTCAGACAAAATGGTATCTGTACTGAGTGATCCAATGATACTGTCATAGATACCTGGAAGTAGCTTTAAATGGCTTGATGGTTTTAAAAAATATTGTGACAATTTGTTAACAAATTTTTGAGGTATAAATTTAGTCAGTAGAGTAAGTTTTTGTTGAGATTTAGCTCATAGCCGTTTTTGCAAAATGTCTGATTTGAGTGATCCACATTTTGGGCAATAACTGAAGACCCTTGAGAGTGACAAATTTTTTACTTTGGGCTATCAGTTTTGACTATTTTTGACTAAATGTACAATCAGATTTTGTCACGAAATAAAAAAAGATCACTCAATCCAAATGCACATCGTAAAACCAGCCGATCAGAGAGCTGAAAACATTTTGAACGTCACTCAAGTGACCGCACACAATTCGGAAGCAAGCTAAATAATCTTAAAGCAAACCATTGCGGTTTCACAACGAGACACCGTAATGTTAAGAGCAAAATTGCTAGTTCTATAAGACCACGCCCTGTCTTTTCTTTGGGGAGAATCGATCCAATGTCACGTAGCGGCCTCGCCTACAATGTGTCGCAGTGTCATTAGCTACACTATAATTAACTAACACCACTATTTCTTGTTAACTTTCATACATTTTTATGCATGTGGCGAAATATTTAACTAATATAAAATGTGCTGGATACTTGGCTGGATATGACAGATTTTTGACAGCTTCTCATAGAAAGTGGCGCCGCCTTAAAACGCACGGACAAACGTGTCAGTTTATAGAAGTTGTAAATTTCATTGGTTCCAGTTAGAATTCCCTAGTATTGTTAAGTTTTTGTTTTATTTTGTATCTTTAAATAGAGAACATCAGCTGTCATGGCTATTGTATGTGGCAGGGAGCCAAGGGTCAGTACTAAAGAAATGTGTGTACATTGAACTATAGGTACTTACTCATAGTAAACCTAGAACTAAATACCTATTCAAATACTAGTATTACTTTAGTGCTTTGTGAAGGAGTGCAGGCGTTCTGGAAAGTAAACAGCTTATAGCCTTCTTCAAGAACAGGGCTATCAAATGCAAATAGAATTATTCAATTCCGACTGGTATGGTAGTTCCAGAGATTACCCCTTCCATACAAACTTATAAGCAAACAAAACCTGTTTATAATATTAGTATAGATAAAATAGATTTTATAACCTAATTATCTTTTAACATTTGCCTACATTATTTATAACCTATGCGCAACCCAAAGATAATGTAGAGCAGTGACAACAGTTGATATTTATAATCTGTGCTTGACATTGTCCGCGATTCGCGCCTAAACATCTTTAATCACGGTTAATGCTAGATAATTTGGAATATTAAAATCCTAACCTATTCTAAATGGATTGGAAATTGCAAAGAAAATTAATAAAGCAATTCTTACACTTACATAACTTAACTTACTTGAGGGGCCCGTGGCTAAATAATAACAGCCGCACAGGTCGATCAATCAGGTTAAGCTACGCTTGCCGCGGTTGGTCTTTGGATGGGTGACCATCTTTACATACCGAGACCCCTCCGTGGCTCGGAAAGCACGTTAAGCCGTTGGTCCCGGCTGTCATTCGTTGATCTTTGACAGTCGTTACGGGTAGTCAGAAGACCGAAAGTCTGACAACCAGTCTTACCAAGGGGTATCGTATTACCCAGTAACTGGGTTGTGGAGGTCAGATAGGCAGTCGCTCCATGTAAAATACTGGTATTCAGCTGTATCCGGTTAGACTGGAAGCCGACCCTAACATAGTTGGGAAAAGGCAGGCAGATGATGATGATGATGACTTAACATGAACTTACGCCTTTTTTCAACTACAGAATGCCACCGGCTACGACCCTTACAATATACTCCTTTTCCTTCGTGTTCGTCCATACATCTGTATTACTATTTAGTATTTACAATCATCCAATAGGCTATCAAAAAACAATAACGCAAAAACAATTCAATTAATTTAACATTTAAATTCAAAATTAACAGCTCATGATTATCTCAATATAATTTCAAATCAATAAAGTTACAGAGCTTGTAGGTGTAAAGTATCCACAACGTGGTATTATTGGATTTAGTTTAGGTGTAAGTTTAGCTGCTTATTTAAAGCTTCCTCTCTCCTACCGTTTTTTGCAGTGCCCGACGGGTCCATAATGATCACTATTTTTTAATTTACCACCTAAGTACACATTGTGGAATGCAAATAAAATTTGAGTATTGAGTATCGTATCTAAAATGACACATTTCTATAGCCATTTGCCTTGCCCCCGAGCCCGACAGCAGACAGCTGTCGGCAGAATATCGGTCGTCTATTTGATACAAGGCTGATTTTTCCATCGCCAGATAACAACTAGCTTCTGCCCGCGACTTGTCCGCGTGAAATTTTTAATGCCCCCGACCCACCCTATCGCATCGCACCGCCTGCCTGCGCTATATCTTAAGATAAAATATTGTAGTATCTTAGCCGTGTGTAGCGCCCCTTATTGAACTCCACTGCGGGTGACGTAACCTACAATAAACTTATTATTTGCGGTTGGTACAGTAATCGGGTCTAGGGATCGAACCGCAAAATTAAGTTTGTTTTTTATTGTATATACTTTTCCGGGATAAAAAGTACCCAGTGTGATGCCCAGGATATTAAACAATAATTATACCAAGTTTCATTGTAATCGAACCGGTAGTTTTTGCGTGATGCCTGCACAAACAGACAGACAGACAAAAATTTTTTTAATCACAGTTTTGGGTTCGGTTTCGGTCTAGTAACACCCCCTGCCATTTCTTTTTTTTGATATTTTCAATGTACAGAATTTTTACTTCTACAGATTTATTATAAGTATAGATTAAATTGACATTTGACAGTTTTTGTATGAAATAGTGTCAAAATTTCAAAATTATTCCTCGAATATAATTATCAGATGATTGAAATAAATCAGTCCATAAACTGGCAAAATTTTCGGGTTTTGGTCTTACGAACAGCGTTTAGAGTACTCCGAAGATAACGTTGATTGATGCTCGATACGGTACGGAAGCGTATCGAGTGGTTGTGAATAACTATACTGGTGATACATGCACACCGGTTGCGCTTTGACTGGTCCAAAAAATAATAACTTTATACCCGCCTGAACGGCACGCGCTTGAAAGTGGACGCGAAACGAAACGTAAACAACAAAATGTCCGCACGGCCGAAAGTTACCACGAACATTTTAAATCACTGTAATTTTGTTTTTAGAGCTACAACTTTCGTTTTATTTTTATTCGATAGTAAAGTTAACGTAGTTTAATACGCAAAACATTCTGAGGCTAAAACGGGTCTACGAAATGTGAAATATATAGGTTGAAAATTAAAGAGGAATAACGTTGTCGTGCGGTCGACGGGCGGTCCGGTGATATTATTTTTATCGTATTTCAACGCGCCCGTACTACATCAAACATTTGTATGCGATTTACGAAATCTGATAGCCGTACATGTTACTGGATAAGGAGGTTATTGCATCACCATTCATAGGCCAAAAAATCTACTAAGGTACGTTTGTTCTGGCGTAAATACAGTTAGACCATTAACTCATAAATATGGATGATTGGAATTTTCGATAAAAAAACTGAAAACGTGCTAATAGTTGCCAATACTACATTTACTCCAAATATTGACACAGTGATATGATAACTGAGCTGGAAATAAATATGATAGACGAGTCTGTGATAAGAAGTGTTACATCATCCACTCACACATAAAACATGTACAATCACAAGCATAAATACCTGAAGGTATAAAACAGGTATGTCGATAAGAAATGCCTATGTTCTTCCTCAGGGTTCAAAGTATCCCTATACCAAATTTCGTCAAAATCGGTCCAGCCGTTTCGCAGATTAGCCGGAACAAACAGACAAAAAGTGAGCTATCAATAGGGGTAATCCCTCACATCAGGTGGAGTGACAGCTCACTTCACCTAAGTTTTCACGGTGAGATTTTTACAGAATAGCACTACAGTATAGGTCGTCTACTTCGGACCTCTTAGATGAATTTTTCCGTAAAATTAACATCCATTTTACAAAAAAAAAAATAGTGTTACAAAGATGGTCTACCTACCTTATTTATTTATTACGAAATAGATCTTTTCTCAAAGTTACCACCGTTATTTCACGAGAAAATCGCCTTTGAATTTTGCATAAGTCAAGATCAATCTGCGTATAGTTTATTTAATTGTTTTAGTTAGGCAAACCTACTAAATACACACAAAGACATTCAATTACATAATATCATTTACAAATACCATAGCATTGCATGCATCTAAATTAGAGGTAAGCACATAATTTTATTAAGAACCCACTATACAATGATAATAACATAAAGATGGTTATCAATGTAATTAGAACGAATACCTATCAATATCTCTTAAACTTAAAATTAAGTCGAATTAAAATAAATAAGATTGAATTAAATATATGATTAAATAATAATATAATAAAAACACAAAATAAAAGAAAAGAAAAATTATTGAGCAAAAATTACATGTTTATTGAGCACAGCTCAATACTGCCTGAAAATATGTCGAAGTCACAATCGTGAAAAATGTCGTTACACTTTCTGAGAATATAGGAAAGGGGGGCATTACTCCCGTACTTAGTTTTGTAGTGACCAGGCCAAAAAGCTTATAATTATGAAGTCTAGCTGACGGCCGGGGCGTATTAATATTAATTGAAGACAGAAGCTGTGAGCAATCCACGCCTTGATTTAATATCTTAAATAAGTAGTTGCGTCTGGTATTTTATACTCTTGAATGTACGCAGACTGATACGCAGGCGCGTTCTACTATCTGTAAGGTCCAAAGGTCATATTCCACACGTGGTGAAACAGTCTTTGCCCCGTCTTTATCACTCTACACTAGGGCTGCAAACTTTTTTTTATATCAAATAAAGTAATTTCGAAGCCCATTGTCTGCAAGAATATAAGTGAAAAAACCGGTCAAGTGCGAGTCCGACTCGCGCACCGAGGGTTCCGTACAAAGTAGGTATGTAAATAATTTATGACGGGATTTTTTCCTTACTTGTGCTACATGACCTTGATTCTTCCCAAATTTCATGATTCTAGGTCAATGGGAAGTACCCTATACATTTTGATTCCCTTGAGAGAGTCGAAATATTCTTTGTTTGCGGCATAAATGGCCGTATCTTCTTTTTAAGTTAACTTAGAAGTTTGATTTTTTTACAGTTTCAAGGGACTGTAGACCTGATTATATGGTTTTAATTTAAACTCGATACCTCCACGCGTTGCCGAGATAAAGAAGAACGGCATTTTTTTTATTACGTCCGAAAATTTTATATGCAGGGAGGAGGGGGTCCAGAATCATGTAGGTACTGAATCCATGGTAACATATGCGTTGATGTATGCCACCCTACTTATGTAAAATACTGGTATTTATTTGGCTACATCCGGTTAGACTGGAAGCTGACCCCAACATAGATGAGAAAAAGCTAGACAGTTAGATGATGATGAATCATCTAATCTACCTAGCCTTTTCTCAACTATAGTATTGGGGTCGGCTTCCAGTCTAACCGGATGCAGCTGAATACCAGTATTTTACATGGAGCGACTGCCTATCTGACCTCCACAACCCAGTTACTGGGTAATACGATGCCCCTTGGTAAGACTGGTTGTCAGACTTTCGGGCTTCTGACTACCCGTATCCGTAACGAGCTTTCCGAGGCACGGAGGGGTCTCGGTATGTAAAGATGGTCACCCATCCACAGACCAACCGCGGCAAGCGTAGCTCAACCTGATCGATCGACCTGTGCGGCTGTTATTATTTAGCCACGGGCCCCTCCCTAGATGATGATGAGTCTTTATTAAAATTAAGGAATGTTGGATGTCTCTGCAATCAATTGGTTTCAATTGAAAAGACAAATGCTAGTAAGTTGAATCGAGATCTGGCTAGAATTCTGACCGTCAAGAGTTGGTTCCGACTACCGAACTACAAAATGTTACGTCACACTGTCTTGGGCCAACGCCAATGAATTCACAAGTTTGTATTGATCACGAGACTTGGACCAATGTTTGACTAAACGTTGGTACAGAGGCCAGCACATCAAGCTACCCCAATCTGTCAGATTTTCCCAATTGATTATGAACCTTATTCCTCTGTATTAAAATTGAAAATCTATCAAAGAAATTTGACAGATTGGGGTAGGTTGACCTGCTGGTGTCTGTACCAAATACCAATGCTGCAGCATAGCTTTTTGAATTTGCTTTAAAAAGTTAAAATTACAATCACACTAATATTATAAAGGCGAAAGTTTGTGAGTGTTCTTCTATGTTTATATGTTTGTTACTTCTTCACGCTCAAACGGCTGGACCAATTTTGATAAAATTTTGTATGGAAGTAGCTGACACCCCAGATTAACATATAGGCTACTTTTTATCCCGATATTCCTACGGGATCAACTTTTACCCGGGAGAAACTGCGGGGCGCAGCTAGTCCTATAATATTATAAATGTGAAAGTTTGTGAAGATGTTTGGATGTTTGTTACTCAATCACGCGTAAACCGTTGAACGGATTTGGATGCAATTTGGCACACAGATAGTTTATAACCAGGATTAAAGGCTCCTGCAAACAGGCGCCACACGCGAAGCGAATCACACCATGCAGTTTATCGAATCCGTCTACATTCGATATCTGTATAATAAATAAATACCTACTCGTAATTAGCCCTAGATAAACTTGATAAATATGATTTTGTAATTTACTTAGTGACATATTTTTTTTAAGTCTTACATAACTGAGTAACCTGTGTTTGATATCAAAATGATTGATTACAATCACGTGTATAAATCGTGATAGGTTGAAAGATTAAAGTAAAAGTATTGTTACGAGCTTGGGGTTCGTGACAATTAAAAACTGCCAATATAAATTACCAAAAATGAAACTAATTAATACAACACTAATGACAAATCAATACACTAATTATAGAACACAATTGCACTACTGATCATCGAATATCGCTTCTGATGTATTCGCTTGTATCGCTTATTTAATACTGTCCGGGTCGCGGTCCATACCTGCCTTATATAGGACCTCAGACAAATCCAGACCCTTCTACTGTAGAAACACCTAGAATATTGGACCTAGAATCATGAAATTTGGCAAGAAGCAAAGTCATGTAGCACAAGTAAAGGAAAAAAACCGAAAACCGTAAATTTTTAGTTACATTAAAAAAAAAATTAAAACTATTTACATAGGTACCTACAAATTTGTAAGGAGCCCTCGGTGCGCGAGTCCGACTCGCACTTGACCGGTTTTTTTTTTTTTAATGTAAAGCATCACATTTAGTACAAATATGTATTTATGTATTTTGTTTCTTTAATTTTTTTGCTGTGATTTTTAATGATATCCCTTTCTCTTGCAGGTATCACCCACACAGCCGTAGTACCCCTCGATCTGGTGAAGTGCCGTCTGCAGGTAGACCCTGACAAGTACAAGAATGTCATCAACGGCTTCAGGGTTTCAGTCGCCGAAGAGGGCATGAGGGGACTCGCCAAGGGATGGGCACCCACCTTCATTGGATACTCGCTACAGGTATGGTTATTTTTACGTGATATTACGCCGGTTTTCTTTTTAGGGTTATACAAAGGTGTCTATGTACACATATTTATCGTCAGTCACCAATGATTAAAACAAACATCCAATTGTTCCTACTGAAAAGTGAATTCAACTGAAGACAAAAAACCTATGAGACTTGCAACTCCCCCAAATCTTCCTTCTCTCTCACCTACACTTACTAACGCTATTTCCATCTCTCTCAGGGTCTCTGCAAGTTCGGTTTATATGAAGTCTTCAAAGTAACGTACAATGGCCTTCTGGACGAAGAGACGGCGTACACCTACCGTACTGGTGTCTACCTCGCTGCGTCTGCGACAGCTGAGTTCTTCGCTGACATCGCGCTTTCACCCCTAGAGGCCGCTAAAGTAAGAATTTATGAATTTACAGGGTCACAGCAAATTAATTGGCAAATCTTCACAGTCAGGACTAGTATCTGTAGTGCTATTATTTTATAATCTGACCGTGAACACTAAGTTGCAGTGAGCTTTCGCTAATGTCAAACACTCAATAAAACCATCCCGGATGCCACCATTACAAAAACTGATCAATACTGCTGTGTTACAGTTTATGATCATTACTTTCTCATACCTTGACATTGGCAAAATCATTGAATGTTACCGATAACCTATAAAAATAGAATAGATCACCATCAGCACATGGAAGGGGTCCCGATAACTCTTAATAGACCAATCTGGAACATCCTTAGTGCAACGCCTGAAACAACAAAAAGAATGTCAAACCCTAGCATCAGTTGCAATGACAGCTCACTTTACCTAAGTTGTCACGGTATGATTAGACCGGCTGATTTTATATCCATATCTGTCACGTTTGTGAAGTTTTGCTAGCTAATTTAGGTTGACCTTGTAGAGGCCTGCTTCTCAGTAGTATCTGGCAGATTAATTAGAAGAATAGTATCAAATTAACGCTCTGTTGTATAGTGACTACAAATAATAAAAGCCAAGAAATGTAACTGAAGCTTAAAAATGGCACCACGCAAATGTTTACCGCGGTGGCCGTTGCCGAAAAGGCCACCGCGCAGCAGAACCAAACACGGCGCTTGCCGGAATACAACTCTTTACGCGAGCGGGCTTATTTGCATTTGTGTTCTTTCGTTCGAATACTCGAGATATTTTCTTAATTTAGTGAAGTTTGGAGCCGAATTTCTCGTTGATTTTGTTCATAGTTACGCTTCCTGACTTTTTATTATTCGTAGTATCGACTGGATAAATTGAAAAATAGTTTTTTAATAGATTTATCTGCCAGAGAAACTGAAGCATAAATATTCATAGGCAGTGAAACAGACCTTATACAATTAAAAAAATGGCACTCTGACGAGTACAATATTTAGCAACTTCCTGCCCTATGACGAAAAATACGCGCTCGAGGGATGCTGCCGCGCAGCCGTGTCTGTGACGTCACACGTTGCTCAGCGTTCGCGCTGTGTGGCCGGTCGCGTGGTGGAAGTGCCCGGTGAACATGAGATTATGAGATCTGAGGGCTTAAGAATAACTTACCTTATGTTTATTGTCATAGAGTGCACATTTATATTAACCAGCTCGACGGAGGTGTCTGATGTATGAGATATTAGGAAGGAGGGCGTATCTGTGAATGAGTATTTAAACTTTAAAGATTCACACACATAGCTTAATATTATAATTTGACGAATACTTGACATTTTAAATTTAATAACTATGATTAATGTACAGACATCAGCACATCAAGCAACTACAATCTGTCAAATTTCTTTAATAGATTTTCAACTTTATCGCTAAAGCATAAGGTTCAAAGTTGATTCGGAAAATTTGACAGTTTCGGGTAGTTTGATGTGCTGGCATGGTACCAAGTTTTAATGCATGCTAGTTTTAGCGAATTGTTTTAGACACTGAAAAAAACACCATATCATCATGTACTACAATTCTTTCAAATAAACCTTATTTAATTTAATTTAATTAATTTCATAGAAAACTTGAAGATGATTAATTTTGGTTAAAGGAAACTGTAAAGAAAATACTATAATCTGAAATTCTCGTAATACCGTCTTAAATAATTAGGAATAAAAATAGGAAACTGTTAAAGAGATAAATAGTATTTTGTAGCAATTTTTTTCTCATGTATTTCTGTGGTTTACAATAAAGTATATATAAATGAATAGTATAGCAGAACTACCGAAGTACAAAATAAATGGCTATTTCTTGCCCTAAAAACTTTGACTGATAAAAATGTCTTACAATTTCAACTATACAAAAGTGAAGCTAAAAACATAAGTAATCCTTCAATATTTTTACCATTACTAACAATTAAAAAAGTAAAGCTAAACATTTTTTATTTGGGAGCAAAGCAAATGGAGATATTAACAATGGAAAATGGAAACATTGTTAGCTACAAAAGTTAAAAACCGTGTCACAGCTATCAATTGGCAAGCTATCAAATAAAGATAAGAAAGACATTGTTCCAAACTTAAATATTACATACCAGTGGCGAAGGGTGAATTTATGACAGAGGTAAGCCGGAGTAAAAAAAAATGTCATAAACCGTTTCATTATATTTTAATGATGAATTGACTATAGAATGGTTGTGTTCTGAATTTTCGAAGGGAAGCCAGAGGGAATCGAGTTGTATGGTACCTTCGCCACTGTGACATACGTAAATTTTAGCTAAAATAAAGATAGAATTGCTAGTATACCAAAAAAGCAGTTTACTGACCCCAAACCACCTCTTCTCAGGTCAGAATCCAGACCATGCCTGGTTTCGCCACCACACTCCGTGAAGCGTGGCCCAAGATGGTCCAGAATGAAGGCTACGGCACGCTGTACAAGGGACTCGCGCCTCTATGGGGTAGGCAGATCCCTTACACCATGATGAAGTTCGCCTGCTTCGAGAAGACCGTTGAGCTGTTGTACAAGGTAAGTTCTACACTTCTATAAATTAAACCAGGAATAGACATAAACATGGCAATGTTGCCAGCCTTTCGGGCACTTTTTTCCAGTGATGCGGACGAATTTTTTGATGCCCTACGATTTTTTTCCCTCCATTTATCCTATTGATTGATGTTTCATGGAAATAGTAATTGAATAGTGTTATATAAACCTAGAGGGTTGTTTTGATGATTTTAATGATTATAATTCTGTAAATACATAATTGTAACAAGACCTGCAAATTGCAAAAAATTTAAGAAAATTTCGTGGCCTCCCTGGCGCTTACCCTATGTAATTTCATATGTTTTTTGCAAACAAATAATGAACTTTACGGGCGTCACCTTAAGAAATGCCAAAGAAGTATTTGACAAGTTATCAATTTCCAATTCTCAATTCATAAACCTTGCCATCAATTCCGAGAAATTAATAGTTTAAGTAAATTGACTACTAACTCAAATTGTCCGTTGTGGTTAGTTTATCGTATTGTTCGTAAGTCACAACGGTCATTCTTTGACAGTTGCATGAAATGGCTATAATGCGGCAAAATGACGTAGGGTATCAACTTGCTTCTTCTTATCGTGTCGGTGGTAATCTAAATGGACTCGGGCCCAGAATTCAGCTACTTGTTTGGCGCCATCACCAGCGTCCACCAGTTCCTGTAACTTGCAGCTGACATAACACGCAGGACACGATATTAAGTCTCCCATCGTTTGTGGAACAGCATCACATTTACAGTCCAAGGCGAAGTCGTCTATGAATCTCCACCTGAACAGGTTCTAATTATTACTAAATATTAAAACATGATAACTTTTTCCGCACAGTTCGTCGTCCCCAAGCCCCGTGAACAGTGCTCAAAGGGCGAGCAGCTGATCGTCACATTCGCGGCCGGTTACATCGCTGGTGTGTTCTGCGCCATCGTCTCCCACCCCGCCGACACCGTGGTCTCGAAGCTTAACCAGGTATGTACGCCATGGGCCATCCTAAGAGACGAAAGAGGTTGAATATCATAGAAGTTTAAATGTCTGGAAAGAGAATAAATTAATGTCGTTGAATCTTCGCAGTAGAAACCATGATTGGATGAATAGCAGGTAAATTTGGGGTCATGATAGTCGAATATATAAAATAAGTAACATCATAAAACAGTTAAGATGTACACACGCCAGAACATCAAGCTGACAAGCTACGCGAAACTGTCAAATTTTCACAATCAACATTGAGCCTTATGCTTTAGTGATAACGTTGAAAATATATTAAAGAAATTTGACAGATTGTATGCTACATGTGACTTAAAATACACTACTTAAGTCACACCTGTTGTATACTATTTTATAGTTTGTGTGACTTTTTTGTGTAAAAGTGGAGTAACTTAAGTCATCAAAAAGCGTGACTTAAGTGTGGGTTTAGGTTAGACAGTATGCTATAAATTATTGAATGACTGAAGCCTGCTTGCACCACAAATTACAGCCAAATCCGTTCAGATGTTTCAGCGTGAAACCAAATGAACAAGCATACAAAAAATCAATAGAAAAGTTCGTTTATTAATCTCTAATGTCTCTTTAAATGGGCTATGGCAATGGGCATGTGTTACGCAAGAATGGGGAAAAAGTTTGTGACGAAAGTTTTGAGTATGAATGTAGATGGCTATAAGAGTAGGGAAAGACCAAAGAAACGATGGATGGACTGTGTGAATGATGATTATGGTTAGAAAGGGGGCGACTACCGAGACGTCGAGTAATAGAAAAGATTGGAAGAAAAATACATGTTGCTTGCTTAGTATTAAAGTGACCGAAATCAAAATCAATCATATATGAGTTACATACATTGTCATCTTTAAAACAACGCCATCTGTGACAAACTCTAAGAAACTCTTAAAAAGTTAGAGTTATACAGACAGTAACGAATTCGGTCACTTTAATACTAAGCAAGCGATGTTTCGGCGACCACAAATAAATAGGGATAAAGGCAGGAGAATCTTGATCCAAAAACTTCTCTAAAACGATACCTTAATAAATTTTCAGGACAAGACCGCCACAGTCGGCAGCATCATTGGCAAGCTCGGTATGGCCGGCGTCTGGAAGGGTCTCGGACCCAGGATCATCATGATCGGTACCCTCACCGCCCTCCAATGGTTCATCTATGATGCCGTCAAGGTAACACACTATTTATTAACTCTTCGTATGCCGAATGTGGATCCACGCGAGAGACAATGGATTTATAAAAGCAAGTTTTTCTAAATGAACAGACAGCTGTGCTGCTGGGGAGTTTGTTGCGCCACTTCTTCCCAGCGAAAGCACTAGGAAGTGGTGAAGGCCAGGCGTTTTGCGGGACTGTCTTATGTAATTTTGACGTTCAAAAAGTACTGATTCTCAGTCTAATTTGAATAAATGAGTTCGACTTTTAATTATTTCTGTAATTACGGCATTCAACCGGTTAAAGACTAGCTCTGCCCGCGACTCCGTTCGCGATTGGATTTCATAGATTTACACTTTTTGCGGGAACCCTAATTCTTTTTTCTAAATAAAATAACAGTAGCCTATGTTACTCCTTATAACATCAGCTATCAGCCAGTGAAAGTCCCACCAAGAATACAAAAAAATACAAGAAAAAATGACCTAAAGTATACCAGCATAATGCTGCAATATTTAAAACATAAATACCGCAGTGCATTCTGATAGGGGGCGTTGTGATGCCACGGACACACCTAAGTATATCGTAGCGACACACAGGTTTTAAGAACGTTTTCAAGTGTCGTTTAAGAATTGGGGTGTTAAAATCAAAATAAAAAATCGTTTATTCAACTATGTCGCGAATCAACACTATTTGAACGTCAAAATTATATTTATACAACACACACTTGTACGCCCACCCTTCAGTATCACAAGAGTTAGTTAATTATAATTAAAGATCTTCTGCTAAGCTGCCTTTTGAAATCACAAACTCGATGATTTATAAACGATTGTTCCTACTGATTGAATCATGTAGACACATCTACAATGAGAAAACACCTTCCCGACCCCCCCACACCCATTCCACCCACACCTACTCACTCTCGCGCATCTTTCTTACAGGTCTGGCTGCGCATGCCCCGCCCCCCACCCGCAGAGATGCCAGAATCTATGCGCAAGAGGCTGGAGGCCGAAGAAGCGAAACAAAAGTGAACTTAGAAAATTTTATAGGTAGTTTATTATGCGTCGCGCGTTTAACAAACTAGGATTGCTGGTAAACTGATGAAACATCACGCCTGTTTGTACCCAAAGGGAAGGCAGAGTACCCTAAAACTTGTAAATGGGATGAAAGAGTGAGATAGCGATATTTTGGTGGTTAGTACAGACTTATGAGATATTTCAGCTTTGTCTATGGGATGGTGACGCTTTAATGTCTCTGGTATTGTATCCACAGGTAGGGTGACCACTCACCATGATGCCCGCCAAAATAATTGGAAAAGGGAACAAAAATCGTAATTATATATAAAAAAAAAAAAATATCACTGACAGTACAAAATGGTGGTTTTAACAGCAATCCTAGTTCTTCCACTATGTATGAATAATTTTTAAATGATATTGAGACATGATATTATGGTCTAACACGGCCATAGGGGTCGAATTGGTCCTATAAGGGTCGAATGGGTCCCATATGGCCTACGCGCGACGTTTTCCACTTTCCAATCGCCGCCACACAGTATGTTATGTAGTAAATTGTGATTTATATTACCAAGTTACAGTATATTATATACTTAAGTAAATGATCATGTTTATTAAATTATTTTTTTTGGAAATAAAAATTTATTTTTTATTTTATTTTTTTTTGTTTCGTTTTTTTTTTCTTTTATGTACATAACGAGATGCCTGTTATAATTTATTTATTGATGTTATGTATGACGCTAGTAATGAATAAAGTGATAGATACATGTATTGTTTTAATGGTGATGTATCTGTAGCTTTTCCTGAAAAAAATCGTTATGAAGGAGCTAAAAAATAAACGATGGTGGCTGACGTAGATGAAAAAGTCGAAATATTTCATAATAGGTTTTCCTCGGGTATTTTGATAAAAAGTATCATAAAAGCTAACTCCACTTCTCCCCCCTCCCTCCTCCCTCTCTTATACTCTCTTCATGGCTTTTCTTCTCTACTTTTTTTTTTACTTTTTCTTTTTTCCTTTTTTTTTAGTTTTGACTCATAACTCACACCTGTGTACAAGATTCATCGAAATTCCCCGAAGACAGATGAACAGATAGCGGTACTCATATTGCCCCGATCTGGGGTAAAACACGACCCCGTGCTCAAAAGTCGAATCCGTAAATACTTTAGTCAGCCAGTGGGGTAATTGTGTAACACACTAAATATTAGGAATGGCTTTTGACAGTTCAACAACATTGCACAGCAGAGAGGTGCGGTGTCGGCGAGGTTGCGGTGCCGTCTACACGAGCCCTTTGCTCTCGTACGCACGGGCGAGATTTTAACGCGACAATTTTTTATTGCTAACTGGATTTTCAACTCTCGGTGTTAAGACGAGCATTGAGAATCAAACAGTAACAGCGCATCTAAAAAGTACACTATTGGATTTTCAACTCTCGTCGCTAAGTAGGTACTTAGTGCGTTGAAAATCCTATGCGCGATAAAAAACCGCCTGGGCCTACTTATTCGTGGCACTCACGGAACAGAATTTTTCTGTTCCGTGGTGGCACTGGCTATGAGTTGAGAACCATTCTAGCACAAGAAGTATAAAATACTAGCAGTGCCTCGCGGTTTCACCCGCGTTAATTTGAGGAAAAAACCTATACTACTAAAATATTCCACTAGCGGTCCGTCCCGGCTTCGCACGGGTGGACATTATTATTATTTGAACATTTTATTTTTTTCTTGCAATTAAAAAAGCCTATATTAATCAGTGTAATCAGTGATAATGTAGCATTCAAATGGTGAAAGAATTTTTAAAATCGGTTCAGTACTTTTTGAGCCAATTCGTTACAAACATACATACAAACCTTTCCTCTTTATAATATTAGTATAGATTACTTTACGATTACTTAGTACGTCAAGCTATATACCCAATATAAGCTGACTTCTGATTGTACGAAAAACCTACACAATGCGAAGTCAACTAATACTGGAAATGTATAGCTTGATGTGTAGCCGTGTGCACAAAGACAACTAACATAGGGATAGGGATACAGCATAGATCCTTCTTATTCAGTTTATGAAATATCTTTTGGTCCAATATTGGAGGAAGACAGGCGAGAGCCAAACGAATTATGACTTTACTTATGGCTGTGCTGACGGTTAGGTTTTTTCAAGTCTTTCCGACCGCATTTCCTCATAACTTTAGTACCTACTGGCATGCTGTGAACTTCCTCAACCAACAAATTCTGTGACGTGGTAAAACCTATCAATTTAATACTTTGTTATCCTTACTTCCTTTAGAGGCCAACCGTTTAACTGAGACGTTGCCTGAGGTAGCTGAGCGGTGCGGGAGGGGTGATAGTTGTCACAAGATTGACGAATCATTGAGCTCTCGCATAACGTCACCACACCCCTCCCGCACCGCGCTTTTACCTTAGGCAACGTCTCAGCCTATAGTCGGTAGGCCTATAGCATAATTATTAGTAACTTTATGAGTAAGTACTTAAGTATTGAAAATCTGGATATCTTGCAATATATCTGGGTATCACAATACGCTATGCTTTTACGCGATGTACAGGTTATAACAGGTACAGACGTCAGTCTTACCAAGGTGTATCGTATTACCCAGTAACTGGGTTGTGGAGTTCAGATAGGCAGTCGCTCTATGTAAAATATTGGTATTCAGCTGCATCCGGTTAGACTGGAAGCCGACCCCAACATTATGTAATTGGGAAAAGGCTAGGCAGATGATGAGGTACAGACGTCAGCACATAAGGAAAACATTTAATTAAAGACAAAATATGCGTGTCTTTGTTATTTATACATATTAATTATGTAGGTATAGTAATATTGTAGCTATTATGACGTTGTTTTCATTCCGATGACTTAACTTTGATTTCATTATTGCAAAAAGTCGCTCGACACGAGTGTGTCGCGTGAAGATCTTACCAAAAAGGTCTTCATTTTAGTGAAATGAGTGCCAACTAGTGAAAGAAAGAAGTGTGTGTTCAGCAAAATGTTTGTGTATAGTGTAGTTTTAATTGCTTCTGGTAAGTTTTTATTTGTTTATTAATAACAAAAATAAACAATGAGTGATAAACATATTTTTTTTGAAGGCAGAAGCTCGTCGTCCTTACCCAGACATCAGACGTTTTACTATGTGTAAGTTATTTCATCACCACTGCTCTCAAAACGATGAAGGAAAACATCGTGAGGGAACCGGCATGTCCTAGAACCAAAAATTCGAAGACATGTGACATCTACCAACCCGCACTGGGCCCGCGGTAGATTATAGCCCACTCCCTCTCGAAGATAGGACGCCTGTGTCTCAACATTGGGAATATTATAGACTGATTGTGCGTGCGCTATGCATTTTTTTGTTTTTAATTATTCTGAGCTGTCCACTGGTGGGCAAAGGTCTTCACCACAACTTCCCACTGTTCCCTGTGTCTTGCCTTCTCCGGCCAATCTCCTGTTAAGAGCCTACACTACCTCAGCTAAAATTCACTCTTTAACTCGCTCGCACGATACTGCTCGCGAACTGAGTGAGAGCGAGACAGAGTGCGGTGCTAGGCGGCAGGCACCGCCAATAGTTTAGGTATTTGCTTTTTACGGTGAAAATAATGGTAATTAAAAAAAAGTAAAAAACATAAGACCTGCTTTATAGTTAGTTCGGTTAGTATACAAAGTTTCATGTTCTAATTTGAAGCATTTTTTTAATACCAGCGGTTTATTGTTCGGTTTAGAGGTAACTTTGGAATTTTTTTCTATCGAGAAAATTTTATTAAATCATGTTTTCGTCTAACATAAGACCTAACATTAATCCTCAACTTTACCATATATTTATTTCAAAATTACTGCTGCAATATTTTCGACATAACGGAGGATCATGCTAAGCCATTTGAGGTAGTATAGGCCCTTAAAGATATTTGAGGAATAAACAACTTCTATTCCTCACAAAAAGGTTATCTGAGAGTTTATCTGGCTTCATGGCTTGACTGCTATTATCTAGAAAATAAATGTCAATTTATTAGCTAGCAATCCGCTAGATGCTGATGACTTTGTTTATAGGTCTCATGCGTGGCCGCCATCTTCAAAGCCTGTCTCACACAACGCACTATAAACTAATTATTTGTTTTTTTCTTCTTTCTTTCTTATTTATTTATTTATTCACTCCAAACATACAAATATCCTTACAGGCTAGACCCAATGCGATATTGTAGTACACTTAAAAAAAAATATACAGTGCCAAAGCTTATACCATAGCAAATTCTTTGGCTTGACTTTAGTATAGTGCCGCAGGAGTTGCGGGCTAAGAAGGGTCAAAGCTGGTAGGGCTTGGGTCCCCGCTTATAACGCTACCACTCTTATTACAAGGTAATTCATATTTTTCGAGAAATTAATAAAAACTGTTTCTAACCTCATTCAAATAAAAAGGGAAAACGAAACGTTAATATGGGCGATTGACAACCAAATCTGTACAGTATGTCCAGTATATTGTCTGTGGTCTATAACAATCGGTGAAACGGAACGTAAAAAAAAAAAAAAACTACGCCACTTACGTCATGTCACTATATGTCCCAAAACCGAATCGGGGCACCCCGACTTCACGTAGTCTTTTAGCTGTTACCCCTAGAGTGTTTATAAAAAAAAAAACCGGAGGCGCGGAGGGAGAGCAGCCCCCGCCCGCTGTAACTCACCTACGCAGCTTCGGCTTGCTGGTCGCCTCCGGCGACCAGCCTCAGCCGCTACGGCTCGCACGGGTGCCTATCCTTTGTTACGTAAGGGCGAAGGGGCTGCACTTCCCGCAGCGCCGGAGACGTTGCAGAAACATCTTTGTTTTGACAACAAGTGTTTTGAGGTTAAGTTAGAATAATCAATTTTTCATAAGAATGGTGCTTTACCTTTTCATGGGAATGGTACCAGGGGAAAGGGGGTAACGCCCCACTTCCCCCCTCCTACTCCCTACCCCCTTCTCGTGCCCTTTTAAGCAATTTTTGAGTGTTGAAGGTAGGTTACAAAAGATCGTTTTTCTCGGAAACGATGAGTTACCTTTTCATGGGAGTGGTGCCAGGTGGGAGGGGTCAACCCCCCCTCCCTCCCCCTCAAGTACCAACTCCCCCCTCCTGCGGCACTATTCTAAAGTTATACCAATTCTTTAAGTAGCTATTCTTTCAAATTCACCCAAAGAGCAACAGAATTTGTCTACGTCATCAGCAATAAGGTTGAGAGTACGGAGCGCGCTTGTCAGCGGCGCGTCCCGCAGCAAGTTAGTTCGCGCGCGCGGCACCGTTATATTATTAGGTTAATATTTTGCACAAAGTAACTCAGTACAAGGATAAGGAAAATATCGTGAGGAATACGTCATGTTCTAGTATATTATGACTTGACGTCCACAAAACGAGGTCGGAATCTAAGAAAATCCATAGCTTGATGTTTCGTTGTGAAGGGACCTATTATGGCCTGCGCAGACGACGGACTTTTCTCCGCGGCGGAAAAAAAAGTACGCTCCGCGAATAAAAAGTCCGCCGCGGACTCAACGCACACGGTGTACGAACATTTGTTCCCCGGAAATACGGGCATTCTCTCGAGCGCACAACGCGGACTAAAGTCCGCCATGTGCGTTGCTTCGCCTAGTCACACGAGTTCTAGTTTTTTCGCGGACTCCCCGTACTTTTGTCCGGTCCGCTCCCCGCATGTCCTCGGTTATTCGAGGGACTTTTTGTACGCGGTACTTTTAATCCCTCGTTTGCGTTACTCGATACAGTTGTAAGCGATCTATTTTACCGGACAAAAAAGTCCGTGGACAAAAATCCATCATCTGCGCAGGCCATTACTGTGACGATAATTTCTACAATAAAAAGTTTAATTCTGAATATTTCAGCCATATCTCCAGCCGTGAGTTCAGCCGTCAGTAATCTTGCTTCGATTTCAACTTGCAGGTAAAAAATTATGTTAAATTACCGGTGAGCACTCATGACTTTTAGACTGCTGACAGAAGCCCGAAAGTCGTCAAAAATCAAAGTGAAATCATTTATTTCAATTATGCAATTTATGTCTCTTTTGAGTTGAGCATCAAAGTATGAAAATTTACAAGACAATAGAGTTGAATCCATAGATAACAATAATAATTTATGAATAGAATCTCTTGTGTGCATGTACAGAGGCCAGCACATCAAGCTACCCCAATCTGATATGAACCTTATTCCTTTGTAGTAAAGTTGAAAATCTATCAAAGAAATTTGACAGATTGGGGTAGCTTGATGTACTGGCCTCTGTACACGAGCGACACGCGTCGACGACAGAGACAAGCAACCGTCGATGCGTGTCGAGGTCAAATAACGTATTTGGGAAAAGGCAGGGACTCTAAGGCCCGTATTACAGAACGTCAGTCAATACTCAAGCATTACTTAAAACTAGATTCAAGCCATATGATTGGTTGAAACTAGTTTTAAGTAAAGCTTGAGTATTGAGTGACGTTCTGTAATATGGGACTAAGACGCACTGAGGTTACCGAACCACGTTGCATTGCCTTTGTGTGCTGGTCGTGAGTTTAGGCTGCTATACAGTGTTACCATTATATTAAAATAGTCTCTACGGGAGGCGATACTTTGAACTTTGAAATATAACGCCGGTTTAAAAAAAATTGCTGCTCCTTACATTTTCACCGTGTAGGTTTTTGTGAACCGTAGAATTTTTTTTCCGCTTGGGGGCTTAGAATCATGTACTCGGAACCAGTCCGGTCGCAGAATCCTCCCTTTTTGTTTAAAGCTGCTAAGGACCAGTTCTTGTCTCACCCACTCCTTCAGAGTTCACCTATCTTACCTTGTCTACATTACCTTATACTTATAAGAATATTCTTTTTCCAGAAACCACAGTGCTACAAACTCTCTTGAGAGATATAAAAGACAGACATCATGTGGGTAAGTGCAAAATGTAATCTACGTAATCTACGCTTTGAAGGTCTATCTTGTGTTCTTTCTTCGCACGTCAAGTGTACAGACGCCAGCAGGTCAACCTACCCCAATCTGTCAAAAATCTTTGATAGATTTTCAACTTTAGTACAAAGGAATAAGGTTTATATTCAATTGGGAAAATCTGACAGATTGGGGTAGCTTGATGTGCTGGCCTCTGTACATCATGTGTAGGTACCTATCGATAACAATTAAATTTCTATTGTGTCTGCTAATTAGACGCGCGACGGGGTAGATAATGGCCCCGATTCTGTTGTACACAAACTAAACTAAATTTAAGTTCAGTGCATCTTTTTCTTTCTATTTCATTATGAAAAGGACAGAAGATAAATATTAGTTTAGTCCTGTCAAGACAAGTTTAGACGTGATTAAAAAATTGGCTACTAAAAATACGTCAATTTACGTCAGGCGCTGACTAATTTTAAAAATTTAGTTTAGTTTGTGAACAACAGAATCGGGGCCACAGTTAGTATAATAGTCATCATCATCAACTGCCTAGCCTTTCCCAATTATATATGTTGGGGTCGGCTTCCAGTCTGACCGGATGCAGCTGAATACCAGTATTTTACATGGAGCGTCAGTATAAGCGTACGCATAGCATAATCAGCCTATAATGATCCCACTGCTAGTACACATCTCCTCTGTGGGAGAGAGTGGGCCGTAATCCACCACGCGAGCCAAGTGCAGGCTGGTAGATATCACATGTCGTCGAATTTTTGGTTCTAGGACATGCCGGTTTCATCACGATGATTTCCGTTCTAGTGGTGATGAAATTAAATACACAAACTAAAGCGCCTGTCTAAGTTCGAATTCACGACCAGTGGGCCCTCATAATTCTCCCTTTTTTACTAGAAAAATAATAAATCGCAAAAGCTCTTTCCTTTCTTATAGACTCAACTTTACCATATACAATGTGTAACAGAATAAACGCACGTCCTGAAAGTAGGTTCTTCTTATTTGACTACTGAATAGATTTCAATAACTTTTAATATAGGATTTTTTTTCAAAAATTATGTATTTTTTCATATTAAACGCCGATTGAGCCAAATAAAATTAAATCTTATTTCAATGCGATAAGGGTCAGTTCACACCGAGACGCGACGCGACGCGACAATACTGGAAGAGGCCAGTGATTTCGCGCTGCGCCGCACTGCCACAGTAGATAAATATACAGTAAAACATCTTCATACAAACGTGCCGCTCTCGGTTTGAATGTGTGCGTGCGCGCCGCGCGCCATGTCGGCACGCGATTTCACGCACACGCTAGCATAATATATGGGGGAATAAGGTGGCGGCAGTGCGGGCTGTGCAGCGCGACTGTGAGCACGCGCGTACGCTACATGACCGCTTGCGTTCGTCAACTCTCGCCGGCGCGGGCGGCGGACACTTGTCGTAAATTACGAGTATCATGACTTCAAAAAGGGGAAAAAAATATTGTAGTGTTTTCGGGTGCCTCAATAATGATTTCGCAAACCCAGACTTATCATTCTTCATACTTCCTACTCAACCAGAAATGTAAGTACCTACTTATACTTAAATATTATTATAAAATATGGTATTGTATTGTTTATTTCACAGTTTATTTGCTTTATTAAGAGCATAGCCGAGTCGCATTTTTCTGAATACTATGTTTAGAGCTAAAGTTTATTTTAAGAAGTCTAGTTTTACTATAAAATAGAGGATTGAGTACGAAACATCGTTTAGGTAAACATATTTTTCGCGTAGGTATAGTTGTAATAAGGGCAATTTCACAATAATTAATATTGCAAATTAATTACTTTTGAAATTATTATTTTTTCTATTGTCTGATGTGTTGTTCAATCCAAATATGGTTCCGGTAGTCTGACGATCGACTTATATACTTGTGTGTACATCGCATTTTTTTGGCCGGCGTTCGGGTCGGCCACTTGACACTTGTTTTTGTTTCGCTTATCGTATGAAAAAAATGTGTTAAGAGGTCTGTTCTTTTTGTTTATTATTGTAAGGTGATGTGTATTATACTAAATGCAACAGTTATTTTTGTTAGATATGGTTTCATTTTGTAAATATAACGACTTTTGTATACAAAACTGGGAAACCTGGGAAATAGTCCATCACGCTACCTTCAAGTTCAAATTTGTAATACATTATTAGGTGAATCTACACAAAACCCTACGTCATCAGATAGTTAGATATTAAAGTAAGGTATCATGAAAGAAAAATAATATGCTTTTTATTTTATAAATTTAGATCAAGTGCTGCTTGTTCGAAAATATTAACTAAAAGTAAAAGTGACAACCCTGGGTATCAACGCAAGAGTAGGCTAATAACTCGGCGGGCGGCCTTAGATAACCTACTGTATATTTACTGTGGCACTGCGCCGCTCTCGCACGCCGCGCGTACCGGCGAAGTACCGCTGCGTCGCGATGCATCGCTCTACGCCGCGAGGCGTCACGAGGCGCAGCGCTGCACGGCGCAACGTATTCTGAACTCTCACAATGCAATGTGTACCTTTTCGTGTAGAAAATAAAGTATATTTTGAGACACTCTTTTAAAGTGTGCGCGCAGCGTCGCGTCTCGGTGTGAACTGACCCTAAGACTCTATTATAAATGCATAAAGTAATGCTAGTGTCAACACGATTTTCAAAAAAAAATAAGCTTTGGTCATTGTATTATGCTTTTAACTCAATTCCTACTTTAGTTGGGGTGTATGAGGTCTTAATTTTATGTTACACCTTGTATTTATTTCAAAATTAATGCTGCAGTATTTTCGTCATAACGGAGGATTATGCTTAGAAGCCATAGGTAGTTTAGGCTTTTAACTTTTAATATTTCTGCATTTATTTGTTTTCCAGACCATACAAGTGGCAGTGCGCAGACGGTACGTGTATAGACGCTGATGGAAAGTGCGATGGCAAGGTCGACTGCCCGGACAGAAGTGATGAGACCCACGCCCGGTGCCGAAATATCAAGTAAGCGATTTACTACCTTATCTTTACTAATAAACTCTGGAACTACCAGACGGATTTTGAAAAATTATTTTTGAATTTGGTAGCTCAATTTTTGAGGAAGTCTATAGGGATACTTAAAATCACGCTAGAATCCATTTTTTTTCGGTGTGAAATTATCAAATAACTTTTCCCGCTACTCACCACGACGACGCCGCACGCCGCGGGCGCGCAGTTCGCCGCGAATACCGCCATCGACGCCAAAGGCGCTATTCGCGGCGAGCTCGCTGCACGCCCACGGCGTCTTCGTAGCGAGTTCGCCGTACGCTCGCTGTGAACTCGCGGCAAGCTCGCTGCGCACTCGCCTCGCTTTGGACTCGCTTGCAAATCACCAGTGTGATAAGGCCACATTGATGACTGATGTGATCTGATGACACAGATGACAAAGGACAAAGATGACGTTCAATAAATTCGACCTTTGTTAATATGGCCAGGTATTAAGGGTTTTACCCAGTAACTGGGTTGTGGAGGTCAGACAGGCAGTCGTTCCATGTAAAATACGAGTATTAACCTGTTTACAGTTACACTGGAAGCTGACCTCAACTTAGTTGGGAAAGGGCTAGGCAGATGATGACTGGTTTCAAAAATATTTATTTCCAAAACATTTCTTCGCCAGATGTCAAGCCAACTTGTTCAGGTGTACGTACGGCGCGTGCGTAGACGGCACGGCTCCTTGCAACAATATCGACGAGTGTGCTGACAAATCCGATGAATTACTGCCCAGATGCCGGAACGAGAATAGACTTAGCAAGTAAGTACTTATAGCGGTATTAAGTTAGATTGGCATGCGGCCAAAATCGGTACTATGGTTTGACCAAAATCGCTGTACCGCACCTTCGGTATGTGCGCGGCGAGATTTGAGTGCAGGCAGTTCATTCGTCAACGCTCACGGCCCCCGCCCCCCGCCTCGCCGCGCATTCCTAAGACCGGTACAGCAGTTTCGGTCAAACTATAACGCCATTATGTTTTTTGAGTATTTCCAGTGAAAATTAACAACAAACGTTTGACAACAGCGCCCCACTGTCAACTTCATTCGAACTCCAAAAAATCCTTGTAGCAGTGCAAAGGCCATTCACAGTTATTTGACCTCTGATTCTGCATCACTATCCAAATCACAGCGATCTTTCTTCTCATTTTATTATGGATACGGAAGATGCTACTGCACTCTTAAGACAAATCGCAGACGTCAGCCGAAAAGCAGCCAAGCTCAAACGGGACTGGGATGGACAAGTTTGCCGTATGTCGGATGCACTGTAGGCTAAGACCACCACAGCATCGGTTCCTGAAAACTAGTAGATGGCAGGACGAACTTGACGCCTTTATGAGAGGTCCTTAATGGCTCAGGATCGAGTTAAAGGAAAAAAAAATGGGTGTGGCTGTGTCATGGACTCGGCCCTGTATTGTACGTGAATACGTTTACGTAACGGGGATGATCCGCTCGGCCGCATTCATTCTTTTACGTTCCCAGCACTGCTTGACTCGGTCATATGGTGTTTTATTGGTACCATTCGATTGATCTTGAGAAGCCCTTTCCAACCGTACACTATCTCTGTATTTGGCTTTTTGACGCGTATAGTATAGGCCGACATTACATAATATATTTTTCTTTTTATTTTAACACATTACATTCACTGTCACTATTTTACACTAATTTTTGTATACAATCGATAAATTTTGACGAGAGCTAACGATTGAAACTTACACGAACGTCGTAGCTTTTTCGAGTCAAAAGTTATACTAAGTGAAAATCTCGATAGGTACGCAGCAAAATGGTCTCAAAAAGGCTGCGCTTCCCCCTCCACTGCACGCGATGCGTCACAGTCCTCAGTTGGCGTAATTAATTCTTTGATCCTTTAGCTATCCAATGGTGTAATTGAATTTAGAACAGAGATAATAGATATGAAGCTGCAACACCAAACTGTATCCCCCGTTTTTGTTATCATTGGTTTTTTTGACTTGCCTCCCACTATGGATGCAATTTTAAATACGTATTCACGTCAAAAAGAAAGGGAGGTCTTTGCCCTTCAGTGGGACAATACAGGCTGATTATTATGAATGAGGTTGCTGTTGGGGTGCTGCCATTGACATGTCTGTCAAAATCATTGTGATCTTTATTCTCGTAACAATAAGGTTGAGGTTCTGTTGCTGCTGCCCTTAGGTAAGACTGGCTGTCACACTTTAGGGTTTTTGACGACCCGTAACGACTGCCAAAAATCAGCCGGGGCCAACGGCTTAACGTGCTGTCCGAGGTACGGCCCTTCCGTACCTTCTTGATATGCAAAGTTGGTCATCCATCCACGGACCAACCGCGGCAGTAGTAGCTTGACCTGATCGAGCGATCCGTGTAGCCGTTATTACGTAACCACAAGCACTTCAATCAACGTTGCGTGTATATAAAAATCAACGTTGTTGCGTGCATACTAATTACTTAGTCGTAATTATATGTAAGGTTTTCTGTACCTTTTTGTCATCTTTGTTCGTCTCTTAACTCCCAGGGCTTATTTTTAATCTTAATTTATTTTTTATCTTTTTTTTTAATTTGTTTTTTTTTTTTTTACATTGTTCTCACATATAGAAGAAACAAGAATAATGTACAGACGCCAGCACATCAAGCTACTACAATCTGTCAAATAAATTTTCTACTATAACGCTACAGTTGCACATACCAACCCAGTTCAAGGTTGATTGGGTAAATTTACAGTTTCGGGTAGCTTGATGTGCTGGCGTCTGTACCTACCCAGGATTTTCTAATATCTTGATTTAAAAGAGTGTCCTTGGAGTTTCTTGCCCGTTTCTAGCTACATCTTTCTGACTAACTGACCGACCAACTATTTGACAATTCATAAGGGCCTGTAAATGAATTATCATTATCTGCCGGACCCCTAGCTTGGTAAGACTGGCTTGTCAGATTTTCGGGCATCTGACGACCCGTAACGACTGTCAAAGATCCACGAATGACAGCCGGGACTAACGGTTTCACATGCTTTCCGAGGCACGCAGGGGTCTTGGTATGTAAAGATGGTCACCCATCCACGGATCAACCGCGGCAAGGGTAGCTTAACCTGATCGATCGACCTGTTCGGCTTTTATTAATTAGCCACAAGTCCCTCCCTTTTTGAAATGAATGCTTTGAGTTTGAGTTTGAAGAGTCCCCTAGAAATTCCCGAACATCATTTTGCTCGAAAATTTAATTAACCAATGTTCTCTTCTAGTGGCAAGTTCCGATGTCTGGATGGCAATACCATCTCTGCGTCGGACCTCTGCGACGGGATCCCGAACTGTCCCGACGGGTCCGACGAGACGGTCCGAACGTGTGCGGGTGTCACATGCCCCACGAATCTGTTCCAGTGCGCGTACGGCGCCTGTGTTGATCAGGGCGCAGATTGTAATGGGGTTAGTGTTCATAATTTTATTGATTGCGTCTTATTTAAGCCGCGGTGGTGGCCAGGTGGTAACGGCCAACGTTTGCTACACACCGATTGATTTCAGATCAGACGACTTAAATTTAATTTAGTTTGTGAACAACAGAATCGGATTCTGTTGTTCACAAACTAAATTAAATTTACGTTTTCTTTCTATTTCATTATGTAAAGGATAGAAGATAAAATATAGTTTAGTTCTGTCAAATTAGATAATCCATAGACAAGTTTAGACGTAATTAAAAAATTGGCCAGGACTAAACTAATATTTATCTTCTGTCCTTTTCATAATGAAACAGAAAGAAAAAGATGCACTGAACTTAAATTTAGTTTAGTTTGCGAACAACAGAATCGGCGCCACTGACAATGATTTTGTTATTTTTTCAGCGTAAGGAGTGCGCGGACGGTTCCGACGAGTCGGTTGAACTGTGCAACGGAATACTGCCAGCTCACAGTATAACGACGTAAGATACCATGTTTTTCAGGGCGGGTTGTGTCACGTCCACTTGACGCACGCGTATACGCTAAAAACCGGTCAAGAGCGAGTCGGACTCGCGCACCGAGATTTCCATACTGGCCATCATGTTTTCAAATTTTCATCGGCAATGAATGCCTCGTTAGAGAATTTTGACACTGCGGCGGTGTTGAGAATTTCAGTTTTAGCTCAACGCCACCTTTTGACCGATAGTGAAACTAATGTCATTTTTGATGATTTCTGAAAAAGTGTGCTATTTAGAGACATCGTTTTATTTTTCCTGTAATCTTTACATAAAACGAAAACTGTTTGTATATTTAAATCCGAAATTCTAATTATCTAATTCCCTTCAGTGAGTGATTGCGTAAGAATTTGCGTAACACCACCATAAATCAATCATCAAAAAAATATAATAATATTTAATTAATTCAGTTAACCTAATATTTAATAAAAATAACAAAATTTTAATCCCAACTTAACTAAATAAAAAAAAAACAAACTAAAATAAAGCGTCGATAAATTCATCCGCATCGCTGTCGACTGGTAATGTCATATATTACTTTACTCTATGGGTAATGTACCCAAGAGACTGGCGGCATTACCACGTTGAATAGCAATGCTTAGCCTCTGGCTAAGGTAAAAGCCAGCCTTATAGGGTCATAGGAAGTGTCAATCAATCATTTTGAATTGTATATGTTACGGCTAATTGCCGAAGTGTGGCTACACCTAGTTTTAGCCGGGTACAAATAGGTGCATCCTACGTCGATGGAGCTATTTCTGTGTAAAGGGTTTAAAGTAACCTAACCAAACCTAACCTCGGGGTGCCCTTCGATCGCTCTTGCATCCTACGTCGCCTATCGACTGACCGCAATCATGCAACCGATGTCACCCGAAGTACCTACACACGAACCGCATGTGGCCGGCTGCACCTAGTAGTTGTACCCGGCTAAAACTAGGTGTAGCCGCACTTCGGTCATTAGCCGTGACATATATATATACTGCTAATGCATTGCAATTTTTCGAACATATTTATTATTTTCGAACATATAGATTATGATGTTCGTTTGTCTGCTTATGACTGTGCCGACCGTACAGTGGCGCCCTCATCGTTTTTTTGGTTATTTCTTACAATTTAGAATGAAAATGCAGAAAATAAGCACTTTAAGTTGTGCTTCACAAGATTATACGTTAAGATTATTAGAAGCGGTAGTTTTATATTGTTTGGTTTTATTGTAATCCTTAAAACGGATAACAGTGGCCACTCTATTCCGTTTTAAGGATTATAATAAAACTACCGCTTCTAATTATATTAACGTATAATCTTGTGAAGCACAACTTAACGTGCTTATTTTCTGCATTTTCATTCTAAATTGTATGAAATAACCAAACAAACGATGAGGACGCCACTGTGCGGTCGGCACAGTCTGAACAATGTAAATAACGCAATGAATGTTGTTGAACTGTCAAAAATTAAATACATTGCTATTGTTGGTGTATTACCGCAATTACCCCGCTGAACAGTGTTTACACTTTCAACAAATACTTTTGGACCAGACTGTAGGTACGGGCAGCGGGATTGTCCGAAAGGGGTACCGCTGCCCCGGAACATAAAGGGCTAAGGAAGAAACACGGGTGGGTTTTAATCAGTAAGAGTCTGACACTCCCTCCTGCTCCACCCTGAGCGGGAGGCGTCGTTTGATGATTTCTCATCCACAAAAAAAAAGACTGTAGGTACGCAGCAATAGATTGGCGTCTTTTGTCCCAATAAATCAGGACCATTTTTCTTTCTCAGGAAGCCAACTGTATCAGGGCAGTGCGTGCTACCACCATATCCTGAGCATGGTACCTATGTGGTGGCCAACGCTTTGGACGCAACTCCTGGCCAGAGCTTACCGTACGCGGATCTGAACATCACTTGTGATGAGGGATACGGAGTGGCTGGTAATGCCTCAGCATACTGTATCGACGGTAATTGGCGGATAGAAATAAAAAACTGTGTTCGTGAGTATTTTATTTTTTTGGGACAAAAATTGGTTGTCTGTAAAGTCGGTTTACAGACGATAGTTTTACGTGAAAGCCAACGCTTGGGTCGATCGTGCCTCTCTATCGTTTGTTCCGCGCTCTCGCTTGCACGCTCAGGCTCAGGCGGAAAGTGACACTTTTTCGTGCGTGCAGCCGGTGTTCATCGATTTATAAGACG
This sequence comes from Globia sparganii, assembly GCA_949316385.1. Taxonomy (NCBI): domain Eukaryota; kingdom Metazoa; phylum Arthropoda; class Insecta; order Lepidoptera; family Noctuidae; genus Globia; species Globia sparganii. The sequence goes on from OX438682.1 coordinate 4,374,208, forward strand.
TTATCACGTCAAAAACAGTAATACAAAAAACAACATTTATAAATAGGTAACTAGCTTTTGCCGGAGTGGAGTTCGGAAATTATCTCACGGGAATGTAACACATGGTCTCTCACTACACCCTTGTGATATTTCGTGATTTTTTTCGAAACGTTCGTCCCACCTTCTACGCCTGGTTCTTCCGCGATGCCGTTGGACGTTTTCAGGAACCCATACCGTGGAGGCCCACAATGCACCCGAGATGTGGCAATCGCGTCCGGTCCAGTCCCTAGTTTTTTTAAGTGACGTCTGCGATTTGTATCTTAGATTTGTTCCTTATCCGGTCGATAAGTCGAACTTCAAGGAAACTATGCACGCTCCAACAATGATAGCGCGAAAATATCCAAATCTATGAAATGTGAGAGATAGGTTGCCATTAATTGTCGGAGCGGTTCTCGCTCCCTCCCTCCCCAACATTACTTCTACATTTCTCTGTGTAGAATAATCGGGTTGTCGCCCTTCCCGCCGAATATGAGTCCTAGGTACTACTACGTCACATAGCTTATGGCTCAGTGTTATAGGAAAGAAAAAAAAAGAAAGAAAATACGTTTATTTTCGCTAAGATATGACCTGAAATCGTGAAAAAAAAATCAGCTGTTCCCTACATCTCTGTTAGCATAACTCGTCAAAATGCAGGGAACAGCTGAGAAGAAGATGTAGGTAATGTGTAACTGTGAGAGTTAGAACTGTCTCAAAAAATATGCGTATACTTATGTCTGGCTTAAACGCATAATTTTACTGTATTCATCCGCAAAAACACATCTCATACAGGGTTGGCAGTCATAAGGGCATTCAGCACCTTTATAGTAATACTTACGATTAATACTTACTTACCACAATTTTCTTTTCCCCAGCATTCTGCAGGCTGGATCCCGATGTCTCGATCCAATATAACTGCGAGCTCAAAAAGGCCAATGGTTACCGTATCTGCAATCAGGCCGAACCTTCGGGGACAAGCGTCAATCCCGAATGTAACGAAAATTACGAACCGAGAGATCAGTCCGGTTCTATGAAATGTTTAAGTAATGGAAGATGGAATCGTATTGTTAAATGCAAACCAGGTATGACCAAAACTAAGTGTTGTTAGCATAATCAGCCTCTAATGTTCCCGCTGGGACACAGAACTCTTGGTGAGAGGGAGTCAGCCGTAACCCACAACACGGGCCCAGTGCGGGTTGGTAGATGTCACATGTCTGATTACGTATAGACACAGATATAGATACACCTAGATAACGCAAGAGCAACTACTTCGCGTGCCAAGAATCGCACCAGCTTACGATCAAAAATCGTAAGCTGCCACTTTCGCGCTCAGTCCTGTGTACTGGCTGGGTGAGCGTGAGTGAGAAAGAGCGCTTGTGACGTCATAGTAGGTAGTCAATAAAATGGCACGTTTGGTTTTCATACAGATCGTGATACTTGCGTTATCTAGATCTATCTATATCTGTGCGTATAGATGTCTAGGTTAGATTGCTCAGTTCTCATCAGTTCAATCCCTTTTTAACATTTACGGAACACGCGGTCCCTACGTCGCATTGCCATCTGTGTTCCTCTTGTTATCTATGGTGCAAATGGACGTTTTAATTTCACTTTTTGTCAGGAGCATGGATTTCATAAAGGGTGACCAGTTGACCACAACATCATAGAAGATTGCCTATAAACAGATTGTCTACTAAAATTTTTGGGTACAAAATGTTCGAAACCTGAATGATGTCCTTTGTTGCGCAGTTTAAAAAAATGTCTGCATTTCTATACTTATGTTAGGATCCTCCTGTGATCATGGCCCTCTCAGGTCGAGGGCCATTTTTTCTCCTCCCACCCTATTGTTGCGCCACTGGCTGCCACCGACAAGTCTGTCAAAATCACAGAGATCTTTATTCTTGTTAGAATAGGGCTGTTTTTGGTTGCTGCTTTATGTAAAATAACTTTGACAGGACTATGCCATAGTGTACTGTGACTACGTTCTCTTGGTTTAACGTATTACTTAGTTCTCAAAGCTGATTGAAAAAAAAAATAGTTTATTCTGCACAAACAAAACGCACATTAATAAAAGCCTAATTGTAAAATGTTACATTTTTGCTGGTTGCTTCTCGTCAGTGTGTGGTACGGTTGCAAAATTACGTAATTTTACCGAAAACGCTGGTAAAATACGGTAATTTTACCGTAATTTATATAAATTACGGATGTAGATTAAGGATTTAGCATGCATGGCCTCTCTATCGCATTGGATCGCTGATCTGTAATGGTAGTTGTAGGTTAGACTTGGATAAATAAATAAATAAATAAAATTACCGGTGGCATAACATTCTAAATTTTAATTTATTTTAAATCACGCGTGCGTGTTACAAAATCAAAATGCGACGTCGCTGACAAATGCGCTCCGTCAAGTTGTACGCCAAAATGCGATAAATTATAGATTTGTTTTATTTTTCTGTTTTTTTTTTTTGTATTGTCATTTGTTTAATTTTATTATTTAAATTGTTGATTCTGAGAACTGTAGTTAGTATAATACTAAATACAAGTAATTTTCCAAAAACTAAAATTTTAATTTTTACTGGCCTTTGCACATAACATACATATATTATTAACAAGGACTGTAGTGGTTTTAGTACCCCTTCAGGCTGGTTATTGTTCAAGTGGACTGTATTGATTGAAAGACTTTTTCTTGGTTCACGTAGCTTTATTTTCAACTTGTTAAGATCGATGACGTGGTATAATTCATATTCATATATATACATAGTGAAAGAGTAAGATACATACAAACACACTCATTAATTACCGTATTTAATATTTATGTTTGTAGAACGTAAAACTACGATTTTTACGTTTTTTACGGTAATTTCCGGAAATTTACCGGTAAAAAACGTTTTTTACCGTATTTTACCGTGGTCATTTTACTGCTTTACATCCCTAGTGTGTGGGCGCGTAACTCCGATTGCCGTGGGCCAGGTCTTCGGTGGTACAGTAGCGCTGCGAGCAGAACTGCCGTGGCACGTTGCCATCTATTTGAAGCCTACCAAAGAAAAGAACTACTACAACCAGATCTGCGGAGGATCTATGGTTTCTGACAGGGTTGTTATTTCAGGTGAGTTGGTTAGGTCTGGTAGTTATCGGGTTATAAGGGTCAAATTAAATTAGATAGCGGAACTCCGCAAAATATAATATATCAATTTTTTTTGGGTCACCGAACGCTAGTGGTTTTGTTACCTACTTGAAGGATGAGTTGAGAAAATCTGTTTTTTAGACAACGATACACAACACGTCTGTGAAGTTTACACAAAGAAAGCTGTTTTTTTTAATGATATTTCAAGTGACTACAATAACTGCGGTTAAAACCCACGTGGATTACCCCAAAAAAATTTTTAGATATCGATAGACCGTACCCATCCCGTTCTTCAGAGTTTCGCTAGCTAATTTAGTTTGACCCTGTATACAAACGTACATACATAGCCTGTCATAGGGTCTCTGTAGCGGTATCAAAAACGCCACATGCGAACGACGTGTCATACTGACGTCATAAATTCCTGCATCTCGCAAGCAAGTTTACCGCTCAACTAGCATATATACGAGTACAACAGCCCGACATGAATCATCAGGCAGTGGCCCACCAGACACGACACCCGTCTGGTCGGAGGATCCTCCCTTGTCTATGGAGGTTGAGTGAACTTTACACCCTGTTTCTCACACCTCTATAGTATAGAGGTGTCTATAGGTCCTTTGGCTTACCCGTAGTAGGGTAATAGTTTATGGTGATTTTAAAGAATTAGACAACTTTTGCAACTTGTAGGTCAACCTAGGAGCTAGTAGGTTGCTGCTTATGTGGGCTTGCCTGTGGATGCCTCAATAAACTAAGGCCTCCAGCCAGGGCTTAAAAAACTTAAAAACTAAGCACGCTAAGGGCACACTCTGTGGAGTACGGACCTCGGCTTAGGGCGTCGTTGGAGGAACGAACTGAAATTGAAACGACTGTACAAGGATAGGATAGTGATATTGACCATACATTTCTTATAGCTGCCCACTGCTTTTGGGATGAAGGTAAGGGAGAGAAGAAGGATGCCTCCAACTTCGCAGTGGCCACCGCCAAGCTGTTCAGGGAATGGAACCATAAGGGAGACCCTGACGCACAGACATCTGAGGTAAGGTTAATGCGGGCTGCAGACCAAGAGTTAAGCTAAGTTAGTTAGCTCAGCTCGCATAGCTGATGTAGTGCATCTGTGTACCCTCCCACATTCCTTGAGCCCCAAGATACAGACTAACTGTCTAGTTTGGGGCTCACTAGCAAATCCTACTGTAACCTAGCTGTAGGTAATATTTTAAGCTACTTATGGCGTCTCAAGTTCTCAACTTGCTGTTAACCAGTGAACCTGCTTACTGTATTACCTGGACAATAAATATTTTCTATTTCCTTCTATATTCTATTTAGCCCTTCTGCCTTCAAATGAAGAATGAACAGGCACGCTCGTTCTATTATAGAACTCATCAGGCGTGATCGGAGTCAAGAGCGGGTCCATTATTTCGCAATAAAAAAAAAAGATTTTCGGCGTTTTCTATTTATTTGGTTTATCTTAATTCATCTTTTTGTAAGATCATAATATTATCACGTATCTTATTTTGTGTGCAGACGCCAGCACATCCAAGCTACTACAATCTGTCAAATGTCTTTAATAGATTTTCAACTTTATCGCTGAAGCATAAGGTTCAAAGTTGACTGGGAAAATTTAACAGATTCGGGTAGTTTGATGTGCTGGCTTCTGTACAAACCGCAAACTATGAACAGAAGTATGAATATTACCTCACCTGTGCGAGCTAAGCTACTTAAGCTAGACTAACTTAGCTCCCGCATGACCCGCAAAAACATAATAGACAATGAGTTAACATAATATAACTTTGCAAAGTTATTGTAGTGTTTTATTAATCAAGATAATATTTACATAATATAGGTAAGATAACACTTAAAATAATAATATGTAAGTACTTACATGTCTAAGAAAAAAGAAGCAAAATAATCATAGGGCATCAAGAAATTCGTCCGCATCGCTGTCAACAGAAACAGTGCCCAAAAGCACAAAATACAGAGAGTACTCTCTGAATTTTGTGCCAAAAGGCTGTTAGCATTGACACGTTGTATGGCGATGCTAATTCTTTGGCCAAGAAATAGGCCAGCCCTCTGGCCACGCCAAGAGTCTACTAACCACTTAGCGATATCTCGACAAATCAAGTGGGCACCCGGACCCCATGGCCCTAGTGTTTCTTTCAACCCCAAACGGCACTTATCGGGAAATGTAAAAAGATATTTTTTTAATGTACTTCTATTATAGTTTTACGCTTTCCTTTGCGGGGTAGGCAGTGAGGATCGACCGGCACATACATTGGCCGCCGAAAGTCAGTTGTTTTTTTCCACTTCAGCTTTGACAAACCACCATAAGATTAAAATTCTAGTGAACCAAATGTTTGACCTTAGATAACGTTTTTATTAATTAATTCAACTACCTTTTACTTAACATTAAAAATAATCAAGTAATCCGCTGAGGGGCAAGGGGCCGTCTCAACGAGCGATATCATCGCGACGATAATTTGATGACACCGCATGACTATCGCCGCGATTTTCTCGCTCGTAGAGATGCTTAGAGTACCTTAGAGTACCTGATATTTCCTTAGAGTACCTGATATATTTTTTTATTTTAAATCATAATGTGTCATTACAACTCATTATCTGCCTAGCCTTTTCCCAACTATTTTGGGGTCGGCTTCCAGTATAACCGGATGCAGCTGAATACCAGTATTTTACATGGAGCGACTGCTTATCTGACCTTCACAACCCAGTGACTGGGTAATACCAAACCCCTTGGTAAGACTGGTTGTCAGATTTTCGGGCTTCTGACTACCCGTAACGACTGTCAAAGATCCACGAACGACAGCCGAGACCAACGGTTTAACGTGCTTTCCGAGGCACGGAGGGGTCTCGTAATGTGGCATCACAACTGAAGTGAAAAAATATCAACTAACTTTTGGATGGCACTGTAAGCATTTGAGGTGCCCCCCATGCTTAAGTGCCGCTCGATCCTCTCTGCGATAAACATAAAGTTTTCTTCCACAGTTAAAGTCCCTGGACCTCGCGCCTCATTACCTCCACGCCCGCACAAACTATCAACACGACATCGCAGTATTGACCCTGAAGACGCCGTTCAAATACTTCAACTACGTCAGGCCAGTTTGTTTGGACTTTGATTATGGTTTCAATATGCGACAACTGCAGGGAGGGAACTTGGGCAAGGTAAGAAATCGAAGTACAGAACAGCAGTGCGATTCTGTAACCATCTCACCGTGAAAACTTAGGTGAAGTGAGCTATCAGTGTAATCTTGATACTTAGAGATTGATACTCTTGACAGCTCACTCTAAGCTCACTTCACCTAACTTTTCACGGTGAGATTTTATCGATCGGCGAACCCTAATTGCATTTAAAATTTTAAACACACGATCGATCGCAATCTGAATGATTTTGAAGGATTTTATCCATTGCTTCATATGTTCGAAAAAAATTTCTGCTCAACAAAGTAAATAAAGCAAAGCATGTTGTTGAAATGTCAAATGAAAGACCTTGCGTGCTCAAACTAACAAACTTCAGCTTCTGCTCGCGGTTTCGCTAGCGTGGGTTATTTTTTTTGCGCGGAACCCTATTTATTTTTCTATATTTATATAGATTTACAAAGCTGACCCCGCAAACGTCGTTTTGCAAAAAAAAAATAGATAGTAGCCGATTCTCAGACCTACCCGTATGCACACAAAACTTCATACAAATCGGTCCAGCCGTTTCGGAGGAGTATGGTAACTAACACTGTGACACGAGAATTTTATATAATAGATTATTTGATAGTGACTTACGTATAATTTTAATTATTTTTGGGATAAAAATTACGACAGAAATCGATTCAGTAAACGATTCTGAGTAAACTCCTTTCATAATGTCCATTAACTAATTTATGAGTGCATCCAACAAAAACTTTTTCAGGTCGCGGGCTGGGGTTTGACAACAAAAGACGGGCCAGCTTCCCCTGTTCTGAAGGTGGTGCAACTTCCCGTTATTCCCTTCAAGAACTGCACAGAGCTCACGCCGGAGACCTTCACGGAACACATCACCGCGGATAAGATATGCGCCGGTTATAATAACGGTAAGTGACAAAATTCAAAATATTTTATTTCTCATAAACCTACGTGTGGTGGCATCTACATCGCCACATGCGAACTATGCATCACAGCATCATACTGACGTGATGACGTCACGCAAAAACTTGCATCTCGCAAGCAGAGTTTACCGCGCAACGGAGGATCCTCCTTTTCTATAAAGCATGAGTGAAATCTACACCCTGTTCCTCATACCTCTATAATACCATAACAAAGAATATTTATTTAAATTCCAAAAAAAAAAAATATAACCTTTGGGATCCCGCTGGATTGTAGTCAATCCAGCAAAAATCCCGTTGGATTGAAAATAGCGATGGATTACCCCTAGGGTAGAGACCAGAGACCCCTAGGCACGGAACAACGAAAATGAAAATGCCTTTTTCTCTCATCCCAGGTACGGCAGCAGTCTGCCATGGTGACAGTGGGGGCGGACTGTCCTTCCCAGAGGACGAACGCGGCAAACGTCGCTACTACCTCAGAGCCATCGTGTCCACAGCGCCACTGAGCGAACACGAATGCAACACTGACTCAGTCACCACATTCACAGAGATATATCAACATAAAGATTTCATTAATAAGTTTCTCTGAAGTTAATTTTATTATTACTTCCTGACCGGAGTTTCCAACTGGTTCGAGTTATAAGCACACCAGCATAGCTATTCACAACCACTCGTTATGCTTCCGTACAGTATCGAACAGCAATCAACGTTGTAGTAGGAGTCCTCTCAACGCTGTTCACAAGCCGAAAACCCGAAAATTTTGTCAGTTTAAATCAAATCGATACCGCTATTATTCTTCCGACAGCTGTTTGCTGTCGGGGGCAAGGCAAATCAGGTTATCGAAATGTGTTTTTCAATACGATAGCTTTCAGATGGTTGTAAATAGCTATGCAGTGGCCTAACAATTGTGTTGAAGAATCGGCCAAATGCCACGGGCCCCCAGCCCGAGAGGGCCGAGAGCGCGTGAGCCACACACAGACGCGTGAGCACAACAGGATCCTAAAACTTATTTTTATAAAATTTAGTAAAAGAGGATTGAAGATTTTTAGGGGCCTAGCATACCTACTGTCACGCCATTTTGTTTCTTTTTCAAAATGGCGCGACAATAAAATCTATATAAATACTAGCTGACCCCACAAACGTCGTTTTGCAAAAAAAAATAGGGGTATGAAAAATAGATGTTGGCCGATTCTCAGACCTACCCGATATGCACACAAAATTTCATACAAATCGGTCCAGCCGCTAGCTGACCCCGCAAACGTCGTTTTGCAAAAAAAAAATAGATAGTAGCCGATTCTCAGGCCTACCCGATATGCACACAAAATTTCATACAAATCGGTCCAGCCGTTTCGGAGGAGTTTAACCACAAACACCGCGACACGAGAATTTTATATGTATATTAGATTAGATCCAAGAAGATGAAAGCAAGTTAAAAAAAATATGGATGCTACGTTTTCTACTTTGAACGTTATTATCTCGGACACGGGGTTAGGCCTTATTACGTTTTCTGTTTGCATGATGTCAGCAGTCAGCTATCGATTTATATAAGTATCAAACGTTGCCGCCATTATGAAAAAAAAACAAAATGGCAGATAGGTAGGTATGCCAAGGATCTACAAACCCATTTAATACTATTGTATTCAAATAATTTATGTTACCTATTACCTAAATACATGAATTAAAACAATAAAAAAATATCAAGGCTTGAACGCATTTGTACGAAAACGATATCACCCAGTTTAGAACGGATCCGGTAGGTAAAAAAGCCCTCGCCATTTGTAGACACAGTGCTATAACTGGAGGAAATGAAGTTATTTTCTCCAGCTACAGCACTGCATGGCTACACACACCGGCCGCCACATAACGGCATCCACACAACGCCCGTCACATAACGGCTACCACGTAACAGCCGCCACATAATGTCCGTCACATAATGGCCGTCACACAACGGCCGCCACATAACGGTCACCATACACCGGCTGCCACATAACGGCCGCCAAACAACGGCCGCCATACAACGGCCGCCACATAACGGCCGCCACACATCGGCCGTTTAAGAGCCCAAAAATGTAATGTGGGCTCATACAGCGGAGTATGGAAACTATAAAAGAGACACGCTTTCCCTTGGGCAGTCCATCCACCCCGACCCTTGCTCGAGCCAGCCCGCGAATCTGAGCCTGTAGTTTTAAATTCGTCCCTAAATAATTCCGATCCAGCCTGTCCCTTGCTGCCCTCTTCCAGCGACCCCCTAAGCCGAGGTCCGAACCCCACGGGGAGTGCCCTTAGCGTGAGTCGCTTAGTTTTTATTTAGTATTTAAGCCCTGGCTGGAGGCCTTAACTTAGGCATCCACAGGAAAGCCCGGTTAAGCAATCGACAACCTCCTACAGGTTGAACTGCGAGATGGAATTTTGAAAAAAAAAAAAAACTTGGGCAGTCAGTCTTCGTTCAGTCTCACAGAGTACACTATATTAATACTGAGAGTGACGGTCGCGCGACAGACGCGCGACCGTCGTTCGCCCAGTCAGAATTTTATATTATAAACAGAAGCGCGGCTGGCGCAGCCTCCGCGTGCGATCAGTCGGTGGTGAGATTCACAGAACACAAGTGAGATTATTGCAAGTTTGACACCGAGAGCGAATTTACACAGGACTGAGCGCGAAAGTGGCGGCTTACGATTTTTGAACGTAAGTTGGTGCAATTTTTGGCTCGCGAAGTAGTTGCTCTTGCGTTATCTAGGTGTATCTATATCTGTGCATCCACCCTTGCGCCTGAAATGCCTGAATCGCGTATAATGCCCCTCTGTCACCCCCACACGATGGAGGAAATCCATGAGGATCTAACGCGCACCAAAAAATCCGGCCAAGTGCGAGTCGGACTCGCGCACGAAGGGTTCCGTACCATCATCTATAAAAACGGTAATAAAATCATGCCTGTTGTATGGGAGCCCCCCTTAAATATTTGTTTTATTTTAATTTAATTATTTATTTTTAAACTAACTGTAACTGGCGATAAGACCGCCCATTGTGTCAACCTTTGCAAAATTTATATATTTATGTCTGTAATTTATATGGTGTACAGAGGCCAGCACATCAAGCTACCCCAATCTGTCAGATTTTCCCAATTGAATATGAACCTTATTCTTTTAGGCTAAAGTTGAAAATCTATCAAAGAAATTTGACAGATTGGTGTAGGTTGACCTGCTGGCGTCTGTACATAATAAAGAGTACCTATTCTATTCTATTCTATGTAACTAAAAATTCTGTGAATATTTCAAGCGTCTACCTGTTGCCGTCAATATCGAGCAAAGAAATCACGTTTGTTGTATGGGAGCCCCCATAAATATTTATTTTATTCTGTTTTATAGTATTTTTTGTTATAGCGGCAATAGAAATACCTACATCATCTGTAAACAGAATCGCATGCATTGCATGCAAATATGAACTGTACTTACTGTTGATACATTTCAATGTTCTATAACGCATTGTAAAATGCCGCCCGGCCCGGCCCGATGCGAGCCGGTTGGTGTGAATCGTACATTAGTCGCCATCTCGGGTGTGGGTGACTCCCGCGTGTGGAAGAAAAAGACAAGCCTTTCTAACCATATCATCTTTCACAAAGTTTCACACAGTCCATCCATCGTTTCTTTGGTCTTTCCCGACAAATATAGCCACCCACATTCATACTCAAAACTCCGTCTAGAGTAACCAGTTTAATACGACTAAGACTGCCGAGTTATACCGAGCCATGACGAGTCCAAATCACGAACATTCCTTCCGGATATCAGCATGTCCACTTGTCCAGTTAAGATCTCTTGGGAACGGAAGGTTGGGTTCCAGGGTGTGATATTGCGCCATCAAGACTTCAAGACAAATTCGAAGAAGACTTGAAAACGAACAAAGGTTGAAACGCGATGCAGGTATAAATAATACTGAAATTATTTTTTTTTTCAGGGTTTTGGTTTAGATATTATACAGTAGCGACGATATTGCGTAACATACCTATAGCTGTACAAGGATCTTCTGATAGGTCATAGGTGGTCAAAATCGGGACTAACGCCACCATCTTGTTTTGTCAATACATTTTACCAATTTTAAATTTTTTTACAACAGCGCCGTATGGCGGCCCGTACACAGTCAATCTCGATCGCGATCCGCGGTCAAAATCAATGATCGCGATCCAGATTGATAATGTACGAATCGTGAATGTACGGATCGTGGATCGCGCTCATTGATTTTGATCGCGGATCGCGATCGAGATTGACTGTACATTTATTATCTGTATTGGCCGCCTATGTCACACTATCGTCATTCGAGCGCCAAAAGATACTTGTAGCGCTGTACTAATTTAATGCCAGAATGCCTTTCATTTTTACCGTTCAACAACAGACGAATTTTTCGAACCTATAAATCAATGGATTAGGCTCAGGGATAAGGAATTTCATAACCTTCGGATTAAGGCCGATTTACATCAGACGAGCGAATGCTCATTCTGTCCCCTCTCCGTCAAATTCTATTAGTGTAAACAGAGAGAGAACATTCCTTCGTTGTTCTATCGTCGCTAGCATAGATTCTAGGGAATATTCTAAGAATGCTCGCTCGCTTGATGTAAACGCCACTAGAGCGCGCGAACAGTAGCTTAGAGCATTCTTTCGTGTTCGGACGCGCTCGTTCGCCGGAGCGGTCTCTTCAAAGTTTTCTTGTGTTCTAGTGATTTGAATACATTCGTATCGAAGGTTGGATTGGACTCAAGACCAATGTATTATAGAAGTCTACCAAAATGCCACATGTCTGCGTGTTGCGACTTTTGAACATTATAAAAATACAACTTTCAAACAAGATGCTTGGCAGGAAATTGCAAATTTATTTGAATATGCAGCACTTGCAATATTATAATATCGCTATCAGTCGGACATAGCGGAGCACTATCAATCACAGAATTGACACGAATGAGCAATGAGCATTCGTTCGGCTGATCTAAACACATGTGCAAGAATTTTAGTTCTTGGTTCTCATTCTTGCTCGTTGATGTTTGATTAGTATAAACGCTGAAAACGAGTTTTAACGAGCTTTCGTTTACACAAAAAACTTTTTAACAAAAAAAACAACCGACTTCAAAAAAAAAACACCACAAAGTGTAAAATAACTTTAATTTTAATTTTGGAAGTCGGTGTCTTTGTTTTTGTATTTACGTTTTTGCCACCGACTTCCAAAATTAAAATTAAAGTTATTTTACACTTTGTAGTGTTTTTTTTTTGAAGTCGGTTGTTTTTTTTGTTAAAAAGTTTTTATTTTTTACTTTTTATAGTCAGAGTGCATCTCATGACAATTCCAATAAGCCCAAACACGGCTAGAATACATGGTTTTATTACGAAGTTCCGGTACCTACCTTCCAGCTTCATCATCAGATCGGTTTGATGGTACCATTTTCGTCAGAACCATTTATTTAAATTTGCTTCGTCATAGTCACTTAACTATCTTTATCGAGATATCTTATCGCCACCCGTGAAATACTTATTATCATTGAAGAGTTCCTGTGGCTATCTGTGGTCTCCTTCATCAGTTCCACTTCACCAAATTATACTTTTTGAATGCAAATGCTTGACATGTTGATGAAAATACCAAAATTGCTACATGTATGCCTATAATATTTGAGGAGTTCCCTCAATTCCTCATGGATCCCATCATCAGAACTGGATTTTGACAAAAATGGGACCAATCTGGAAGCATATCCTTTCAAATAAAAAAAACAAAATCCAAATCGGTTCTTAGATGACGGCGTACTGAGGTAACAAACACAAAAAAAAAAATACAACCGAATTGATAACCTCCTCCTTTTTGAAGTCGGTTAAAAAGATCAAGAAAGAATGCTCTTGTTCTAGCACTAGCTCTTTGTTCGTTTGGTCTAAACCCACCTTTATAATTTCAAAGTGTGTCACACGAGAATGAGTAAAGCGAGCCGCGCAAACGCGCCTCTAAAGTCAGAGACGCACTGTCTCTGATTGGCCGCGATTTGAATTTATTTGAATTACGGACCAATCAAGCGCCACGGCCATCTTTGCTTGACTTGTGTACGGGTTGTACCTTCAAGACTTTTTCTTTTCCCCGCGCCACCTCGCGCCGTGCGGAACGGCTTGCGCGCGCGTCGCGCGCGCCCTAGCGCCCTACTATTGCCTTCATGAAGACATTTTGTATTATAGAAAACGCTACTTACTAAATTATTTTTTTAAACTGGAACATTTTGAATCAATACACGCGTATTCCGACACAATTGAACGCTGATGAAGTTGGGAGTAAACCTAAGGCGATCCAGCCCTGAAGAAAACTGCGCATGAAAGGTAGGTATGGTATGGCCCGACCTGACATCCCGATCCCACTTCACGTCCTCCATTTCCACTGTGTATTGTAATACCCTGCTAATAACTGATTCCAGCTGCAGTTAGCTGTTAAGTGACCAGGTTGCTGCTGGCGTGCACAACTCTGCCGCGATCGTGAAGTACCTACCTACACCGGTAGTACCTGCTTCTAACGGTGCCACCTGCGTCACATTCGCCTCCAACAAGTGGAAACCGTGAGTAACCATGTTCATATTTAACCGTCAAAATGAGCGAGGAGAAAGAATATGTGAAAAAAACCGGGACAACTGCACGTTGGACCATACACTATGAAGGGTTCCGTAGTTGGCATGAATAATTAATAGGCCGTTATTCATGCCAACTACGGAACCCTTCATAGTGTGCTGGTGTCTGCAACAGCACCTCAATGGCGCGTATTTTGCGTACGGGTGGGAAAATCGATTATTCGATCCACTCAAGCTCCTCAAGGAAGGCCAGACATGCTTTAATACCGAATTACAGTTACAATGAATTTCTTATGTATGCACAATGTTATTTAAAGTGTACGGTCAGTCTCAGTGAGTCGTCTTAGGCTATAGACTTCTTAGAAGTGGCCCCGGTCATGAGTGGGTCGTCTTTTTAAAAGTAAGAACTACTATTTTCTTAATTTTTTCACCATGTAGTCTGGTACAGTTTCCAAAACTTTTTGGGCAGTGGGTTGTTAAATGTAAAACCCCTATATTCAAAATTCAATTATTTACATGCCTAGTGATGTGACATATCTGTGCATCCGTGTCTGAGTCACAGAAATTCGTTAAGTACAAAATTTCAACTTAATCAGTCAGATTTGGACCCGCACTGGCCCCGTGTGGTGTATTACAGTCCACTCCCTCTCATAGAGAGGAGGCCTGTGTATCCCAGCAGTGGGAACATTATAGGCTGCTTATGTAGTCAGATTCAAACCAAGTTTGCTGTAACCAACCAATAGTCACAGAGACTGGCACACAAGTTATCCTATAAGGGTTTGGTTTTTTTCATTCTGATGACCCTAAAAACTACTTAAATACTTCACAGTATGAAAAGGTTGGCTATCAAAGTTTGATATTTATTATACCAGAACCAAGGTACAGACTCATCCTACTCCAACAATTCTAATGCATGTAGTCACTGAGCAAGTCAATAAAATTTCCAATTATTTCTAGTAGTAAAAGTTTAGGGACGCATTTATTTCTCTAGCAAAATAACCACATCCACACAAACGCACCAGAGACCAACATGGGAAACTATGGACGGACCAAGGCAATTGCAGGCAGGCTAGGGAAGCACTTTCCTACATTGGATGGCCGCCTCACGAAACAGGTTCGCAGTCTAACTAAACAGAAGCTGCATATAGTTACTGCAGCTTTAACTGGCCATGGGTCATTTAATAAACACCTCTTTGTCATAGGAGTAACAGACAGTCCGCGGTGCAGAGCCTGCATGGAGGACGACGAGACAGCGGCACATGTGCTACTAACCTGCCCGGTGGTCGCCACATATAGGGCAAAGTACTTCGGTAAACCAGGTACCCTACGTGAGACGGTCAGTAACATCAAAGCGTTGCTGGCCCTCCTTGAGGAGCTGGGGTGGATCGAATAATCGATTTTCCCACCCGTACGCAAAATACGCGCATTGACGTGGAGTTGCGGACACCAGCCCGTATTACCTATTACCACAGAATACCTAATAGTACTTCGTACAGAATGGCCACTCCCTACCCCGCGCTGACATCAGATACCGCACCTCACCCCGCACACCCGCGGCATTATCGGCGGTTCTCTAGCTCAGGGCGCTCACAAAGAACCGCAGCACTGTACTGCTGACACGAGCACACAATTTTGCGATTTAAAAGTTTTATTTGAGTTTTAATCACGATGGTTCAATATTGTGATGCTTTTCCGAATTTGTATTTACATAAATGTTTGTAAGATATCGCATTTTAATACCATGCGATATAATAACCGATTATTTATAGTTAAGTAGGTCATTTAAACGAAAATATTTTAGTGTAAGCAATATTTAGCTAAGTACCTTATTTGCATGGGTATTTGCTCTGGGATAGCAACATTTAGTGAAGTGGAACTGATGATGAAGACCACAGATGGCCACCGGGACTACTCAATAATAAGTATTTCACAGGTTGCGATTCGATTACTTTAATATGTTTGCTAAGCACTATTTATGCTCGTCACAATGCGAATGGTGAAATGGAGCTGATGATGGAGTACCAAGAGAACTTCTCAACAATTAACGTCCCTGCATCGGGAAAAGCAATATTTTGTACAAGGCGATGAGCAAGTTGAAGAAGTAACTTAGATACTTTATAAACAGACCCACTAAAAATCGAGAAATAAAAACTTTTTAGCAAAAAAAAAAAAACGACTTCCAAAAAAACACTAAATACAAACTGAAAAATAACTTTAATTTCGTAAGTCAGTGGCAATAAACTAAAATACAGATCCAAAGACACCGACATCCGAAATTAAAGTTATTGTTAAAAGTTTTACATTTATTACTTAACTATTATAATATTATTTTTATTTCATTACGAACCCGACTAATTAGATAAACAATCAAACCAGTCCTTTCTAGTCGCGTCGTCGTCGTTCCCGCCTTTTTTTTACGCTCCGCACGACAACCAACCCTACTAGAGTTTACGCACACATTTGCACGTGTACCGACGTCATTTGGCTATGTAGTAGTAGTAGGTAATTATTTTGCGCGCGTTGTACGGAGTGTCCGGGGTGTGCTATTACCTAACCACATCCACACTTGTATCATAATTCCTGGTTTAGTATAACCACATATTTTCACCAGTTAGTTATTTGGCTTAACCAGGCAGAAGTCCAGACCCCAGGCTGCTGCTGAGAACCTCCTACCTGCAATCTCTAGACAAATAAAATTAAATTCATTTAATTCAGGCAAGACCCAATATGTATAAAATAAAAATTAAACAAATATATCACAATGCCTACTGCCACAGAATACTCATAGCTCTGAATAAAAATTCAATGCCTACAAATAAAATAAATTAATGAATACAAATTAAAAAGATTGCAGAATTAAAATTAAAATAAAATGTCAATGCAATTAAATTAAACAATAAAAATTGTCAGGGTAACAGAAATCAAAAGAAAAAAAAATATATAAAAACATTACAAAACAAGTCACTATTAAATATATGTCAAGGTCAATTAAAATCAAATTAAATGCAGTCCTCACTTATAAGTACTGAGCGTTGCTTAATACTTCAGTATTGTTTTTTTTTGTTCAGAAGTAATGAAATTATTTTGCAGGTGCCTGATGGAAACCTAGACGATTTGCAATTGGTTTGATGAAAGCGTCATGTATAGCTCAGAGATGGTTGAAGCAAAACAAATGACTGACAAGGACGATGGTCATCACAGCTGACAATGGACAATTAGGTAAGTATGTTTAATCATACTTTCACAAGTAACTCACCCTCGCTTCACACGGTTTTTAAGACTTGATAGAACATCCAGATTTATTTACTAAGTATGTGGTAAGTATAAGCTCTTAAAAATGTTACTACAATATTCAAGAATTTATGGAAGATAAAAATAGAGTTAAAGTATAATGTGTATTAATTATATAATATACTAGCAGTGCCCCGCGGTTTCACACGCGTTAATTTGAGGAAAAAACCTGCTAAACTACTAAAATATATTCCATTACGTGTTGTTTATGGACTTCATCATCATCTGCCTAGCCTTTTCCCAACTATGTTGGGGTCCTATGGTCTGGAATAAATTTATTATTATTTAAGACTAAGACAACCCACTGACCAGATTATTACTTAATATGTGAAGCTAGTTTAGGAACATCACGCTATGATCAGTATTAGTTTATTTTAGAACAAATTTGATTATCATAAAAAAGGTTTTAGTGAGTCAACCTTACAAGATAGAGATAATTATGCTGTCGCGGACTTTTTTTTAGAACTTTTAAGGGGAAACAATTCCGTCATACATTATTTTTGCCGTTTACGCAACAGAAGCTCTAAAAAGGAATATTTTTCTCGTTTTTGCTACATTTTCCATTGGTGCGATGCTCCTATTAGAATATAATATTTTAATTGTGAAAATTCTTAATCTACGTGATATTAAAATGGATACTCACTACAGTATTATTAGTTTTATGTTATCTTGCTATGCCCTAACAGGGTCATGTACTCACTAGTTTACGCCTAGCTTGTAACTATGGTTATGTACATTCTACATTAAATAAATAAATATTATTATGTATGTTCAATATGAATGAATAATAAATAACTTTCTGGAATCAATTCTCCAAAATGATGGTGAATATCTCATCTAAATCTAAATTGCATAGATTAGAAGTACAATGCGGTCACACAAAATAGGTAACACAAAAAAACAACTATTTTATATACATGGTGATAGGGGGACATCTAAAACCAAAACCATACCAAACCAGTCACTTCACCATAAACAATGCACTGGTGTAACAATGTATTCAGGCAAATAAATCATTCATGAATTCAGCACATCATTTTAGACTAGTGTAGAGTTTTTTGTGAATCCCAACTAATATTATAAATGCGAAAGTAACTCTGTCTGTCTGTCTGTCTGTCTGTCTGTCTGTTACGCTTTCCCGCTTAAACCTCGCAACCGATTTTGATGAAATTTGGTACAGACAATCTTTAGACCCTGAGACAGAACATAGGCTACTTTTTATTTCGAAAAAAGGGATGAAGGGGTTGAAATAGAGGTTGAAAGTTTGTATGGGATTTCTTAATTTTAAAAGATAAAACCATGAAACTTTATATTTAAGCACTTGATAAGAAATCATTAAACATTTGTTCTAGCATTTTTGAAATTTCGACCAGCTAAGGGGTGAAATAAGGGTTGAAAGTTAGTATGCAAGTTCGTCAAATATCACGTCATAAGAAACAAAAAATCGTTTGTTCTAGCATTTTGAAATTTTTACCAGTTTGGGGGTGAAATAGGGGTTGAATTGAAGATAAGACCATGAATCTTGGTACGTAGGTCTCAAAGGATGTGCAGAATTTTTCTACAAACGGAATTCCCGAAATTCGAACGGAACGGATTCGGAACTGGAACTACAAAGCCAAACTTTTTGTATACGAAATCTTAATCACTGAACCTAGGAACATGTAATTTAGAAGTTTTGGGTGTATCAAGTTACAAAAAAAGTTCGCTTTTGAAGTTTAAATTCCTTTTAACGAATACTCTGCATCGCCGCCGCTGCCGTCGGTCGTCGTCGCGCACATTCGCCGAAGTGTGGCGGCATCTGCGGCAGGCAACGGCGCGGCGCTGTCGTGTGGTGGGGGAGCGCACGAATCTAACTATGCCTACCCGAACGGGCAGACACGTGAGGGCAGACGTCGTTGTCGGACGCATGCGATTAGAAAAATTTGCGCTATAGAGAATTACATTTTTCGATCCAGTAAAATTATTTTTTTTGTTTCGTATAACTTTTTAAGTGTTTTTTATTAATTAGGTCCTGTAAATTAATTTTGTACATACTTGATATTTCTTTTAGTTCATAGTTAAAAGTAGGTAAGATATTTTCCGTTACTTTAAAAAAATCCGATTTGCTTTTATTTCCTTTTTTTAATTAATCTAAGAGGTCGTAGTAGGTGTAAAACTAACCTAAGCTACTAACCTCCTACTTTTTTATGCATTGGTTGTAAATAAATATTGATAATTTAATTACTTAGTTACTTTTTTTCCATTTAAACGTGACGGACGATGTGTTTAATTGACATCGCCGTGGGATGAGCGCATAATTTTTACCGAGTAGGTGCTTATTAAAGGTTTTTTTTAATATAATAAATATTAATCTGTACATCTGTTTTGTTCGATTCATTTCATTTTTGTTTTTCTACGATGCCTCGCAAACGAAAGTCCAATTTAGCTAATAGCTCTAGCAGAGCTCGGGCTGCTAAACTTGCTAGATCACTGGAATCAGAAGAGGATTCACAGATCCGTCGGGCTTTAGATGCCGAGCGTCACGCAGCTCAAAGGGCTGCTGAAACTTTTGAGCACATGCAAACCCGTCATAATTTAGACGCTGATCGTCATGCTGCACAAAGGGCTGCAGAGACCCCTCAGCAGACCCAAGCTCGCCAAGTCATTGATGCCGAGCGTCACGCGGCTCAAAGAGCTGCTGAGACCTCTCAGCAGACCCAAGCTCGCCAGGTCATTGATGCCGAGCGTCACGCGGCTCAAAGAGCTGCTGAGACCTCTCAACAGACCCAAGCTCGCCACGTCATTGATGCCGAGCGTCACGCGGCTCAAAGAGCTGCTGAGACCTCTCAACAGACCCAAGCTCGCCAGGTCATTGATGCCGAGCGTCACGCGGCTCAAAGAGCTGCTGAGACCTCTCAACAGACCCAAGCTCGCCACGTTATTGATGCCGAGCGTCACGCGGCTCAAAGAGCTGCTGAGACCTCTCAGCAGACCCAAGCTCGCCAAATCTTAGATGCTGAGCGTCAAGCTTCGTACATAGCCGCAGAGACCTCCGAAGAAACACGTAGACGACGTTTAATTAATTCCGAGCGGCAAGCAGAAAGGAGACGTACGTTTACGATGAATACGTGGGAGGCATTTGCCGATGCTGCTTTTGATTATGATCCGTTAATTGATTACTTTAATCATCGATTAGTCCTCATAGGTAGAATGGCCAATAAATGCAGACACTGTGATGCACTCAAGTGGAAGGAAGAGACCCCAGGTATGTGCTGTTCTGGAGGCAAAGTATCAGTACCAACGCTTGGTGACCCCGAGGAGCCACTCAAATCCTTATTTCTATATGACAGCAATGAATCTCGGCGATTTTTAAACAGAATAAGAAAGTACAATTCTTGCTTTCAGATGACATCATTTGGTGTGGGTAATGAGGTCATCATGCCTGGATTCTCACCCACATTTACGGTACAAGGGCAAGTTTATTATAGGATTGGTTCTTTGCTTCCCACAAACAATGATCAACCAAAATTTCTACAGATTTATTTTATGGGAGACGAAAACAGCGAGGTTGACCGCAGATGTCAAAATATTGAAGGAGTTGAGAGGGACATTGTTTTAAAAATTCAAAGAATGTTGCACGAACATAATAACCTCATTAACACCTTCAAAACAGCCTTAGAAAGAATGCCAGGGGAAAATTACAAATTAGTAATACACCCAGATCGTACGCCAAGCGGGGAACATGAAAGACGTTATAATGCACCCTTAATAAACGAAGTCGCCGCCATGGTGTGTGGTGAACAGTTCGCATCGCGTGATATTGTTTTACAAACCCGTGACAATACATTGACCAGGGTGCCGGACACACACAAGTTTTATGACGCATTACAATACCCGCTTATGTTTAGCAAGGGGCAAGAGGGGTACCATTTTCAAATTCCACAAGTCAATCCAGTGACCAAGCTCCCCTTGCCCAACAAAAAAGTATCGAGCATGGACTTTTATGCCTATCATATGATGATACGCGAAGACGATTTTAACGTAATACAACGATGCAAACAGCTCGCTAACCAGTTTTATGTTGATATGTACGTGAAGGTTGAAAGCGAAAGATTGCGATACATATCTTTAAATCAAACAAAACTAAGAGCCGAAAATTATATTCATCTCCAAGATGCTGTATCGAATGATGCCAACGTGAACCCTAATAATATAGGTAAAATGGTGATTCTGCCCTCTTCGTTTGTGAACAGTCCCCGATACTTACACGAGTATACTCAAGACGCATTTGCCTATGTGCGTACGTATGGTCGACCTGATTTATTTGTAACCTTCACCTGCAATCCATCTTGGTCTGAAATAGTTGACGAATTAATGCCAGGTCAAAGCGCCAACGATAGGCACGATGTCATTGCCAGAGTGTTTAGGTTAAAAGTTAAAAAGCTTATGACTGTAATTACTAAAGGAAGGGTTTTTGGAGAAGTGCAATGCTTTATGTATTCCATTGAGTGGCAGAAGCGAGGACTCCCACATGCCCACATTTTGCTTTGGTTAAAAGATAAATTGCGACCTGACCAAATCGATAAAATTATAAGCGCTGAAATACCAGATCCTAACAATGACAAGGCACTTTATGATATTGTTATGAAAAACATGATCCATGGTCCATGCGGGGCTGAAAACCCTCTGTGCCCGTGCATGAAAGACCGTAAATGTACAAAAAAATTTCCTCGCAACCTACTGAAAGAGACTCTCCATAATGAGAACGGCTACCCGATGTATCGTAGAAGAGCACCAGAAGACGGAGGCCGGACGGCATCTGTTAAACTCCGAAATGGTAGTCAAGTTTCTGTCGACAATAGTTGGGTAGTACCATATTCGCCTGTCCTATTAAAAACTTTTAACGCCCATATAAATGTAGAAGCTTGCGGTTCCGTACGTGCAATCAAATACATCTGCAAATATATTAATAAAGGCAGCGATCAAGCTATTTTTAATTTCAGAAGCTCAGAGTCCTCAAACCCAGTAGACGAAGTACAAACGTTTCAGTCTGGTCGCTATGTCAGCAGCAACGAAGCTGTATGGCGCCTGTTAGGGTTTCCTTTGCATGAAAGGCATCCTACTGTTACGCACCTCAGTGTGCATCTAGAGAATGGTGAACGAATTTATTTTAATGAAAATAATTTTCACCAGCGAGTGACAACACCACCAAAAACCACTTTGACCGCCTTTTTTGACCTTTGCAGATCAGATGAATTCGCAAAAACACTTTTGTACGTTCAAGTACCTCGGTATTACACGTGGGATGCAGGTAGAAAATGTTGGAAACGCCGAATTCAAGGATCTGCTGTTCTGGATTGGCCTGGCGTTAAATCTGGGGATGCATTAGGACGGGTCTATACTGTCCACGTTAGCAACATTGAATGCTTTTGTTTGAGACTACTGCTACACCACGTGCGTGGGCCAACTTCGTTCAATGATCTCAAGAAGTACAACGGTCAAACGTTTGTTACCTTCCGAGAAGCCTGTGAAACTAGAGGATTGTTAGAGAATGACAATCATTGGGACTCGACATTAGAAGAGGCTGCACAATGTAGATCAGCAGCTAAGGTGAGAGATCTTTTTGCCATTCTCATAGCGACGTGTGGTCTTTCAAATCCTCAGATATTATGGGAAAAGTACCAAAATGATATGTCTGACGATATTTTGCACAGACTACAACAAAATAATCCCAATATCACATATAATGATTTAGTATATAACGAGGCGCTAACTAAGATTGAAGACCAAGTGATGGCTATATCTGGGAAGACATTATCAGATTTTGGAATGAACCGGCCACAAAGAATCGGAGAAGTCAGTGGTGATTTAATAAGAGAACTGGACTACAATGTCTCTTCTTTACAGCAACAAATATGAGAGTCAGTTCCTCGATTAAACACGGAACAAAAATTAGTCTTTGATATTGTTGTGCAAAGAATCTATAATGGTGAGGGTGGATTGTTTTTCTTAGATGCGCCAGGAGGCACTGGAAAAACTTTTTTATTAAATTTACTTTTAGCCCAAATTCGCAAAGACAAAGGAATAGCTGTTGCTGTAGCTTCCTCTGGAATTGCAGCGACGCTGCTCGATGGTGGCCGCACGGCACATTCAGTACTTAAACTCCCATTAAATTTACATCATGAGGAAATTCCAGTGTGTAACATCACAAAAAACAGCGATCGTGGCCGAATGCTACAGCAATGCAAGCTGTTGGTGTGGGATGAGTGCACAATGTCGCATAAAAAAGCGATCGAGGCGCTCAATCGGACTCTGAAAGATATCAGAAGTAACCCGAGTTTAATGGGTGGGATGGTAGTGCTGCTTGCTGGTGATTTTCGACAGACACTACCTGTCATTACTAGAGGCACTCCAGCAGATGAGATAAATGCATGTTTGAAAGCGTCTACATTATGGGTGCATGTAAAAAAATTTTGTCTCACTAAAAACATGCGAGTACAACTACATAATGATACGCAATCGGGGCAATATGCAGCTGCTCTATTGAAAATCGGTGAAGGTCGAATGACTACGGACGCTAACGGCATGATTACATTAAATCAAGAATTTTGTAATGCTGTCCAAAACTTGGAAGATCTTAAAAACAACGTCTATCCCGGTTTAGAATATAACATGAGGAATAGAGAATGGCTGTGTGAAAGGGCAATATTAGCACCGACCAATGAAATCGTGGGAAAGATCAACGAAAGAATGATGTCACATGTGCAAGGCGATGTTGTCGAATATTTGTCAGTAGATATTGTCATGGACAGTGAACAGGTGACGTCTTATCCTACCGAGTTTCTAAACTCTTTAGAGCTGTCAGGAGTGCCGTCTCATAAGCTGAGACTGAAAGTTGGGGTTCCAGTTTTATTATTGAGAAATCTCGAAGCGCCGAGACTATGCAACGGGACTCGATTGCAAATTACGCAGCTAGGACGCAATATTATTAGAGCAATTATAATGACAGGTATAGCTAAAGATGAAGAAGTTTTGATTCCACGCATACCCATGATCCCTACAGATTTACCGTTTCAGTTTAAAAGAATCCAGTTTCCCCTCAAACCAGCCTTCGCAATGACCATTAACAAAGCGCAAGGGCAAACACTTAAAGTAGCAGGTGTCCATTTAGAGAAAAACTGTTTTTCGCATGGCCAACTATACGTGGCCTGCTCGCGAGTATCGAGTCCAAACAATCTCCACATTTTAACAAATGAAAACAAAACAGCAAACGTTGTGTACAAAAATGTTTTAAATTAGGTCATTTAAAAATATTTTTGTACACATCGTGAGGCTGGCCCCTGTAAGAGTCTCTTAGACATAAGGGACCAGGATTGACAAAAACTAATTTCACGCGGGCGAAGCCGCGGGCGGAAGCTAGTTATCTATAAAAATTTGTTCTATAGAAAAATGCAATACCTATGCAATCAAAATGTATAACATAACAGCAAATTTTTCTAACGTAGCTGGCAAAATCCGGGTCATATAATAGGGTGCGAGCTTATAGCTTATCAACCAAGCGCAAATCTAGATTCCGAGCTGCTACTGAGAAATTCCCAAACTGAAGTGATACCCAGGACCTTATGCTCTGCAGTAGCATTTGCAACCACTAGACCAACGGGGCAATCTTTTGTTATAACTAGATATACAATGAAAATAGTCCGTTTTCTGGATTTCAGGAACCTCGTACTTCTGTCTCCAGCATCGATTGCTGTCGAGCTCATCATCATCAGCCATCGCTCGTCATCATCTCCGATGCTAGCTTCGAGCACACCACCAACGGAATGCAGCCCTGTCACGTCACACATCAAGGGAAGTCTTAAGCAAACTTAGTTTCCAGCCAGGGGCGAATAACTTATAGACTAAGTGCACGCTAAGGCCACCCCCTGTGGGGTACGAACCTCGGCTTAGGGCGTCGCTGGGGAGAGGACAGTGAGATAGGACTAGCTTGATCTTATTAGGATTATTATTATCAAATTTAAAGCTACAGGCTCAGCTACGGGGCGGGCTGGCACTTCATCTAGCAAAGGTTGGGGGGACAATTACCTTTTGGTCGTCGCGGAGGGCCTCGGCGGCTAGGTCGGAATGAAGATCTCCTTGTTTGTGCACTGAACTAGTGGCCCTATTGCTCTCCTGGAGGGGTCGGCGGTTTTGGAGGGTCTGCATCCTATGATGGATTTGGTGGTGGGGCTTTGCGTGTGCGAATTCCAGCGAAGGTCATCCGTCGCTTGAACTTCTCTAGAACAATCGATCAGGACTGTACGTGTTCCGTGAATCAGTTGATCGCGGCAGTCGTGTCCGCGATAGAGTTTAACTGGTCGGGATTGAGTTTAACTGGTCGAAAAACTGGGGGACGGTTGGTGCTGGAACTGTGGAACACCGTTAGGTTTAGCGATGTTCGAAGTCGGTATAGGGGGAAGGGTAGCTGCAGATTATCAAACGTGGTGCCATATTTGGCGATAAGTCGGGGTCCTGCATGATGGGGGAGGGGGAATCATTTATGTGAAATTTTTATAATAACTCCACAGAGAGTCCTATACCTAATGCCTTACTCCCCGGGGATATGTAACCCTGTCGGGTGTAGACAGGGCCTGACCAGTCCAGCGCGATGGGTGTAGACACACTCTAAAGACACTTAAGTGTGTAGATGAAAAAGTAAACTGTCACCAGAATCTACTAGGAGACCCCCAAGGCCGGTTATCTGTGAGCCGTCCAATTGACTGCCTGGGGTGAATGAGTTCTGCGGGTGTAATTGGGTTGGGACGAAACCCCACTCGGCCAATCGATAAATCGACCGAAGATCGAGTGTGGACGGGGTGACAACGAGAACCGTTACGCAAGCGTAAGGAGAGTCACTCCGAACACTGAGCCGTGAAGGGGACTAGACCCATTCCGGGCTAAAACCACAGTTTCGTGGTCCTCGGTGGAAACCCTACGGTGTCAACGAAGCGGAGTGGGGTGTTGTCCCAATTACACCCTTCAGGGTCCGCTCTGGCCCCTTCAAGGGTAGACTGGTCAGGGCTCCATTCGCACAATAAGACTGGCGACGGGTTACAAGCTTAGGGCTCACCGGGATTAGGTACAGACTACTCAGTCTCTCCCCCCCACCCCTCACCCTATTCATCATGCAAGACGCCATTATAGTGACGTTCTTTAAGGAGGTAATTTATAAAGACCCCGATTTTATCGCTAAGTATGGCGCCAAGATCGCTGCTATGCAGCAAAAAAAGGCAAAGCGGCATAGTTGGCCAGTGCCACCGCTGCCAACTCTACGGCCACTCAAAAACTTCTGTCACGCCAAACCCAGGTGCGTCAAGTGCCTGGGTGATCACGGCACAGACAACTGCCCCCATCCCAAAGATCGTGCACGCACAGAGCTGCCTAGCTACTACCTACCTACTTTGCGCCGAATCCGGTCACCTAGCCAACAAAGGCCCCAATATCCTCCCCAAAGCTGACTAAGCGCTCAGACGCTTGCCAACAAAGAGAATCCCCCTCAGCTAATCTTCCAGAAAGATTAAGCCCCCAAAGGCCCAGTCCGTGGATCAAACTGAACCACAGAGATGGAAATTCTCTGAAGAGTTATGAGAGGGGAGGTAGGCCGAAAGTAAGGTGTTCGGTTGATGACCTGTCGTACCTAGCTTACAAACATCATCTAGTCGTGAGAGTGGGGGATCGTCCATAGGTATGCAGTTTAGAGCCTTTTTTTTTTATAATAAATGAGGGTACCGCCCTTGAGATATCGCGACCTGTCATTGCGAAATAATTTGCAATTGATGGGTCACGGTGACCGAGCTTGAGGAATGACTCATGTATGCGCAAGTTGGAAAGTTGGGACTCTTCATCGAAGGGATGGAGGGTGTGGGTACGTTTAGCCGAGGTTTCATCAGTGTCCATGGACACTGGTGAGCTAACCAGGTCCTCCAGCTCGAAAAACTGGGGGACGGTTGGTGCTGGAGCACCGTTAGGTTTAGCGATGTTCGAATTCGTTATGGGGGTAGGTGGGTAGCTGCAGATCAGCAAACTTGGCGCCACATATGTGAAATTTTTAGAATAAAACTCCACGGAAAGTCCTACACCTAATGCCAACTCCCCGGGGATATGTAACCCTGTCGGGTGTAGACAGGCCCTGACCAGTCCTCTAGTCCTCCTCCAGTGTTATTGTGCGAAAGGGGTCCTGACCAGTCTAGCGCGAAGGGTGTAGACACCAAAGACTAGGTGTGTGGCTGTTTGCTGAAAAGGAAAACTTACCAGTACCGACTAGGAGACTCCAAGACCGGTTATCTGGGAGCTGTCCAATTGACTGCCTCCCCTAAAGGCGGATTTGATTGGGACAACACCCCACTCGGCTTCATTTGGCACCGTATGATTTCCAGTGATTGTGATGATTTACAAGAAATTGTGGTATTTGCCCAGAAGGAACCTAGTGAAGTTACACACACAAGTCGCGCGTTAAAGAAATAAGAGCCTGACTTGAAAAAGGCACTTTTGTTGATCTATATACAATCGATAAATCGACCGAAGCTCGGCTGTAGTCGGAGCAACTACGAGAACCGTTACGCAAGCGCAAGGAGAGTGAATCAGTCAGAACACAGCCGTGAGTGGGAGAGCGTAAGCAGAACCGTTCGCGTCTAATGACCCCGGCGTCTCGTCTCGCGTGGTCGCAACGCTACCGGCTAGATCTGGTTACGTTGTTGGGCGCGGGGACAGCCTCCACTGTAATCGAGCGCCAACCAAAACCGACGCCCTCATTGCTAAATCGGCTTTTGCCGGGCCTTCCTTATGAAACTAGGGATCTCACCCAGCAAGGGCCTGGTTGCACGGGCGTCGTGGAGCACTTGGGGAGCTCCTACAGCTACTCCTCAACGACACACTTCAGACTGCCGGGGGGAGGTAAACCCCCCTGCAACTAGGTG
Source organism: Globia sparganii (assembly GCA_949316385.1). Lineage (NCBI taxonomy): Eukaryota > Metazoa > Arthropoda > Insecta > Lepidoptera > Noctuidae > Globia > Globia sparganii. The sequence continues at coordinate 4,402,225 of OX438682.1, forward strand.
TGCCTTCCCTCGGGAGGGGAAGGAGGAGTAACTCAACGACGGGTCCCCAGTTCTGGGGACCGAAGCCAAAGCCTCGGGCAAGGGGCCATAAAGCCCCAAAACTGAATCCTCGCGTTCCCTTCGGGGGCGCAGAGACGACCACGCGAGTTCGGGGCGTCACTAGACGCTCGACACTCGTTGCGAAAGGTTGTGCTCAAACTCTCCTCGGCCTAATACTGTTTCTTTAACGCACGATTGTGAGTAGCTTCATTAGGCCCCTTCTGGGTTAAAAACACAGTTTCGTGGTCCTCGGTGGATAGCTTACGATGCCAACGAAATCGAGTGGGGTGTTGACCCGATACATCCGCCGAACCCCTTTAGGGCTAGACAGTCCCGGACGGGTCCCAGTTTCCGGCCTTGGGAGATCTCCTAGTCATAGCTGGATGTCAGTTTTTATTCACAGCTACTCACCTAGCGCCTAAAGGGTATGTCTACACCCTTCGCGCTAGAAGACTGGCGACGGGTTACAAGCTTAGGGCTCACCGATATGTTATTCTTGTGTTTTTAATTAAATTTTATTTAGTTTTGTATTGTTTATTTTATGTAAGAAGTAATTAGTAGAAGTTGGCTTCATACAATACGGCCGATGAAGCATTGTTGTTTAAATTATAAGAATGGTATTACTGCAGTTATTTGTTCTTTGAAACACTGATTTAATGTTTAAATTAAATAATATTAATTGTTGAAAAACGCTGTTTTATTTTGTAGTGAACAGAGGGTCAATTCTCGTAATTTTAAGAACGTTCACAGTCTGATCTCAGTCTCAATCTGTCAAAAATACCTCTAATTTAGCGGTTACAAAAAAATCAGCTGTTCCTTACATTTTAACGAGATAGACGAAGATAAATGTAGGGAACAATTGATTTTTATTTCGCGATTTCTGGTTTGGTCCCATAGTAAAAGTTGTTCATAATGATGAGTACAATGACCTCTTAAGAGGTTGCTGGTGTTTTACAAATAACCCTGTATAAATTTTTTTACGTTTTTTGCAGCCATGCCAGCCAGCTCTAAGGATACAGCCTTGCGGGCAGCGCTGTCGCGGTGGGTTTGACAGTTGCGACAGCGCTGTCCGCAAGGCTGTATCCTTAGAGAATAGCTCCCCATAAGTTGTACGATTAAAATATGATGCGCGACCGTAACAAATAAAAGTTATAAATACAACTCTCTAAGACCAAGTAATCCTATTGAATGACTAGAAATCTTGAAATTTAATATTAACTTAGACTGTCGACCGCACAGTAGCGCCCTCATCGTGTTTTTGGTTATTTCATACAAATTAGAATGAAAATGCAGAAAATAAGCACGTTAAGTTGTGCTTCACAAGATTATACGTTAATATTATTAGAAGCGGTAGTTTTATATTGTTTAGTTTTATTATAATCCTTAAAACGGAATATAGTGGCCACTTTTATCCGTTTTAAGGATTATAATGAAACCAAACAATATAAAACTACCGTTTCTAATAATATCAACGTATAATCTTGTGAAGCACAACGTAACGCGCTTACTTTCTGCATTTTCATTCTAAATTGTATGAAATAACCAAACGAACGATGAGGGCGCCACTGTACGGTCGGCACAGTCATAACAAGTTGTATTACTCATTCTAATGATTATAATTCTGTAAATACATATTTGTTACAGTCACGAAACATATTTTAATCAACGTACACCCAGACACTGAGCTGCAAATTGCAAAAATCGTAAGAAAATTTGAATTTCGCGGGCTACCTTAGCGCTTCCCCCTGTATTAAATCTTGAACGCCATTGACTAAAAGGTTTTAAGCTCTGGCCATTGACCACAAAAGTTACAAAACGGTCGCGTAGGTGAGACACACCGACAACCAAGGTTGTCTAAATTTTGGTATTATTATAACAATATTTTTGTTTTGTATGAGACTCCATACTGACTGATAGTGGTGTTTTAAATATTCATAAAATGTGAACATAATATAATTTTCACTAGGCTTGGCGTTGGGGCTGAATTAACGTAAAAAGGCGCTGGCGTGCAAAAGGTTAAGACTATGCCGACCGCACAGTGGCGCCCTCATCGTTTGTTTGAAGCACAACTTACGTGCTTATTTTCTGCATTGTTATTCCAAATTGTATGAAATAACCAAACAAACGATGAGGGCGCCACTGTGCGGTCGGTATAGTCATAGGTTTAATTTCGATTTAGTTTTTATGTAGGCTATAAGTTGTCGCTATTATGGAATGTAAACAAATAAACAGCAACCAACTACATCAAACTGCATGAACTACCTCATTTTCTAAAATCCTTTCCTAATTTGCTAGAACTATCTTGCTTTAATTAACTAATCCTTAAAATGGATTTGATGACCTTTCGTCACATTGGCTATTTCGTCTCGCTATCCACAATAGGTTAAATTCACTAATACCACAGAATACTTGATAGTACCTAATACATCACCATGTGCATCTACACCCTAATTCACAACCATACGACAAGCTATCGTATCGAAAATGACACATTTCAATAACCTGATTTCCCTTGCCCCCGACAGTAAACAGATGTCGGAAGAATAGTGGTCGTCTATTTGACTTAAACTGACCAAATTTTCGGGTTTTGGACTTGTGAACAGCGTTTAGAGGACTCCTACTACAACTTTGATTGGTGTTCGATACGGTACGGAAGCGTATCGAGTGGTTGTGAATAGCTATGCTGGTCAGTTTCTTACATTCAGTTCGTAATATCCATCGGACGAGTTGGGAATGAGTCGAAATACAGCTTAAACGAGTTATGAAACTGACCAGCGGGGCAAACGTTAGGCCGCTGCCTGGAATTTTGCGGGCAGCGGCGCGGGAGCGGGAAACGAGCGGTGCACTCAAGGTAATCGGCGACCGCCCGCGCCGCCGCCGCTGCTGCCCCGCTGCCTGCAAAATTCCAGGCAGCGGCCTAACACATTATCAACCGGAATCGGTTTCATTTTGACAGTTCAACAACATTCATTGCAGACAAGTTCTTCGAACATATGAAGCAATGGATTAGCAATTTGCTTCAAAATGATTCAGATTCTGATTAATAGTGTGCTATACATTTAAGGTGTAGATGCACAAGTTGACGTATCATAGCCCGGCCTGTATCCCAGCTGTGGGAACATTATAGGCTAATAATGTTTGACCTAAAACCTTTCCGAAACGTTTCGGTTTCCCAGTTGATTGTAGCCTTGAGCTCCTTCAGCGGCTCCGTCGGCGTTCTCGACGGCCTGTCGAAGCAAGGCTGCACAACCCCAAGCCCGCGGGCCACTAAGTGGCCCGCTGACTCTTTTGAATTGGCCCGCCAAAAGCTATCAGCTGGCGATAGAACTGATTTCAGGACTTCACGTAGCGGTATTAGAAAGCGTAAAATAGGAATATTTTGCAAAAACAATAGACTCTCAGACTCGACGTAACGGGACTCGGCATAAGGGGAACCAGCATCCCTATTGATACATTACACGATATAAATCTGAATCATTTTGAAGGATAAACAATATCCTTAAGACTATGCCGACCGCGCAGTGGCGCCCTCATCGTGTTTTTGGTTATTTCATACAATTTAGAATGAAAATGCAGAAAATAAGCACGTTAACCCTTAATTTGATAAAGTCCGGTGTGACGGACGTCAACAAAAAATAAATCCTACTTGTTTTTTATTACATTTTCATTGATTTCAAATCGACTACATATTTCTTAATTTCATAAACTAATAGTAGAAAATACATTTTGAGTGCGACAACACTACATTATGTCAGTCGTGAGTTCGTGACACAAAATGTCGGCGCAAAGACGACCACCTGTTTTTCTCAAGATATTTATAATTCCTTTTCGTCTTTTTTGCCTATGAATGCCTTGAAATCTCGACTCAGCTATTAGAAAATCATTCTATAAATAATTATAAACCAAAAACAAATACGTGCTTTTTCATTTTCATGTTGTTTTTTGTTGCTAAAGTGCTTTGTCCGTCACAGCGAACATTGCTAATTGTTTAGAGATGTAGTACTTTATTACTATGTCCGCTGCGACGGACAACACCAAAAAGCTTGATTTTTTTTTTTTACTTTTTTTCATCGCCGGAGTTATTTTTCATTCTCCGGGAACATTACATGGCATCTTTGCTTTATGTACGGTGGCCAGCACATCAAGCTACCCCAATCTGTCAGATTTTCCCAATTGAATATGAACTTTATTCCTTTGTGCTAAAGTTAAAAATCTATCAAAGAATTTTGACAGATTGGGGTAGGTTGACCTGCTGGCGTCTGTACTATCCGAGGGAATCGCCTCAGAGGACCAGAAACTGTTCTGCTTACTGATAAGGCTGTGAAAAAGAAGCCCAGGGGACATTTTGTACAAGCCGTTTGTAACCAAAATCGCTTAGCAATAGTTCGCTGGAATGACAATAAGGCCGTCACATTCAATAGTTCTTTTGTGGCAAGTGAGCCTGTAGAAAAAATCCGCAGATATTGTAAGGACGCAAAGTGCAAGATCGACGTCCAATGTCCACAGATTGTGCGCCAATACAATAAACATATGGGAGGTGTTGATCTTGCTGACATGCTCATCTCACTATATAAAACGCCATTTAAAAGCAGGAGATGGTATTTAGCTATATTTTCACAGATGCTCGATATATGTGTGAATAACGCTTGGTTACTCTACCGCCGTAAGCATTCAGGTAACGTGAAAGCTAAAATACCTCTAAAAGCATTCAGATACGATGTTTATGAAATATTGTTGAAGGCAAACAGATGTGCCAAAAGAAACAAAACTTAGACGTCAAAAGTAAGTAAACCACATATCGCGCGCCCATCGAGTCCAGTCAAATATGACAATATAGGCTATTTCCCCTCGACGATGGAAGAAGGTAGTTGCAGATACTGCCAAAAAAAGACCGTCGTATATTGCATAAAATGCAATACAAGATTATGCTTTGTAACAGGCAAAACTCCGAGGAATTGTTTTTTAAATTTTCATACCAAGTAAAATAACATTTTCAGGTCAATTTTGGCGTTTTTCATATTATATTTTCTTATTTTAATAAAAATAAACATATAATATAAACGTTTTTAATTTTTCCATAATTTGGCACTGTCCACCACAGCGGTCATGCAAATTTACACGTTCATCGTTAAGTTATTGGCAATGTCCGCTGTGACGGACACGAATTTTCCCAACAGTGGGCAACTCAGGATTTATTTTTACATTTTTTCGGGGCTCTTTAGCACACCCCTGAAGCCGTACAATAATTAAATTTATATATTTCTTACTTTTTTTTTCGTTGCCAAATTAAGGGTTAAGTTGTGCTTCACAAGATCATACGTTGTTATTAATAGACGCGGTAGTTTTATACAGGGTGCATTTGATATCATGGGCATTATTTTAACCTAAGGTACTACTTATGATACTAATTGCATTAGGGCTACTATTACGCAAATCAAAAATATTATTAATGCAAGTATGGAAAACCTTAAAATGTAGTAAGTCATACAAAGTATCAAATTAGTTGCGCTTCTCGATAGCAAATGCGTAGGTACACTACGCCGTACGCGCGTCCTTGGGCGTGAATTCTTTGACCCCGCCCGACTCACGTGACATTCGTAAGTTGCCAATGAATTGATTCATAATAAATTCCAATTTTCCCTTCGTACTTTGCCGGCTTAGGACGGTCAAAACTACGTCAACTAACATACATTAAAAAAAAAAACATTTACGTACCTAGCTTGTGGATTGTTTTGAAAAAACCTTATTTGTCGGTAAAGTGACAGAGGGTAAACGGGTGCTCTTCCACGAGCTTGTGCATGTGCTGGCACGTGAAAAGACGAAAAATCCAACAGGTTCTGAGTGGTTCTGGTGGAATGAGACCCCGTGAAGGAATAGGGTCGTTCGGGTAGCGCCGATGGAACATTTCACGAGTTCATACTAAATTTCTTGCGCGATCGTAAATTACAACCATTTGTGGGTATTGTTGGTTGGTGTACCTAGCCTGCACATTACGCGGTCGAGGCATCGTGTACACAAACACACACACAACACACAACTACTACACTAACACTTAATACACTGCAATCCAAGCACCGTATGCCGCGAGCGGCGAGTACGGCGATTACGTCACGGGATCAATAAATCAATTACGCGTCAATGCACCTGCGCAGTCGTTATGACACTGGTTCCGGGTTCGTGACTTCGTGTTGCGGCGGGAAGCATACCCCGCGCGGGGGTGATATTCGTATTTTTGCGAGTGAGGGAGTGGGACGGAGAGAGTTCAGGGAATACCGCCGGACGGAATGTCTTGTAGCCCATTGTTATTATTACTTGTAAGGAAAAACCCGCGCGCGCGCAGGTGATGTTTGTTTACATTTCGCTTTGCGCTGTACTGCGCTTTAAGATTTTGATATTTCAACAATTATTGGCGTTAACGAAGTATTTTGTTTTAATTACTTTAAGTGTTTATTTGCAATAATAAGCCTTGTGCAATTTGACTTACTACATTTTTAAGGTTTTCCTTACTTGCATTAATCATATTTTTGATTTGCGTATTAATAGCCCTAATGCAATCAGTATCGTGAGTAGTGCCTTAGGTTAAAATAATGCCCATGACTTTGATTCCACCCTGTATTGTTTAGTTTCATTATAATCCTTAAAACGGAAAATGGTGGCCACTGTTATCCGTTTTAAGGATTATAATAAAACTAAACAATATAAAACTACCGTTTCTAATAATAATAACGTATAATCTTATGAAGCACAACTTAACATGCTTATTTTCTGCATTTTCATTCTAAATTGTATGAAATAACCAAACAAACGATGAGGGCGCCACTGTGCGGTCGGCATAGTCTTAAGGTGATTGCGCAGTGATTACCGCGAAATTCAAATTTTCTTACGTTTTTTGCAATTTGCAGGTCAGTGTCAGGTTGTATCTTGATCAAAATATGATTCGCGACTATAACAGGTACGTATTTATAGAAGTATAATCATTAGAAACATTAATACATCTTTTTATGTGAGATTTGTACCTTTTGCACTTTTCCCTAGATTTCTTCTTGTGGTACAAATCTAACTTAGGAAGATGTATCAATGATTCTAATGACTACATAATAATACTAATGGGGAAGGGCAACTGGCGGCACTTGCCCCGGGCGACAGTTTCATGGTGGCGCCAAATCCTTGAGACAAGAATTCGAAATATCGAACAAGTGAAGCCTCTTTTCCTTCAATCTCATAGGTTTTTATCAAGTAATCGAATCTTATTTTGTTTTATTTTACTTAGGGAACCTAGTACATAATATTATTTTTGGATGTAATTGTAAGAACAGTTTTAAATTGTAAGTACTTATGTATGTTATGTTGTGTGTGTTATGTTTGAAAAACAAGCTTTTGTAGGTATTTCTATACGCCCAGTTAGTTTTTGAACACATACCTACTGAGTTATGAACGCATCTTAACTGATCAAGTAAATTTTTTTTGAACGCGTGCGTATTGTGCGTGATCTTTCTGCCAGGGGAATCCCCGTCGCATATCCAGTGATAAACCTAGCCATTGAAAACAAAACTGCCTATGCGACCATGCGACGGACTTTGAGGAGCTAATAGATTCTTTCGCAGAAAAGAAAGCACGCTGTGTAAAGTTGTAGTATTTCCTGGTTATATATTTTTTCTGTTTCTGTTTTATGTCACAAATGAAAGTTATTAGCTAATAGATAATAAAAATATTTTTTTTATAGGATTATTTTTTTCGCAAATGGTCACAAAAATGCTACCCATTTGTCAGTTTTAACAGTTTTTCTCAAACACTGGGAGAGGCGGGGTTGGGGGCGCCACTATCAAGTGTTTGCCCCCCGGTTCGAAAAAATCGTAGATCCGGGGCTGTGCTCAAGGTAGCCCGCGAAATTCAAATGTCAGCGTTCCTGTGAGTGGCTAATATATAATGTGGCTAATATATAATTGTAAAAAACGTAAGAAAATTGGAATTTCTCCGGCTACGTGAAGCATTCAATTAAATTAGACTTTGTAACAGTGGCAAGATACAAGACATGTGCAACTAGGCTTAAACTAGGAGGACTCCTGTGCTTTACGAAAGAAAAAGAAGTTTATTCGTCACAGAAACACGTGCAAACAAAAAGATAGGTAATTCTATTATTAGGATAAATCCAAAAAATGAATGCTCCCACACTGAACTGCACCCTAATTGCGTTACACACTATCAATCGAAATCTGAATCATTTTGGAGCAAATTGCTAATCCTTTGCTTCATACGTTCGAAAAATTCGTCTGCTCAACACGTAAATAACGCAATGAATGTTGTTGAACTGTCAAAATGAAACCGATGACGACGCCGACCGCACAGTGGCGCCCTCATCGTTTGTTTGGTTATTTCTTTTATTTTAGAACGAAAATGCAGAAAATAAGCACGTTATGTTGTGCTCCACAAGTTATTACATTAATCTTATTAGAAACGGTAGTTTTACATTCTTTAGTTTTAATAAAATCCATAAGGCGGATAATACTGGTCACTTTTTTCCATTTTATTTATAATAAAACTAAACAATGGCCCCGTTTCTATTATTCACAAACTAAATTTAAGTTCAGTGCATCTATTTCTTTCTATTTCATTATGAAAAGGACAGAAGATAAATATTAGTTTAGTCCTGTCAAATTAGTCAGCGCCTGACGTATTTATAATAGCCAATTTTTTAATCACGTCTAAACTTGTCTATGGATTATCTAATTTGACAGGACGAATATTTGTCTTCTGTCCTTTTCATAATGAAATCAAAAGAAAAAAATGCACTAAACTCAAATTAAATTTAGTTTGTGAACAACAGAATCGGGGCCAGTATAAAACTACCGTTTGTAATTTGTGGAGCACAACTTTTATCGTACTTATTTTCTGCATATTCTAAAATAAAAGAATTAACCAAACAAACGATGAGGGCGCCACTGTGCGGCGGCGTCGCCTTACCCCTTTGACCGCCACGGTCGTGTATAGACGATAAATGAAAACGTGCCCAACACGCCAATGCCGACAAGTAAACACCATGTTTTAAGTTTAAGCACAGAAAACTGAATTTAGTTTATTTATTTTGTATGTACAGACGCCAGCAGGTCAACCTACCCCAATCTGTCAAATTTCTTTGATAGATTTTCAACTTTAGCACAAAGGAATAAGGTTCATATTCAATTGGGAAAATCTGACAGATTGGGGTAGCTTGATGTGCTGGCCTCTGTACAGCCGCCAGCAGGTCAACCTACCCCGCGTGCGTATTATGCGTGATCTTTCTGCCAGGGGAATCCCCGTCGCATATCCAGTGATAAACCTAGCCATTGAAAACAAAACTGCCTATGCGACCATGTGACGGACTTTGAGGAGCTAATAGATTCTTTCGCAGAAAAGAAAGCGCGCTGTGTAAAGTCGTAGTCTTTCCTGGATATATTTTCAAAAAACAATGAAATAAACACAGAAAACTGAATTTAGTTTATTTATTTTGTATGTACAGACGCCAGCAGGTCAACCTACCCCAATCTGTCAAATTTCTTTGATAGATTTTCAGCTTTAATACAAAGTAATAAGGTTCATAATCAATTGGGAAAATCTGACAGATTGGGGTAGCTTGATGTGCTGGCCTCTGTACTTAAAACATGGTGTTTTTGTGTCGGCATCAGCCGACGGTGGCGTGTTGGGCACGTTTTCATTTGTCGGCTATACACGACCGTGGCGGTCAAAGGGTTAATGTGTTACGCAATTGCCCCGCTGCGACAGATTAAATATCTCCAAGCTATACGATACACACGCATCAGCTGATTAACTGCTAGTGTGTCTAATCAAATAATAATAATAAAGCAAAACAAAATATACCTATAATCACGAGCACAAAGCAGAAGTAGTAGTCGACGCACCAGCACCAGTTACTTCCGTTACCACCGTGATCGAGCTGCCATTACAGGTGTGGTGCGGTGTCACAGACTACTTAGAGTGTGCGGTGCAAATGTAAGTAAATTTTACAATATAGAATAGATAGCCCCGCGACTTCGTTTGCGTGAAATTTCTTGTTCCCCCGACCCGAGTGTACTACGTGAGCTCGACAAACGGATATGCGATTAACGCTTATGCGACAAAACTGTACTGCGACTCACCATAGTTCGAATGCACGCTTCTGCGACACACTGAAGATCGACATCTTGCTAGTACGACATGAAGACATATTTGTATTCATAATCATATTATGTACGAGTATATATGATGACCTTGATGGCTCAGTTAGTTACAAACTCTTGGTAATGTTCCCGGATTCGATTACGGGTTATAAAACTTGCTAGCACTTTTAACGATATAATTCTTAAATTTCCTTGTGAACATTTCATGATTTTCCTCTCATTACGGAAACATTACAAATGTATCAACCCTGTTTGCAATAAACAAAACATTTTTTTATATTTTTTATTTACCTAAGTACTTAACTTAAATGATTATTTGGCAATATGCCTTACATCGAAAGCAATAAACCATAATATTGCCAAACAATACATTTGTTGATGCTACTATAATTATGTATACTTCGTTTATTGGTAACGTGATCGCACTTGGGTACTGTCAAACTACTGTAATACGAGTAGAATACGGAATTTCGACGCACAAAATATCGATAAATGCTAATACGAAGCTACAAAATGGCGATGCACGCCTGCGAAAGACCATCTCTGCGAAGCCACTACACTTCAATGCACATTACCGCGATAGATCTTCACTGCGATACTACTTCACTTCGATGCACGTTACCGCGAAAGATTTTCACTGCGATACTACTTGACTTCGATGCACGGTAAAGGTATTTGTATTCTCATTCGCTCGCTCTTGCTTGCTATGTCGACGGAGCCCCGCTTCGCGGGGCTCCTATTTCTGTTTAATGGGTATAAAGTAACCTAACCAAACCTAAACTCGGGGTGCCCTTCGTTCGCTCTTGCATCCTACGCCACCTATTGCGTTCCTGCATCGAAGCCAACTAGTATCGCAATGAAAATCGTTCGCGGTAACGTGCATCGAAGTCAAGTAGTATTGCAGTGAAGATCTTTCGCGGTAACGTGCATCGAAGTGTAGTGGCTTCGCAGATACAATCTTTCGCAGTAACATGCATCGCATTTTTGTAGCATCGTATTAGCATTTATCGATATTTTGTGCATCGAAATTCCGTATTCTACTGCTGTAATACTGCACCAACGTACCGTCGAATTACAGTACTGTCGCACTACCGTAGTGTCGCACTACCGTGGTGTCGAACTACTGTCGCGCAATCGTTTGTCACACTAGCGTGATGTCGATCTTCAGTGTGTCGCACAAGCGTGCATTCGAAATATGGTGAGTCGCAGTACAGTTTTGTCGCAAAAGCGTTAATCGCACATCCGTTTGTCGAGCTCACGTAGTACACTCCCCAGACCCTCCCGTCGCATACCGCCTGCTGCCCTCGAGTTTTCTCAAATCCGAATGGTAGTTAATGTCAGAGATTTGCGCATTCAAACAAACCAACTCTTCAGTTTTATTAGGTATTATCTGATTATCTCATAAAAACAAAATCTCAAAAATAGGTTCTCAGAAGTTAATGACAGTCTCATAAGAACATTTTTATGTAGGCATCTGCAACAGTAAGGTAACCAACTTCCACCCTGCACTTACATCGGACAAGGAATCAAGTAATCAAGACAAGGATCATTTGAATTCGTACAGCATATTTTAGCTGGCTTACGCCTTTAGGTGCACCTTACTGCGATCGATGTGACGAATTCTTACCGTTCGCATTTGAAATATACTTTTTGTATTTGATAGCCCAATTCTTGAGGCTATAAGACACGCAAGCAGGATTATTAAAAGCCGAGAAAAATGTAAGAAAGATCGCCTAGAGAAAACGAAATAAAGCGAGGGCAGGCGATGCGATGCGACGGGGTGGGTTGGAGGAACAAGATGGTGGACTGCCAGTAAACGAACAGGCCACAAAATTAACTATATTATGGCCTTGCCTTTGGAATCAACTTTAACATGAACAACCAAAGTATACTGATCACACTGCATCTACTGAGGAAAAGGAACGCTGTTGAAAAAAATGTAGGCTGAGTACTGCGATACCTTAGCGGCCTTAGCCAATACGTGTTTTTCAACTTGCAACATGATAGGCAACATGTAAATTGTTACTTTCTCACTTACATTTTCCTATCGTACGTGATGTAGCTTCCTGTTGATTGTTCTAGAAGATTGTTTGTTCTAGAGATCTGACAATGTCGCATCCATTTCTGGGTTTGTTCTTTGTTCGTATAAATTATAATGGTGGGACCAGACTGTACGACTTAGATTATTTTGAACAGATTAAGAATTTCTTTGAAAATCCTTTGGATTGTGATTCAAAGCGTGTTACTCGGTCATGGGTAAAGCGAGCCGCACAAACGTGCCGCTTAACGTCAGGGCTGCCCTACCTCTGATTGGCCGCAAATTGAATCATAGTTGAATTTATTTGAACTACGAACCAATCAGGCGCCGATTCATTACGCCAGCCAGCGAGCTAACGAGCTTACAACTTCAAAACTTCCCTTTTTCCTCGCGCCCTGCGGCCTGCGCACACGCGCCCACATTACTGCAGTCATGAAACGAAGACATTTTGTAAATCATAAAACGCCATTAAATTTTTAAACGAGCAGTTTTAGTAACTAAATGCGTTTTCTGATACAATTGTACGCTGATGAAGTTGGAGTAATCCTAAGCTAGATCCAGTATTGAAGAAAACTCGCATGGAAGGTACGGCTCGACTTGACATCCCGATCCCACTTGACGTCCTCCATTTCCACTGTTTATTACCCTGATAATTAACTGATTCCAGCTGCAGTTAGCTGTTAAGTGTCCGGATTCCTGTTGGCGTGCTCAACTCTGCCGCGATCGCGAAGTACCTGCATCTGTTGTACCTGCTTCACCGGTAACGGTGCCTCCTGCGTCACATTCACTTCCAACAACAGACCCGTGAGTACACCATGTTATTAATTATCCGCCAAAATGAGCGAGGAGAAAGAACTGGTGAAAAAAAAACCGGGAGCAATTGCGCGTCGGACCACGCACTCACTAATCATTATGAAGGGTTCCGTAATTGGAATGAAAAATAGGTAGTCCGGGCTGGTGTCCGCAACTGCACGTCAACGCGCACAATTTGCCTACGGGTGGGAAAATCATTATTAAATCCACTCAAACTCTCCAACAGCACCTTGATGTTACTGACAATTTCTGTTATCGAAGTATAGCTGGGATGAATTTATCCCAAGAACAAAACACTAGTTGATAAACATGTTCTTTCATACATTCTAACTGCAAATGCAAGTTTGTGCATTCAACATTGAGAGATTTATCATGTTATTTTAAGTTTACTTATGTATAGAGTTCTTACAGTTTTTCCTGTAATCCATAAGTACTTTTTCTGGATTTTTATCAAATTTTAGGCTCAGTACCTACTACTCAGTAGTTTCAGAGAATGGTCCATTTTCATTTGTTTTCTTAATTATCTTTAGAACTATTTATTAATATATTAAAAATTAGAGACTCACAACAAGCTGTTTCCTGTTCCCTTAAGATGACCCACTGACCTGTATGAGCAATGGCTAGAGTTTAGGGACACATTAATTTCTTTAGCAAAGTAGCAACATCCACACTCGTAACATAACGCCTGGTTTATTACAACTACAATTCACCAGTCATTATTTGCCTTTATCCAGACTCTGGGCTACTACCAAGTAACAAAATATCATACTCGTTAAAGTCCAAATTTCATTACTCTCATAGACCTAATATAAGAGTCTATAAGAATAAACGGAGCAGTCACTGGGCGGCTTCCTTTAAAACCCGTTAATAATACCAAACATTATTGCTGAATATCTGCAAGAAAAATAGATAGGAATAAAAATCATAAAAAGTTAAAATTAAAAAAAAAAATTGCAACCTAAAACTTGAAGACCTTTTTGTTACAAATGGTAAGTTAAAAATCAACTTATAGTACATTTCATTAAGAGCTGATTTTTCCATTGCCAGATAATTTTTATTTGAGATAACTAATATTTCACAAACATATCCCTGAATCGAAAAGTGATTTTCACAAACCTAGAATATTTTTGAAAGACCTATCCAACAAGACCCCACAACATGGGATAGATGAGAAAAAAATAAAACATCCCAACTTGCATAAAAAATTTTTTTTTTCAAGTTTTTATTTTACCACTTTGTCGGCGTGATTAGTATGTATATCCATGCCGGATTATAGCTTTCTAGTACTAAGTCTCTGAGCTAAGCTGCGGACAGACGGACAGATGGTCATGACGAAACTATAAGGGTTCCTTGTTGGTTATGGAACCCTGAAAATCGCTCCTTAAGTAGCTACACTGCTATACTTAAAAGTTAAGTTGTTTGTACTTATTTTTTTTTGTTCAGGAGTAATTAAATTTGTTTATTTTGCAGGTGCCTGGTAGAAACCTAGACGGTTTGCGAGTGCTTTGATGAACACGTCATCTACAGCCCAAAGATGGTTGAAGCAAAACAAATTACTGTCAAGGAAGATGCTCATCGCAGCTGACAACGGTCTTTATGTAAGTTTATTTGATCATACACTAGCAACTTAAAAGGGGCTTGTGGCTAAGTAATTACAGCCGCACGGGTCAATCGATCAGGTTAAGCTACGCTTTCCACGGTTGGTCTGTGGATGGGTGACCATCTTTACATACCGAGACCCCTCTGTGCCTCAGAAAACATGTTAAGCTGTTGGTCCTGGCTGTCAATCATGGATCTTTGACAGTCGATACGGGTAGTCAGAAGTCTGAACCAGTCTTACCAAGGGTAGTATTACCCAGTAACTGGGTTGCGAAGGTCAGATAGGCAGTCGCTCCATGTAAAATATTGGTATTCAGCTGCATCCAGTTAGACTGGAATTCAACCCCAACATACTTGGGAAAAGGCTAGGCAGATGATGACACTAGGAACTTGACACAGCTTTAGGTAGTACATAGTAGTATTAATATTAATGTGCTAGCTTCGGCCCGCGACTTCGCATGAAATTTCTTGTACCACTCAACCCACCTCGTCGCATCACATCGCCTGCCCGCGCTATGTCTTTGTCAATTCTGTTATACATGATTTTTGCGTAACTTTAACCGTTTACGCAGCGAGCGTACGCAACGGAAGCTCTCAAAAGTAATATTTTTCCCGTTTTTGCAATATTTTTCATTGATGCTCCGGTCCTATTGGTCGTAGCGTGATGTTATATAGCCTATAGCCACCCTATAGCATTCCTCGATAAATGGACTATCTCAGTCTAACACAATAAAATTTAATTAAATCAGTCCAGTAGTTTCGGAGCCTATTCATTTCAAACAATTTTTTCCTCTATATAATATTAGTGTAGATACATCCTACACAAGTGACAAGTTTTAAAACAATCTTCGTAGTAAAAAATTAAAATGCAATTCAAAATTCTCAATCAGCTCCAGTTCTCCTGGTTCTTACAAGGACAACTCCTCAACAATTAACGTCTCTGCATCGGGAAAAGCAATATTTTGTAAAAGGTGATGAGCAGTTGACATTAGGCTATTGTAACTTAGATAAGTTACAAACTGGCCCACTAAAAAGTGAAAATAAAAAGCTTTTTTACAAAAAAAACTACCGACTTCCAAAAAACACTACAAAGTGAAAAATAATTTTAATTTCGGAAGTCGGTGTCAATAAAAGAAAATGCGGAACCAACGACAGCAACTTTCGAAATTAAAGTTATTTTTCACTTTGTAGTGTTTTTTGGAAGTCGGTAGTTTTTTTTGTAAAAAAGTTTTTTTCGAACAAATTTTTCCTCTTTATAATATTAGTGTAGATACATCCTACATGAGTGTCAAGTTTTAAAACAATCTTCGTAGTAAAAAATTAAAACGCAAAAAAAAAAAATAAGCAAAGTATAAAATAAATAAAATATTATAGTATCTGTAATACGGGTGGCTGGAATGGAATGGATGCGGAAAGTGAAGGACAGAATTTTGTGGTGCAGCCTTTTTTTTTTTTGTGGATGGGAAAACATCAAATGACCCCTCCCACTCAGGGTAGAGCAGAAGGGAGTGTCAGACTCTTACTGACTAAAACCCACCCGTGTTCCTTCCTTAGCCCTTTATGTTCCGGGGCAGCGGTAACCCTTTCGGACAATCCCACTGCCCCGGCTGGTAGTGGTGTATGTCCAGCCGTGGACTGCAATTCCCACTTCACATCCTCCATTTCCACTGTGTAATACCCTGATAATTAACTGATTCCAGCTGCAGTTAGCTGTTAAGTGTCCGGATTCCTGTTGGCGTGCTCAACTCTGCCGCGATTACGAAGTGCCTGCACCTGTTGTACCTGTTCACCGTTAACGGTGCCTCCTGCGTCACATTCACTTCCAACAACAGACCCGTGAGTACACCATGTTATTAATTATCCGCCAAAATGAGCGAAGAGAAAGAATCCCCTAAGACGACCCACTGACCAATTGGTGAAAAAAAAAAAACCAGGACAATTGCGCGTCGGACCACGAACTCACTAATCACTATGAAGCGTTCCGTAGTTGGAATGAAAAATGGGTAGTACGGGCTGGTGTCCGCAACTGCACGTCAACGCAGTTATTCTGCGTAAGGGTGGGAACATAGATTATTCGATCCACCCACTCTCCAGCAGCAACTTGATGTTACTGACCGTGGTCAGTGGGTCGTCTTAGCGGAGGGTACAGTACGGCCGATTTATGTTGGCAAGTCTGAACAAGACAACCCGGTCAGTGGGTCGTCTTGAACCCACTGACTGAACTTCGCGCAGAAGGCTGCGCACTAGGATTTTTTTCGAACCAAATGGTGACAATAAGGGGCGAGTGTGAGTGAGAGAACAAGCCCGAAAGTTCTTAGTGCCTATGTTCAGACTTGACAAGATATTTCGGCCGGAGTGTACCTGAGGTTATCGAAGTATAGCTGGGATAAATTTATCCCAGGAACAAAACTATAGTTGATAAACATGTTCTTCCATGCATTCTAACTGCGAAGGCAAGTTTGTGCATTCAACATTGAGAGATTTATCATGTTATTTTAAGTTTAAATAGAGACCTCCTATAGTTTTTCCTATCTTTTAGTACTTAAGAACTTTTTTCTGGATTTTTATCAAATTTTAGGCTTAGTACCTACTACTCAGAAGTTTCGGAGAATGGTCCATTTTCATTTGTTTTCTTAATTATCTTTAGAACTATTTATTAATATATTAAAAATTAGAGACCCTCACAACAAGCTGTTTCCTGTTCCCCTAAGACGACCCACTGAGACCCATATGAGCAATCATGGCTAGAGTTTACATTTTGGCATTAATTTCTTTAGCAAAGTAGCAACATCCACACTCATAACATCATGCCTGGTTTATTACAAGTACAATTCAGTCCGCCTTTGTACAGTTTTGACTTGTGCATAAAGTTTTAATAAATAAATAATTCACCAGTCATTATTGTAGTTCACATTTCATTCCTCTCATGGACCTAATATAATTATGAGTCTATAAGAATAAACGGAGCAGTCACTGGGCGGCTTCCTTTCAAACCCATTAATAATACCAAACATTATTGCTGAATATCTGCAAGAAAGAAAGATAGCTATAAATTGATAAAAAAAATTGCAACCTAAAACTTAGGACCTTTTTGTTACGAATGGTATTTTAAAAATCAACTTAAAGTACATTTTATTAGGAGCTGATTTTTCCATTGCCAGATACTTTTTATTTGAGATAACTAATATTTCACGTTACCTCGCTCTGAGGCGTTCCAAGCGAGAGCGCGGAACGAGCGACAAAGAGGCAAAATCGAAAAAAAATAAAGAATGAAAAAAAAAAAGTTTTTTTTTTTTAGTATTTATGACGTTGTCGCGTTCAACTATCGTCAGTAAACCGACTTTAAAGACAACCGTTTTCTTTTTCAAGTTTTTATTTTACCACTTTGTCGGCGTGATTAGTATGTATATCCATGCCGGATTATAGCTTTCTAGTACTAATAATCTTTGAGCCAAGCTGCGGATGGACGGACAGATGGTCATGACGAAACTATAAGGGTTCCTTGTTGGTTATGGAACCCTGAAAATTGCTCCTTAAGAGTAAACTAGTCACGAGCTCGAACTAGCTGGTGGTCATGGCCAAAAAGCACGCTGTCTCGCCTGGCTTCGTGACCGACAGCGCTAGTATCAGTGATGAGTAGTTAGACGCTAGTCTACACGAACAACGTCTAGTTCTCACGCACAAAAACACCGTTCCGAACTTATAGGCGCGTAAAAAGATTCGAAAAGTGCTTCGGAAAATCGAGTTTTATGAAAAAACCACTACATAAATCAATTACAAATAAAGTTTATTGATCTCTTCGATAGCTAAGCTTTGTCGGTACGGACTTGGTTTTGAAGATTTTACAGTTCTTTTCATTACTTATTTACACCCAAAGTTACAGTAAAAATAGCAAGAAAAACGAATCTTTGTTGGCTCATAACTTTTTAATGGCCTTATATTTTAATATTCTGTTTCCATACAGACACAATTAATAATAAGTCAAAACAATATCATGTTTAACTTTGGATGCACAATGTCAAACAGTGGAGTAATATTCTCCCAAAATTTGTGTAGAAAAAATATCGAAAAGTGGCACCTTAAGTAGCTACACTGCTATACTTAAAACTTAAGTTGTTTGTACTTATTGTTTTTTGTTCAGGAGTAATTAAATTTGTTTATTTTGCAGGTGCCTGGTAGAAACCTAGACGGTTTGCGAGTGCATTGATGAACACGTCATCTACAGCTCAAAGATGGTTGAAGCAAAACAAATTACTGTCAAGGAAGATGGTCATCACAGATGGTTTTATGTAAGTTTATTTGATCATACACTAGCAACTTAAGGGGCTTGTGGCTAAGTAATTACAGCCGCACGGGTCAATCGATCAGGTTAAGCTACGCTTTCCACGGTTGGTCTGTGGATGGGTGACTATCTTTACATACCGAGACCCCTCTGTGCCTCGGAAAACATGTTAAGCTGTTGGTCCTGGCTGTCAATCATGGATCTTTGACAGTCGATATGGGTAGTCAGAAGCCCGATAGTCTGACAATCAGTCTTAGCAAGGGGTATTGTATTACCAAGATCTGGATTGTGGAGATCAGATAAGCAGTTGCTCCATGTAAAATACAGGTATGCAGCTGCATCCGGTTAGACTTGAAGCCGACCCTAACATAGTTGGGAAAAGGCTAGGCAGATGATGACACTAGCAACTTGACTCAACATCCAAATTGCTTTAGGTAGTAGTAGTATTAATACTGTACTAGCTTCGGCCCGCGACCACAGAATACCTAATAGTACTTCGTACAGAATGGCCACTCCCTACCCCGCGCTGACATCAGATACCGCACCTCACCCCGCATACCCGCGACATTATCGGCGGTTCATTAGCTCAGGGCGCTCACAAAGAACCGCAGCACTGTACTGCTGACACGAACACACAATTTTGCGATTTAAAAGTTTTATCTGAGTTTTAATCACGATGGTTCGATATTGTGATGCTTTTCCGAATTTGTATTTACATAAATGTTTGTAAGATATCGCATTTGAATACCATGCGATATAATAACTGATTATTTATAGTTAAGTAGGTCATTTAAACGAAAATATTTTAGTGTAAGCAATATTTAGCTAAGTACCTTATTTGCATGGGTATTTGCTCTGGGATAGCAACATTTAGTGAAGTGGAACTGATGATGAAGACCACAGATGACCACCGGGACTACTCAATAGTAAGTATTTCACAGGTTTCGATTACTTTAATATGTTTGCTAAGCATAATTTATGCTCGTCACAATGCGAATGGTGAAATAGAGCTGATGATGGAGTACCAAGAGAACTCCTCAACAATTAACGTCCCTGCATCGGGAAAAGCAATATTTTGTACAAGGCCATGAGCAAGTTGACATTAGGCTATTGTAACTTAGATGCTTTATAAACAGACCCACTAAAAAGCGAGAAATAAAAACTTTTTAGAAAAAAAAAACCGACTTCCAAAAAACACTAAGTACAAAGTGGAAAATAACTTTAATTTCGTAAGTCGGTGGCAATAAACTAAAATACAGATCCAAAGACACCGACTTCCGAAATTAAAGTTATTGTTAAAAAGTTTTACATTTATTACTTAACTGTTATAATATTATTTTTATTTCATTACGAACCCGACTAATTAGATAAACAATCAAACTAGTCCTTTCTAGTCGCGTCGTCGTCGTTCCCGCCATTTTTTTTACGCTCCGCACGACAACCAACCCTACTAGAGTTTACGCACACATTTGCACGTGTACCAACGTCATTTGGCTATGTAGTAGTAGTAGGTAATTATTTTGCGCGCGTTGTACGGAGTGTCCGGGGTGTGCCGCGACTTCGCTTGAAATTTCTTGTACCACTACCAACCCACCTCGTCGCATCGCATCGCCTGCCCGCGCTATCTCTTCGTCAATTCCGCTATACATGATTTTTGCGTAACTTTAACCGTTTACGCGTACGCAGCGGAAGCTTCCAAAAGGAATATTTTTCCCGCTTTTGCCTTACTTTTGCAATATTTTTCATTGATGCTCCGCTCCTATTGGTCGTAGAGTGATGTTGTTTAGCCTTCTTCGATAAATGGACCATCCAAGTTATCCAACACAAAAATATTTTTTTCAATTCTAACCAATATTTCCTGAGATTAACCAAACTCTTCAGCTTTATAATATTAGTTGTTATTATTTATTTCATTAACAATTTTTAAAATGTGTCGAAATGTGTTTGTTACATTTAGATCTGAAATAACATGAAATATGACAAATAAAATATGATATAATATTATGAATACATCCTACAAAGAGTGACAAGTTTTAAAACAATCTTTGTAATATAAAATTCAATGCAAAAGCCACTGTTAAGTAGTTATATACAATCAAACATACTGTTGAGGACAGAGGACTAATGCTGGTAGCCGTTTGAAATGAAAATGCCAGATTCAATGTGAAACGATACTACCAGATTTATTGTCGTTATCCACAGGTTTAAAGAACAATGGCAGCTTTCCATGCTAAGAATTGTCGGGGTCAAACTGAGGCGACCCTTAATGAAAAATATGTCTAAAAATTCGGCGTTAGCTCCAGAATCTATAAATTAGACTATTTTTATTTGGGAAAGCCGGAAACAAAATATTTCGGGGTTTGAAGTTTTAGGTTATGTGAATGAACGTCGAACATTAGAAGTCGGTTAATAATTATTATCTCAGGTTGAAATGAATTATAAAATAAACTGATATGGGGTGTACTATTGCAGATAATCCCAAATAATCTCTGCGTAGTGTAACTCTATAGCCTACTTATAGTAATATAATAAGTCAATGCCTACTTACGAAAGCTGAGCGCGTATTTTAAAAAATGCACTTGGCCCAATAAAACTGAGGGTGTAATAATAGGTAATGGCATGATAAATAAAAACTATATTTTATTAAACATGTTTATTTTAATATTCATCCTCATCTTCTCGTAAGCCAGCAACTCTCGGGTCAAGTGCTAAGACTTGATATCGACGCAGCGTGTTTACACATATATTGCAGTTCACACATAAAATGCGCGTGCGACGATGAGCTCTATCGTAATCTGCAATTGTTCCGGGTTTATTATGTACAACAAATCCAATTCACTGGGCACAATCGGAGTACAGTAAGATTAGCTTATGGTCACGCAAAAGCAGTATCGGAGTCCTAAGGGTACGCACTAGTCACACAGGGTAGTATCAATCAGTCCATAAACAGTCCAGGTCGAGTAAAAATAAATAGAAAGCCGAATCAAAACACAAAACACCACCGAAACGAAAAACACGGAAGGATTCTGTAACGTGCTTAAAGAAAACCGTCACTGCTGTCAAAACAAAAGTAAATAGTGCTGTACGTTTCGATTCGATTTTCTTAAAATCGATACAACATTGAAACTGAGTGTAAGTGATATTTTGATGATTTATTCATTGGATTTAAAGTTGTATTTTTAAAGATATTTTATCAATAATTATGTATAAAAAAGTCAACTCGAAATGGATCAAATATATAGACCATTCGTTAATTATCGATACAGATAATCTACATTCATACTGTTTGTAAACATCACTATTTTAATGGTAACTATTCGAATGTACGGCCCTACATCATTTGAGAAACTTTTAAAATCAAAAAATAACTCCGGCTTTTACGAGGAGTTAATAATTTAAAAATCGTAGATATTTTTTTCAAGTTGATTCATTTATATGAAATCTATGGACGCCAAAACAAGTCCAGACCAAATTATGCCAATGTTCTTTAGTATAATTAGTTAATTACATACACTGATATTATAGGCAAGGCAAGCATGGCTTAGGTTAGAAAACGTGTCCTTTAACAATACGCGGTTACAACAATTAGAGACTAGTGAATCTTCTTACCTCTGGAAGCGAACTGAACGATTTATAATAATGTCTGGGCAGAGTAGCGGACACGGCTTCCGTTTTAATCAACTTCCGCCTTCCAGAAACTTCGAAACGTTCCAATAAGCACTACAGTGCTGCTGCGGTGTCGAGAAGCGACAATTAGAACAATGGTTCATTCATAATTCGTCCCTTTAGTGTCGAAAAGCGGAAGCAATTATCGACTATTTCATTCATAAATGCTGAAGCCCTCTAGCGTCGTATGGTACAAAGTCAAAGTCAAATCATTTACATATTTCAAATAGGCACTTAAAAGGCACTAAGGTACAAAACTAAAGGACACGCCTACATTACTTACGCCATCCGACAACAGAGGGCGCTACTATGTATATCGGTCACACATACAACTACATAAAAAAACAATAACACACAACACAAGAAGTGAAAACCAATTTCAAATAATGACTGCAAGTGCACGGACTAATTACGGCAAAAAAACAATATTGGTTGCCGCACAACTGTTTAATGATTTACGCGAGGATTTAAAGAGGTGTGAAAGTATAAAAATAGGGAGATAAAAGTCATTTCCATCAAAAAATCTTTCTATAGCATGGCCATAATTCAATTGCCCTAAAAGTTATGACTATTTTTGTATACCAAGTTCTTTTACAATTAGACTAATTTAAAAAAAAAAGTGATACAAAACAATAAAACAAAGGTTGTATTATTATTATTAGATAATGTATCAGCACTACAAAAGTTTTATTGCGGCTCTGGGTACCAAATTTCAAGAGCAATTACTATTTTTACCGACTTCACAAAAAGGAAGAGGTACTATGTTCGGATGTTTGTATGTTTTTTTTTTTATTTTTTTTTTTTATTATTTTGTATGTTTGTTCATCGAGTACTCCGCCAATTGTGGACCGATTTTCAAAATTTTTAACATACACACTCAAAGATATGTATAAACAATAGGGTTTGGGGCGAAGATATAAGTTGTGAATTTTTCGTACCCTTTCGGTGCGCAGCTCAGTTGACGGATGTCACTTAATCTTGTCAAATTCAAACAAAGGTGCGCGCCGAATGGGAAGCTTCTAGAATAAAATAAAAAGAGTTTAAGGTTTGCGTTATAAATTCTTTTTTTTATTTGAAAGTGTATGCTCCCGAGGTGGTCCCATTGTCACCAAATCGGAATCTGATGAGAGAATCCCCCATGTGATTCCCTAATCAGATTCCGATTTGTAGGCACACCTATAGCGATTTGGGTATTTTTCATAGTAACTAACTCGTGCATTTGCTCTCAGAAAGCACCATCCGATGAAGTGGAACTGATGATGAAGACCACAGATGGCCATCGGAACTACTCAATAATAAATATTTCACGGGTTGCAATTAGATTAGTTACTTTATTGTGGTTGCTAAGCACAATGCGTATCGTGAAGTGGAGCTGATGGTGACTTCTCAATCAGATCCAGTTCTCCTGGTTTTTACAATGAGAACTCCTAAACAATTAACATCCCTGCATCGGGAAAATCAATGTTTTGTAAAAGGTGATGAGCAGTTGAGATTAGGCTATTGTAACTTAGTGTAAGTTACAAACTGGCCCACTAAAAAGTGAAAAATAAAAACCTTTAAAAAAAAAACAACAGACTTCCAAAAAAACACTACAAAGTGAAAAATAACTTTAATTTCGTAAGTCGGTGTCACTAAATGAAAATGCGGAACCAACGGACACCGACTTCCGAAATTAAAGTTATTTTTCACCTTTGTAGTGTTTTTTGGAAGTCGGTTGTTTTTTTTTTACATGAAATCAATCATCAAGTTATCTTTATAGAATATCATTTTCTTAAAACAATATTATTATAAGTAACGATATAGGTATCAGTATCATTCAGTTTATCCACTTTTAATGTTACAGATTCATTTGTAACGTTATTCTTCATACTTTTTCGTCATCATTAGTAATGAAGCTGGCAACAGTGGCAACAACGAGTATCAAAATGAATGGTGTTATTATTTATCATTATACTAGTAACGATATAATAACGTTATTATATCGTTTTACTAATAAAGATATATTGATAATATTGTTATTGAACCATTTATGATTTTGTTTCGTTTGTCAGTATCTTATAGCCAAGGAATTAATTTTGTTACGATCATGGTGGAACGGTACAAATTATCGGTACCGGAACTACGCCAAAGTGTAAACCAGGGCCTTGAAACGTTACGTTTCAAGTCCCTGGTTTACACAACAGTACGCCCACATTTCGCCAGCTATATTCAAGTTACATGTCATAGGAGGTGAGCCTTTTGCCATTAACCACATAATTTGACTGGGCTGGTACTGAGATATCCCTGATGGGAAAACCCATAGCTCAACTGTGGCTAATGATGAGACACAATTGAATCCCTATTGTTATCAATCAAATTTTGATTATTCAACAGTTGAGAGGCTACAGATCTGTAGACCAAATTTTATTTTATTATGTACTTACCTGGTACTTTTTGACAGGCTTAGACTGTCCTATACCTACTGTAATTTGAAGACATTGAAAAAGCCAATTATTTTTAAAAGAGTAACAGTGGAGTTTCTTGCCGGCTCTTCTCCAATAGGAAACAACCAATTGGAACTGTGCACGTAGCTTCTGACGATTCAAGTGCCCATGTAGGTTTATGTGACGAAAAATATTTTGATTTTGTATACTTTCCGGGGAATCGCACCCAGTTACTCATACCCAGCAGTGGCGCTTGCACATGCACTGGACCAACGGGGCAATCTTTTGTAATATTACTAGATACACCATGAACATAGTCTCTTTTCTGAATTTCAGGAACCTCGTACTTCTGTCTCCAGCATCAACTGCTGTCGAGCTCATCATCATCAGCTGTCTCTGATGCTGGCTTCGAGCACGCTGTCAACAGATGGCAGCACTGACCGGTCACACATCAAGGGAAGTCTTAATGTTTTCCTACTTACTCTTCTGACTAAAAGTGGAACTTAACAAAACCGCTGAAAATTGACAAGGTCTGTCATTTTGTGTTCACTGACAGCACTGACGTGGCCGGGCCAGATGTTCTTGTGGTAACGTAGGTACAGTCCGTACACAGTTATTGAACCTCTGACAGCAGCAACCTAACAGTAACCTTATTGTTATGAGAATAAAGATCACAATGATTCTGACAGACTTGTCAGTGGCAGCAACGCAACAGTAACCTTATACGGATGAGAATAAAGTTCATTGTGATTTGGACAGTGACGCACAATTAGTCGTAAATGAACTGTGAACGGATTGTATAGCGCTATGAGGTTCTTTTGGCGGCTGACCATGATCGGAACTATCGCTGCCATCTTGTTTTTTCAGTACAATTCCACACATGTTTATCAACAACAGGATGGTCCCTGTCAATAATCATTCGTGCGCCATAAGATCCTTGTAGCAGTGTACTTCATGTGCCCGATTAAAAGTAACCTAATTTCTATGTTCTTTAGAACTAGATTTAAATGTTTCTTTATTGTACATCTTTTATTTTTATATTGTGTCTCGTAAGCAGGGAGCATATTTGTAAACGAATGCTCAAAAAGTTATGTTATCGCTTTTCAGAGATGTATGTGTTTCTTTATTTCAACATAATTTCTGGACGCCTGGATCGATTAGTACCTATTTGTGACTTTTCGCCATTTAGCATTTTTAGGCGGCTGTTTTATATTTTCAATTATTTTGTTGTAAACTAGTCAAAAGCGAGTCGGACTTGCGCATTATGGCTTCCGTACCAGCCTGTGAAATAACGTTTTATTATTTAAGTTGATATATGGTAGAAGCTGAGAAAATTATGATAAGATTGTTGTTTTGCAACCCCTGAGGGTTCTAAATGAGATTGTACTTTGTCCCAAAAATTTTACGACGGTAAATGCCATTAGCGTCCATCGGTGTTGATCAGGCTTCAAACCTGTGTCGCGTCCACAGACAGATACATCTAGATAATGCAAGAGAAACTACTTCGCGTGCCAAAAATCGCACCAACTTAGTTCAAAAATCGTAAGCCGCCACTTTCGTCTTGTGTACTGCTGGCTGGGTGATCGTTAGTGAGAATGAGCGCTTTTGACGTCATAGTAGGCAAAAAAGTGACACGCTTGGTTTTCATACAAATCGTGATACTTGCGTTATCTGAGTGTAGGTATATCTGTGGCCGCGCCTTTCTCGATTGCTCGATCAGACAAATCAAAGCGTTCATCAACTGCGTGATCCATGAAAGCGGACCGTCTTCACAAACTGTGACAGTTACCGGAAAGGCTCCAAAGGGCGAACATTTTCTATTCTTATTCGCCTTCACGTTGAACCGGATAAACCTGTGTGTGGTGACGAAGTCCAACTTGGCCTCGTACACTATAAAACGCTGCTTACATAGTACTATCTTCTCAGGGGCGTACCAACAGAAAATGGCGCCTAGAGCACGCATCATAGTTGCACGCCCCTTCGTAAATTATCATAATTTGGAAAAAAAAACAGATACGCTAAATAAAACAGTCACAAATCTTACTAACAAAACATTTTTTATAACGTAAGTCCGTAAAACCTCAACATTTACAACTGCAACTTCCTGACCTCCAACGCAAACATGTCGATGATGTTTTCGAAATTAATTTTATCCGTCTCTTTTCGCTCAACACAGCAAAGCTAGGTCGCATATTTATAACCTTTATTGCCCAATTTTATCCCTCAAATGCGAAAATATTAATTTCAACTTACTAAAAGATCACTCACAACAGAATTTGTGACTGATCAGGATCACGAAGTAAATATAGAGTATGAAATGCGCCCCTATTCGATAGGCGCCCCGGGCTTGTGCCCTACTTGCCCCACCCAAGTTACTTCTCTGTATCTTCGCGACGTCCCAAGGTTTGTATCCCTGCGGTGCCATCTCTACATCTGGCATTAACTCCTATTCCGGTCTCAGAGGTGAGCCCCCCTGTTCCAATACGTGGGTATCAGGAGGAGCGGCCGAAGCCGCACGGCTGGTACGGGTGGTCGCTTCTTATACCTAGTCCGTATACCATTCGTTAATGTTTGAATTGGTGGTCGCTCAGCAAGTAGCAGATCTTCAGCTACTAAATCGATTAGATCCGATATTCCAATTGGATCTGCCACGGTGAGCCAGGCAGACGTAGATTTGTCTTAACTCCGAAGTCTGGACTTGAAACCGCTGGCGGTCGCGGCCTGAAACTTTCCTACACCGAAGGACCAAGTACCAATGAATTGGGTAGTATCAAACTGTCACTGTAATGGGTTGCATCACTAACTTCGGTCACGTTTGCTACTTCGGACAACTTCAAAGCCCAATCCGGTTTCTATTTCAAAAGCTGTTCGATTTTTCAATCGAGTTTCAGTTTCCTCTGAAATCTGAAAGACTCATTATCGTGTTAATTAATTTCTTGTATACCTGCTCAATAGAATAAGGCGAAGTTACAAGTGTAGGGGACGGGTAGGTTTGAAATAAACGCCGTGGTCACTGAAAGGCACATGCATGCCACTATATTTTCTTTCACAACTTCGTAAACACTTGATAACAATATAAATAAACTGTGCTCTACAACGGAAGCGATGACGTTCTTCTTTCTTTCTCAATCTTCAGTTATTCAAGCTCTTCATAGTTCAGAAGAGGATGGTAGCTTGATATAGACCGCTGTGTCGAGAGAAATTGGGGTGCCAATGTCGAGACGTCTGTTCTTGATGGTCGCGTGGTCGTGAATGAGCACCGAGTTCGCGTGGTCGTTTCTCTGATTCGGTCTTAGGGTTTTTGGCTCCTTGAGCGAGGTTTTGGCTCTCAGTCCCTAGAATTGCGGACTCGTCGTTGGAGTACTCCTCCCCCTTCCGAGGGAGGGGGCGGGAGTGCGTTAATGCACATCTAGTTGCCGGGGGGCATACCTCCCCCCGGCAGTCTGAAGTGTGTCGTTGGGGTGTAGTGCTCCTCGACGCCCATGCGACCAGGCGAAGTCCCTAATTCCCGAGGGAAGGCCCGGTAAGAGCTGATCCAGCAACGAGGGTGTCGGTTTTGGTTGGCGCTCATCTTCAGTGTATGATGTCCTCGTACCCCTACAACGTAATCAGATCTAGCTGGTAGCGTTGCGGGGCGTTGTAGTGAGTATCGGCGACGGGGATCTCTTTGGGGATTCTGCGGTTCACCACGCGAGTGTGGCTTCTTCCGGGAGGGAGTTTGTGTGGAAAGACACATCCCTATGCCGGAGCAGATGGGTGAGCTCCCTGTAGTCCTTGGACTTAGGAGTGCTCACTTTAATTCGTTGTTGGGTTGAGCGGGCGTTTGTGAACCCGATCTTGCGATCGGAGCACCATTTGGCCACTTCGGTCAATTTCCCCCTTGTCCTGGATGAACACAGGGGGGGAGGGGATATCTTCCTCTCGGTGGAGGTGGGTGGCCTAGCACTGAGGCTGGTGGGAAGGTCCGTCTCTGTGGACGGAGCAATCGGAGTGGGAGCTATGGCGGGGAAGCCATAAAAGCGGGGTCGGGGGAAGGGGGTTGAGGCCGAGTTGGTCGCAACCAGCTTTTTTGATTGAGCGGAGGAGAACTTTTTCTTCCTCTTGTTGCTCCTACCTAACGCCAGCGTCCGTCTAATCCGTCGTCGTCGGAGGAGTGGGAGGAGGAGGCCGAGAAGTGGTGACACTCGGTCGGTCCATCTGTCTTGACGAACTCCAATATTATGGAGTCCTGCATGATTAAGGGGTGGGGGGGGAGAGACTTTGACTAGTCTTCCTAATCCTATCTCCCCGGGTGGATTGGCCCGAGGAAGTGTAAACCCTCCCTGCCGCGTATAGGCAGGGAGGTGAGTGCCTAAGGGTGAGCCCTAAGCTTGTATCCCGTTGCCAGTCTTGCTGTGCAAACGGGGCCCTGACCAGTCTAGCGCGAAGGGTGTAGACACACCCTAAAGACGCTAGGTGAGTAGCTGAGGAGAAAAACTGTCAGCCAGCTCCGACTAGGAGATCCTCCAAGGCCGGAAACTGGGACCCGTCCAATTAACTGCTTAACCGGTCGCAACCAGCTTCTTTGATTGAGCTGAGGAGAATTTTTTCTTTCTCTTGTTGTTCCTCCCTGCCGCCAACGTAAAGCCGTCGTCGTCGGAGGAGTGGGAGGAGGAGGCCGAGGAGTGGTGACACTCCTCGTCTGAGAGCGGGTAGTGGAGGCCTCCTCTGTGTCCATCTGTTCTGACTCAGTTTCAGGCGAACCCGGAGCCTAGTCTGGGGCAGGCGAAGTCGGGGGAGGGGGGCAGAGCAGCGAACTTTGCTCCGTATCGGGCGATAAAGTCGGGGTCCTTGAGGAGGACCTCCTTGACGAACTCCAATATTATGGAGTCCTGCATGATTAAGGGGTGGGGGGGAGAGACTTTGGGTAGTCTTCCTAATCCTAGCTCCCCGGGTAGATGGGCCGGGGATGTGTAAATCCTCCCTGCCGGGTATAGGCAGGGAGGTGAGTGCCTAGGGGTGAGCCCTAAGCTTGTATCCCGTTGCTAGTCTTGCTGTGCAAACGGGGCCCTGACCAGTCTAGCGCGAAGGGTGTAGACACACCCTAAAGACGCTAGGTGAGTAGCTGAGGAGAAAAACTGTCAGCCAGCTCCGACTAGGAGATCCTCCAAGGCCGGAAACTGGGACCCGTCCAATTAACTGCTTAATCGGTCGCAACCAGCTTCTTTGATTGAGCGGAGGAGAATTTTTTCTTTCTCTTGTTGTTCCTCCCTGCCGCCAACGTAAAGCCGTCGTCGTCGGAGGAGTGGGAGGAGGAGGCCGAGGAGTGGTGACACTCCTCGTCTGAGAGTGGGTAGTGGAGGCGCTTGGTGGAGGCCTCCTCTGTGTCCATCTGTTCTGACTCAGTTTCAGGCGAACCCGGAGCCTAGTCTGGGGCAGGCGAAGTCGGGGGAGGGGGGGCAGAGCAGCGAACTTTGCTCCGTATCGGGCGATAAAGTCGGGGTCCTTGAGGAGGACCTCCTTGACGAACTCCAATATTATGGAGTCCTGCATGATTAAGGGGTGGGGGGGAGAGACTTTGGGTAGTCTTCCTAATCCTAGCTCCCCGGGTAGTTGGGCCGGGGATGTGTAAACCCTCCCTGCCGGGTATAGGCAGGGAGGTGAGTGCCTAGGGGTGAGCCCTAAGCTTGTATCCCGTTGCTAGTCTTGTTGTGCAAACGGGGCCCTGACCAGTCTAGCGCGAAGGGTGTAGACACACCCTAAAGACGCTAGGTGAGTAGCTGTGGAGAAAAACTGTCAGCCAGCTCCGACTATGAGATCCTCCAAGGCCGGAAACTGGGACCCGTCCAATTAACTGCCTAACCCTGAAGGGCTTCGGCGGGTGTATCGGGTTAACACCCCACTCGGTTTCGTTGGCACCGTAAGGTATCCACCGAGGACCACGAAACTGTGGTTTTATTAACCCAGAAGGGGCCTAGTGAATCTACTCACATCGCGCGTTAAAGAAAAGTATTTGCCTGGAAAAAGGCAAGATCTATTACGGTGATAATAATAAACTAAAATCAACCGGAGATAGAGTGTAGTCAGGGCGACTACGAAAGCGTTACGTAATAGCAACGAGGGGGACGCGGGGCACTAGACTGAGCGGAGCGCTTGAGCTCTTTTTCTCTTGAACGTTCGACACTCGCTTTGAACGGTTGTCGTTCAAAGCGAGTGTCGAACGTCTATTCTGTGTCTATCTTGTACAGACAGGGCCCCACCGATACTAGGCAGAGACGTGTTGCTCGGTTGGAGGCTAACTGAAGACTAGTTGACCACTGTTGAAGACTTTTGAAGAACACTATTTGGAACACTGGAACACTAACTCAACTGTTTTTTTTTTGGAGATGGCATCTCGCAGTTCAACCTATGAGGTTGGCCTCTGCTTAACCGGACTTTCCTGTGGATGCCTTGAAGTTAAGGCCTCCAGTCAGGGCTTAAAAACTACTTAGTATACTAAGCGACTACGCTAAGGGCACCCCCTGTGGGGTATAATAATATGGAAGTAGTTCCTTGCCTGCAGCATGCGGGTGAGTTCCCTGTAGTCCGAGGACGTAGGGACTTTGACTTTGATACCCTGTTGGGTAGAACAAGCGCTGGAGTAATTTATTTTACGCTCAACGCACATCTTCGAGATTTCAGTCCATTTGGACTTCTTCTGGATGTAAATAGGAGGCGGGGGGCGTTGTTTCTTCTTGTCCGAAACAACAGCAGGCGGACTGGCCCTGGCGTTTGGAGGAGTGGCAGCCTGGGAAGCAGCGGGGGGCGGGGTGGGCGGTCGGGGTGGCGGGGTAGCCTCCGCCGCTACCGGTTTTTTCGCCTTGCTGGCGTGCGAAGTGGAGGAGCCCTTCTTCCTTTTGTCTCCCTTTCCGACGACTACATAGTCGTCATTAGAGGTGGGATGGTCTGGGGAGTAGGCGTCGGCTGGAATGGACCTAGGGCCGGGAAGTGGGCGTAATGGTTCAGCCTGTTCCCAGGGCTGGGTCGTTGAGGGCTGAGAGAGGCGGGGGGGTTCTTGGAGGAGGGGCACTCTCTCAGTTGCCTCTGGTTGGCGCGCTTGGCTAGCTTTGGGGCTGTCGATTTAGGGGCCTTTGGACATCCGCGGTAGTTGGCGGGGTGTCCGGACTCGCCGCATAGCACGCAGCTGGGAGGCTCCGTGCATTGCGTGCGGTCCTTGGGACGTGTGCAATCAGCGGTGCCATGGTCACCCAGACACTTGACGCATCTGGGTTTCCCGAAGCAGTTCCGCTGGGCATGTCCATATAATTGACAGCGGTGGCATTGGGAAACAATGCCACTCCTGTGCGGTTTTTCTATGCGGATCCCCGAGAGTCCGCAGATTTTGGATATTTGGTGGATGGGATGGTGACCTTCCACTGGGTCGCAGACCACTAACACCATATTATATGGGATGGGGTCGGTTTGGCCGCTAACTCTGCGGTGCATGCGGTGCACCTCAGCAACGGGGATTTCGTTTCGACACGAGGTCGCTGAGAATCTCTTGAGAGGAGATTTCGACGGGTATATTTTTAACCACTACCCTGGTGGGGACATTCTCCTTAAGGGAGTGGGTGTGGTATCTGATTCCTTTATTTTGGAGGAATTTGGAGAGTTCTCTGTAGTTGCCCGACGACGCTACTAGAACTTTAATGCCCTGCTCGACGGCTCGGGCGCTGATATAGGCTATGCGGCGCTCATTACACGCTTTGGACACATCGGTCCATTTCCCCTTGTCATGGATGAAAAGGGGGGGGGGGGGGACGTGCGGTCTTGGGGGTGGCCTGTGTGGTCGTAGCCATTGGGCTTTGGGGGCGGCTCTGGGAGGAGCCAGAGGGCACTGCCGGGGTGGCAGCAACCGGGGTGGCTGTGACCATGGGGCTGGAGGGGCGGCTTTGAGTGAGGCCGTCAGTCTGTTGGGAGGGCAGCGAGGGCTGGGTGGTCGCTGGTTTCTTGGCCTTGACGGCCGACGTTGAAGGGGATTTCCGCTTCTTTCTTTTCTGAGGACGAGTTTGTGGTGGAGATTGCCTCGGCGTCTTCGTCCGAGGAGAAGTGGCATGCCATCTCGGCGTTCATGGGGGGGTTGTATGTGGTTTCCTCATCATCCGATTGGTGGGGGGTCTCCCTGCATTGGGAGAGGCTAGGGGAGCGCAGCTTAGGGTAGCTGCCGCCCTGGGAGGGGATGGGATGGAGTTGTGGCTCCATCGCGGGGGTAGGGGAGAGGGGTGATTCTAATGCGTCACTAAATTCGGAGGGGGCGGTTTTAGGGGGACATGGCCGGATTTGGGCCAGTAGGTCCCCATATTTTTCCTTAGTATGGGGGTGAGAGTCCGCCCGCAGAGCATTGGGGAGCTCTGCCACGATTTGGGCTAGATCGTATTTGGAAGAGGCCATAGTGGCTGGTGGGTATATTAGGGAGGAGGGGGGTTGGGCAAAAGCCTAATACCAAAGCAAAAGACTAATAGTATGTCTAGGCGATGGTCGCGGAGGAATGCGGCGATCTCGTCGACTTAGCCATTCAGGCCTTCTGCATTGAACATCCCTATCCTTAGGGATTTCGGTTTGGACCTACACGTGGGGAGGAGCTCTGTGGCGAGTTGTGGGGGAGTTTCTCAGTCAAGTATTACGCCTAGGTATTTGGCTCGCTTTTCCCAAGGGATCGGCTTGCCGTACAAAGTAATAGGTCGGGGTGGGATAGGATTGTGTCTGGGTTTCGAGTAGAGAACCGCTTGACTCTTGTCTGGATTTACCTCTATTCTCCACTTTCTAAACCAGGCAGCGAGTTGATTGACTGCGGTTCGAAGTGTGAGCGATATCTGAACTAGGCTGCGGCCGGTGTAGTAAATGGCTGTGTCGTCTGCGAATAGAGCCAGCTGAGCTTTTCTATGCTTTGGGATGTTGCTGGTGAACAGCGTGAATATGAGTGGAGCTATCACAGAGCCCTGAGGGACTCCTGCTCTGATGGGATGTGGAGAGGAAAGTGCTCCTTCGACTTTGTAGCGGAAGGTGCGGTTGGACAGATAGTCTCGTATTATCAGTACGAGTCGGTCGGGCACGGCTAGTTGGTATAGCTTGTATATTAAGCCATTGTGCCAGACTCTGTCGAAAGCTTTTGCTATGTCGAAGTAGATCACACCTGTCATCAATCCACGTTGGAATCCCCCGTGAATGTGTTCGGTGATACGGTGTACTTGTTGTACACAGGAGTGCTGGGTTCGAAAACCAAACTGCTCATTTGGAATGAGGCTTTTTGTTTCGGCAGTCTCTGAGACGCTTGTAAATGAGCCTCTCGTAGAGTTTGCCGAGGACATTGAGCAAACTAATGGGACGGTAGCTAGAAGGTTCCTTTTTGGGCTTTCCAGGCTTTGGGATGCCGATAACGGTTGCTTGTTTCCAAGATTGTGGGAAGATGTTATTGCTCATGGCTCCATTGAAGATGGTGGCCAGTAGCATGATCAATTGGGCGGGGAAGAGTTGGATCACTCTATTGGTGATTCCGTCAGAACCGGGGGCTTTTTTAGGATTGAGACCCTTGATTAGATCCTGCACTTCGTCTTGAGTGACGGGAGGCAGAGGATTATCCGGGTCTTCGACGGGTGGAAGAGAGGCTCTACGTTCGACTTCCGCGTCGACCTCTGTGAGGTGAGCTTGGTCTACTGGTTGGGAGCTGGGTGAGCATTGAGCTTCGAGACTGTCGGCCAGGCACTCGGCCTTGTCGGTGTCGTCGAAGGCAATGGTTTTGTTGGGACGGACCAGAGGGGGCATGGTGACTATTTCGCTAGATCTGAGTCTCCTTTGAAGTTGCCAGAATGCCAAATGAGTGGGCTCTAAGTCGCTCAGCTTCTTGTCCCATTGGACTTCACGCCACTCCGATATACGAGTCCTCACAGATCTCTGTAAGTAGCGCATATGGGCTTTGTTCGCGTCGCAGGGAAAGGCGCTGTATGCACGGACCGCCGCGTTCTTCTCGCTCAGCAGTTCACGCAAGTCGTCAGGCAATTTCCAGCGGCGGTCACCCGTCGCTGAAACTTCCCTTGAACAGTCGTTCAGGACTGACTGTACGTGTTCCGTGAGCGAGTCGATCGCGGCCGTCGTGTCCGCTATAGAGTTGAACTGATTGGGGATTGAATCTAAGTGGGGGGACGTGGTGGATTTCAGTCTTTCGCTTACTTTCCTCCAGTCCGTTACCACTTTTGTCTGAGGGGGTAAGTTTGGGTCTGGGAGACCAATGCGAGGGGCCATGCGGATGATGACAGGCCGGTGGTCTGAAGAGAGCTCTTGTATCACTTCTATAATGTCTAACCGAAGGTTGACGTTTTTTAGGAGTGCCATATCGAGGACGTCGGGGCTTGGTTGGGGTCGTGGGGAAAATAGGTGTGATCCATTGGCCCGATGATATCGAAATTTAATATTGGGGAGAGGTCATGCAGGTGCCTGCCTCTTTTTGTGATCCTGGTGCTGTTCCAGGCAGGATGATTAGCATTGAGATCTCCCGCTATGATGACGGAGCCACTCAGGCTAAGAAGGGTGGAAAAGTCATTTGTCAGATCTTCAGCAGAGTTTTGGGGCGGGAGGTAGGCCGAAATTAATGTTATTGCTTGATGACCTGACATGCCCAGTCGACAGATAGACACTTCAAGCTGCGAAAGAGGGGGGGGGGTCTATTGGGATGCAGTGTAGCTCCTTTTTATAATAAATGAGAGTGCCGCCTTTGTGACACCGAGTCCTGTCGTTGCGAACCAGACGGTAGTTCGCAATTGAGGGGTTTCGGTGGCTAGGCTTTAGGAAGGTCTCTTGAACGAGGAATACGTCTATTTGGTGGTCGTTGAGGAAAGTGGCGATCTCTTCCTTTTGACCTAGTATGCCATTGGCATTGAAGTAGGCTAATTTAAGGGATCGGGGTTTGGTTCTCGCAATGATTCCTTTATCCATTGTAGGGTTTGGGTTTTGTGACAAAGGATGTGAGGGCCTGCGTAATATCGGGGTACGCATTGTATATGGTCTGAATTTGGTAGAGGTCGCCGGAGTTTCTGGCGGCGACAATTTCGTTTGCCATTTTCCTGGCGCGGGGGGTGAGGAAAGCCGTGAACGTGCTTGATATCACGTTAAAGGGGTCCAGGGTGTTTGGTCGGGACTCGGGAGGAGGACGCGTTAGGAGGGGGCGCGGTGTGAGCGGCACGAGCTGCTTGGGGCACAGGAGCGCGGGTGGTGGTGGAGGTTGCGGGGGTGGGCGCAACGTTGTGGGTGCGTGTGTCCACCCTAGGAGGGGTGGGAGGGGTGAGGGGTTGAGTGGGCGCGAGCGCTGGGAAGGCCTTCTGGTGGTTTAGAAGGTTCCACGGGCTGGGCCTTTGGGGACTTAACCTTTCAGGAAGGTTAGCCGAAGGGGATTCCCTTTGCTGACGAGCGTCAGCACGCTTTGTCAGCTTAGGGGAAGAGGATTTGGGGGCCCTTGGGCAGCCACGGTAGTTGGCTGGGTGGCCTGACTCGCCGCAGAGTACGCAGCTGGGTGGTTCTGTGCATAATGCACGGTCCTTTGGGCGGGGGCAGTCTGATGTGCCGTGCTCGCCCAGGCACTTGACGCACCTGGGTTTGGCGTGGCAGAAGTTTTGAGAGTGGCCATATAACTGGCAACGATGAAATTGGCCTATTATACCGCTTTTTCGCGGCTTTTCGATTTCGATGCCAGTGAGATGGCAGATTGATTTTACTTTAAATATCGGATGGTGGCCCTCTGTAGGAGGGCAGATGACAAGGACCATGTCGTAGGCGACTTGGCCTCTGGAGCGGTGCATACGATGCACTTCCGTCACAGGGATATTTTGTGACTCGAGGTCCGCCTTGATGTCGGCGACGGGGATCTCTTTCGGGATCCTACGGATCACCACGCGAGTGTGGCGTTCCTCCGGCAGGGAATATGTGTGGAAGGACACATTCCTCTGCCGGAGCATATGGGTTAGCTCCCTGTAGTCTTTTGACGTGGGAGTACTGACTTTAATTCCCTGCTGGGTTGAGCGGGCGTTGGTGAACGCGATCTTGCGTTCGGAGCACCATGAGGACACTTCGGTCCATTTCCCCTTATCCTGAATGAAGATGGGGGGAGGAAGGGGTATCTTCCTCTGGGCGGAGGTGGATGGGCTAGCACCGAGGCTGGAGGGAAGGTCCGTCTGTGTTAACGGAGTAGGCTGTGTGGGAGCAGTGGAGGAGGAAGCCAGTGGGGCGGGGGCGGGGGTTGGGGGGGTTTGGGCTGGGACGGTCGCGACCAGTTTTTTTGATGGAGCGGAGGAGAATTTCTTCTTCGCTTATTACTCCTCCCTGACGCCAGCGTAAAGCCGTCGTCGTCGGAGGAGTGGCAGGAGGAGGCCGAGGAATGCTGACATTCCTCGTCTGAATAATGAAGGCGCTTTGCAGTGGACTCTTCCAAGTCCATCTGCACTGACTCCGTTGATTCTGGTGATTCCAGGGCCGGTTCTGGGTCAGGCGAAGCTGGAGGGGGGAGGGCAGGGCGTTTCAGAGCTGCAAACTTTGCTCCGTATTTAGCCATAAATTCGGGGTCCTTAAAAAGGACCTCCTTGAAGAAATCCAAAATGATGGAGTCGTTCATGGTGACGAGGGGAGAGAGAGCCTTTAAGGGTCTGCCTAAACCTAGCTCCCCGGGTGGGTTGTCCCGGGGATGTGTACCCTCCCTGCCGGGTATAGGCAGGGAGGTGAGTGCCTAAGGGTGAGCCCTAAGCTTGACAACCTACCGCCAATCTCAATGTGCGGTAGGGCCCTATGGGTCTTGCGACCGATCCGGGCCGCTGGGGTAGACACACCCACACGTCCCGGGTGCAGCTGTGGACAAACGGGGGTTAGATGCTACCAGACTGCGACTAGGAGGCCCCCCAAGGCGGCAGTCGGAGCCCTTCCGAACGATTTGCCTTCCCCTGAAGGGGGTCGGCGGGTGTGGCGGGTCTCCACCCACTTGGGTTAGTTGTCACCGTAAGGTTTCCCCCAAGTACCAACGAGAAACGGTTGGATTTTGCTCGTAAGGAGCCAAAGAAACTAATGAAAACGCGGGCGTAGGAGACCGACTACGAATGTAAACACTCGTAGCCGATATGCTACGCCGTAGTCTGCGAAGCAGCACTTAGGTTGTGCGCGAACACAAACCGTAGCACTGCTACGAGTGGGCGGGGCCAAGAGGCCTGTGGCGAGCCGGCGTAGCCGCGAGTGCTACGTGCGTAGCACGGCGACGAGACCGAGACGGGAGGGCGCGCGAGGCGCGGGAGCACAGCAACGGTACAGGGCAGAAAGCACGAGTGCGCGCTGCGGTAGCCGAGCGCTGAATTTTTTGCCTGATCAACTTTTTTTTTTTTTTTTTTTTTTTTTTTTTTTTTTTTTTTTTTTTTTTTTTGTTTAGGTATGACCACTCGCAGTTGTGCAACTCATGGAGGTTGCCATACTGCTTAACCGGGCTATCCTGTGGTGGCCAAAAATTACTTTAAGGCCCCCAGCCAGGGCTTACAAACTAAGGATTTATATTTAAATGACTAGCACTAAGGGCACCCCCTGTGGGGTTCGGGCCTCGGCTTAGTGGGTCATTGAGGGGAGGGCAGCAATGGTCAGGCTGGGTCGAATTATTATTTGGGGAATTTAAAGCTACTTGCTCAGCGGCGCGGGCTGGCTTGTCGAGCAAGGGTCGGACCGTGATGTTACGGGGGGGTCGCGGGGGGCCTCGGCGGCGGGCCCGGGTTCGCGGTTTGTATTTGTATTTATTTTTACGTAGTGTGCTAGTTTCCCTACAGCCTTCCTGGAGAAGGGTAATGGGGTCATCGGGTGTGAGGAGGGTGTGCCTAGGACGGCGGATCTTGGAGATGTTGGAAGGAGTGTATTGGGTGGCTGAAGAAATCAAGGGGTTGGGGTGGATCTCTGCCCTATCGAAGAAACTCCTAGTGAGGCGTTTCATGTACTGTTGGATAGTGGGTATCTTGAGGTCAACATGGAGTTGGTTGTTCCTAACGAACCACGGGGAGCCCGTGGCCTTTCGGAGAAATCTGTTTTGAAGAGTCTGCATCCTGTGTAAGCGGTGAGGTTTGGCATGCGCGAACACGGGGCACGCGTATGTCAGGATGGGCCGAATGCACGCGGTGTAAATACGCAATTTGCAGTTGAGTGACAATTTGCTGCGCGCATTCAGCATGGAGTGGAGCCTGCCGAGAGCGAAAGCGGCACGCGAGCGTACCGTCTTTATGTGCTCACCGAAGTTCAGGCGTTGGTCGAGGATGACCCCCAGGTATTTGGCTTGCTTCTCCCAAGGGATAGGCTTGTCAAACATGGTGATCGGTCTTGGGGTAGGTGGGAGGTGGCGGTTGGGTCTGGAAAATAGTACCGCCTGGCTCTTATCGGGATTTACTTCTATTCTCCATCTCCGGAACCAATCGCCAAGGGCTTTTGCGGAGTTTTGGAGGGTGCGGGCTATTCGCGAGGGACTCCTGCCAGAGTAGAAGATGGCCGTGTCGTCAGCAAAAAGTGCTAACTGGGCTACATCACTCCTTGGGATGTCGCTAGTGTATAGCGTGAAGGCTAGTGGGGAAATTACCGAGCCCTGAGGGACGCCGGCATGTATGGGGTGAGGGGCAGAGAGCGCACCCTCGATGCGATATCGGAAGGTGCGGTTCGACAGAAAGTCTCGGAGGATGAGCACGAGACGATCTGGCACACCGAGCTGGTACAGCTTGTATATCAGTCCGTTGTGCCAAACCTTGTCGAAAGCTTTTGCTATGTCGAAGAACAAGGCACCGGTCATCCGGCCTCGCTGAAAGTGGGCACTGATGTGCTCGACTATGCGATGCACTTGTTGGACACAGGAGTGTTGGGGTCTAAATCCGAACTGCTCTTTAGGGATTAAACTCTTTGCTTCGGCATAGTCTTTGAGACGCTTGTAAATAAGCCTCTCGTAGATTTTGCCTAGGACATTGAGGAGACTGATTGGGCGATAACTACTCGGGTTAGCCTTGGGCTTGCCCGGTTTTGGGATGCCAATGACAGTGGCCTGTTTCCACGACTGCGGGAACATGTTATTTGACATGGCGCTATTGAAGATAGCGGTCAATAGCACTATAAGTGCGGGGGAAAAAAGTTTGATCACCTTGTTGGTGATTCCGTCCGAGCCAGGGGCTTTTCTAGGTTTGAGTCCCTTGATGATCCTCTCCACCTCGTCTGGAGTGACTGGGGGCAGTGGTTCATCTGGGTCCTCGACTGGTGGGAGGGAGGTTCGGCGTTCGACTTCAGCATCCACCTCAGCGAGGTGGGCTGGGTCTACAGGCTGAGTACTGGGGGAGCATTGAGACTCTAGGCTGTCAGCCAGGCATTCAGCTTTTTCGTCGTCTTCGAAGGCGACGCTCTTATCTGGGCGAATGAGCGGGGGCATGGAGGCTTCCTCAGAGGATCGAAGTTTCCTCTGTAGGTTCCAGAAGGCCTGATGGGTCGGTTCCAGATCATCGAGGAGCTTGTCCCAACGTTCTTCGCGCAGTTTTTTGACGCATCTGCTTAATTTGCGTTTTAAGCGACGCATAAAAAGTTACTGGCGCAGGGGAAAGCTCTGTAAGCACGGATGGCCGCGTTCTTCTCGGTCACCAGTTCACGCACATCGTCCGGCAGATTCCAGCGGTGGTGATCCTCCGCCGGAACCTCCCTTGAGCATTCGCTCAGGACCGATTGTACATGTCCGGTGATCGAGCCGATCGCGGCCTCTGCGTCTGCTACAGTCTCGATGTTGTCGGGGATTTTGTCTAAGTGAGGGGACTCGGTAGATTTCAGCAATTCGCTTACTTTCTCCCAGTCCGTAATCACTTTTGTGGGGGGTGGTTGAGAGGGGTCTGATGGACCATGTCTGGGTGAGAACTCCATAATCACTGGTCTGTGGTCCGAATTCAGCTCGTCTATCGTCTCTATAGAGTGTAATCGCAAGTTTACATTCTTCAGAAGCGCGACGTCTAGCACATCGGAGTTGTGATTTGGGTTATTTGGAAAATGGGTGGGATGCATCGGAGCGATGACATCGAAATTAAGGGGGCAGCAGAGGTTGTACAGTACATTGCCTCTGGTGTTGGACAGGCGGCTGTTCCACGCGGGATGTTTTGCATTAAGATCGCCCGCCAGAAGGACGGAGTCACTTAAGTTGAGGAGGGCTGAGAGGTCATTTCCGATGGTGGCGTTTGTTGCCGCGGAGTCAGTGTTAGAATTGGGAGGCGGCATATACGCCGAGATGATCGTTATAGGTTGATGACCTGTCATGCCCAGCCGACAGACAGAGACTTCTATGTTGGAGAGGGAAGGTGGGTCTAGGGGGATGCAGTATAGACTGGATCTATAGTAAATAAGAGTACCTCCTTTGTGGCAGCGAGTCCTGTCATTGCGAACTAACCGGTAGTTGGCAATTTTCGGGTCTCGCTGGTGGGGTTTAAGGAAGGTCTCTTGGACTAATAGTATATCTAGGCGATGGTCGCGGAGGAATGCGGCGATCTCATCGCGTTGGCCGTTCAGGCCTTCGGCATTGAACATCCCTATCCTTAGGGATTTCGGTTTGTTTCTACTCGTGGGGAGGAGCTCTGTGGCGAGTTATGGGGGAGTTTTCGGAGGGCTTGCGTAACATCCGGGTACGCGTCATAAACCTGTGCTAAGGCGATGAAGTCGCCGTTGCAGGCTATGATGTCTCTCGACATCTGATAGCCTCGCGGGGAGTGGAACACTGCGAATGTGCTCGTGATGACCCTGAAGGGGTCGAACGGGTCAAGAGCCGGGGCGCTTGCCGTAGGGGGGGCCGAGAAGGTGAAAGGTGCTCGGTGCACACGCGGCGCTGAAGGCGCGGGGTAGCGGGGTGCTGTGGGCGCTGGGTGAGAGGGTGTTGAAGGAGGGAGAGGGTGGGGCGCTGCAGGTTTAACTGCTTTGATAATTGGTCTGGGGGGAGGAGGGGGAGGGACCTGGTTTCCCATTAGAGGTGGGATGGTTTGGGGGGGTAGGCGCCGGCTGGAATTGCCCTAGAGCCGGGAAATGGGTGAGGTGATTCTGCCAGTTCCAAGGACTGGGGCGTTGGGGGCTGAGAGAGGCGGGGGGGTTCTTGGAGAGGGAGGGGCACTCTCTCCGTTGTCTTAAGTTGGCCCGGGTGGTCAGCTTTGGGGCTGACGATTTAGGAGCCTTTGGGCACCCGCGGTAGTTTGCGGGATGTCCAGACTCACCGCACAGCACGCAGCTGGGAGGCTCCGTGCAGAGTGAGCGGTCTTTGGGTCGGGGGCACTCAATGGTGCCGTGATCACCCAGACACTTTACGCATCTGGGCTTTCCGAAGCAGTTGCGTTGGGCGTGCCCGTAAAGCTGGCAACGATGGCATTGTGCCATGTTGCCGCTTTTATGCGGTCTTTCGATGCGGATCCCAGAGAGGCCGCAAATCTTGTTAACTTGGTGGATTGGGTGGTGACCCTCGACCGGGTCGCACACCACCAATATCATATTGTAGGGGGTTGAGCTCGTAGAGCCTCCCCTTTTGCGGTGCATCCGGTGCACCTCTGCAACCGGAATGTTTTGCGACTCGAGGTCGCTGAGGATCTCCTGGGTGGAGATTTCCACCGGGATGTTTTTAATAACAACCCGGGTGGGGATGTTTTCCTTTAGGGAGTGGGTATGGTACCTCACCCCTGTGGTTTGGAGGAGCTTGGAGAGCTCCCTGTAATCGCCCGAAGACGCAACCATAACTTTTATGCCCTGCTCGACGGCACGGGCACTGGTGAAATGTATGTGGCGCTCGTTGCACGCCCTGGACACGTCCGTCCACTTCCCCTTATCATGGATGAATAGGGGGGGGGGACGGGCAGTCTTGGGGGCGGCCTGAGTAGCCGTAGCCATTGGGCTATGGGGGCGGCTCTGGGAGCCAGAGGCCACTGCCGAGGAGGCTAGGGCCGGGGTGGCCGCAGCCGGGGTGGCTGTGACAATGGGGCTGGAGGGGCGGCTCTGGGAGAGGCCTTCCGTCTGTTGGGAGGGAGGGGAGGGCAGCGAGGCCTGGGTGGTCGCTCCTTTTTTGGCCTTGGTGGCCGATGTTGAACGGGATTTCCCCTTCTTCCTTTTCCCCTTACCGACGACTTGGTAGTCGTCTTCGGAGGACGAGGTGGGGGGGGGTTGTTTCGGATTCTTCATCCGAGGAGGGAGGGTGGGACGCCATTTCGGCGTCGATGGTGGGGGTGGATGTGATCGCGACATCACATTGGGAGGGGGTGGGGGAGCGGCGCTTCGGGTAGCTACCGTCCTGGGAGGGGGTAGGGGGTAGGGGAGAGGGGGATGGGGAGAGAGGGGTCTCTAACGCATCGCTGAACTCCGTCGGGACTGCTAGGGGTTTGGGGGCGCTTGGGCGGAGTAGTGCCAGAAGGCTCCCGTATTTTTCCCTGGTGTGGGGGTGTGTGTCCTCACGCAGGGCATTTAATAAGTCTGCCACTACTTGGGCGAGATCTTTATTTGATGCCATAGTGGCTGAAAGGGAGGGAGGGGGGTTGGGCAAAAGCCTAAGACCTAGTCCCGAGGAGACACGTAAACGTGAACCCCTCGGGCAGACAGTTCCCCCAAAAAGCCCGACCCGTGTGTTTCTCCTAGTGCTAAGCTGGCGAGAAGAAAAACACAAACAAACTCGCCAGCTACACAGCTGTCTGTATGGCCAGAAGGGCCGTTCGGTGGCTAACTAACTAGCTCCTAACTCCCCGGGTGGGATAACCCGGGGATGAGTTCGCTCCCTGTCGGTGTCACAGGGAGGTGTGTGCTAAGGTGAGCCCTAAGCTTGATTTTTACCTACCGCCAATCTCAATGTGCGGTAGGGCCCTATGGGTCTTGCGACCAAGCTGGGCCGCTGGGGTAGACACACCCAGACGTCCCAGGTGCAGCTGTGAACAAACGGGGGTTAGGTGCTACCAGACTGCGACTAGGAGATCCCCCAAGGCCGCAGTCAGAGCCCTTCCGTCGGTTTGCCTTCCCCTGAGGGGGGTTGGCGGGTGTGGCGGGTCACCACCCACTTGGTTTCGTTATCACCGTTAGGTTTCCACCAAGTACCAACAGGAAACGGTTGGATTTTGCTCGTAAGGAGCCAAAGAAACTAATGAAAACGCGGGCGTAGGAGACCGACTACGAATGTGAACACTCGTAGCCGATATGCTACGCCGTAGCCTTCGTAGCAGCACTTAGTCTGTGCGCGAACACAAACCGTAGCACCGCTACGAGTGGGCGGGGCCAAGTGGCCTACGAGGAGTCGGCGTAGCCGCGAGTGCTACGTGCGTAGC
This sequence comes from Globia sparganii, assembly GCA_949316385.1. Classification (NCBI taxonomy): domain Eukaryota; kingdom Metazoa; phylum Arthropoda; class Insecta; order Lepidoptera; family Noctuidae; genus Globia; species Globia sparganii. Next base: position 4,446,549 of record OX438682.1, read on the forward strand.
AATGCGACGAGACCGAGACGGGGGGGCGCGCGGGGCGCGGGAGCAGATAGCGGTACGGAGCAGTGAGCACAAGTGAGCGCTACGGCGGCCGAACGCGGAATTTTTTTTGAGCCTGATCAACAAAAATTGTCCTGCTTTTATAATCGTTCGTGACCAATCACAGTCTTTAAAGTTTGCACACGGCACTAATCTAATTTTCTTGACCAATCACAGCTCTCGTATGTTTTGTATGGGGAACTTTTATCTGGAGGTTTTTAGTGTTAGGGCATCTCTTATGACCTAGGTCTTGGTTTTACAATATCAGTATTGATTTACTGTAGTTATACACAAAAGATTTTAACAATATCTCTTATTTAAAACCATAAAATTATTTAAAAACGGCAACGGTTCTCGTTAAGGTAAAGTTCTCTTACACTTAGGCATTTTTTCCTCTTTGGCGTTAGTGGTGCCACCAAGCGGCGAAAATAAAAAAAAACTTGAGAATACTTGCTTTATTGTTCAAATAACACGTAATCCTACTTACATATTTCTCTGCTTATTATATAGATTGTCTTAACTTAACCGCTCAGGCACTGACCGTGACCATATGGTCACGCCCCGTCCCCGCTGTCAAGCACCGCCGTGACCATTTTGATACGGCCGTTCACGCGGCTTCACAAAAAAGGGTCCATCCGAGTTTCTATTGATGCTATTCACTTAAAGTAAACTGTTTTGGGTTCTTAAATAAACAGACCATTATAATATTTTATTATAAACAATACTTGTAATAAGAGAGTTGTATTTATAAACAAATGATGTTTTCATGGAGAATTGGTTTGTAAGTGTTTGAATCGACCTAACATGGGAATAGGTCGATTTATGATAAAACGGCTTTATGAATTTAAACGAAACTATGCAAGTTATATTATGATTAAACAAGTAATCTAACAACAGTGTTTTTTGAGAGTCCTACCTAACATTTTTTTAATATTCAAACTCAAAGTTCATAAGTACGCCGAGCCGTATGTAGCCGTTACACCACACGACTTTGTAAATGCTCAATTATAGTTATATTGAGTTGTTTCTAATAAAACAAATGCTATTAGGCTACTACTTATACCTTTATTGACTGATAACTACCGTTGTATTGTAAAAATGTACCACTTAATTGTAAAATTATAAGATTTTCTTGAAGTGTTTACGTAAAAATTTTTGAAAAATTTTTTCACCAAAAACGATTTTTGTGATGTTTTTTCGTGCAATTTTTATCTACAAAGACGTATAATATGTTATTTAATCCACTTACCATCGATTTTACACAAAAACACTAACAAAACACTCACTAAACAATAACAAAACACTTAAAATGAATCACGCACTCGCGGCCATTTGAGAATCGTAAACACTGATTTTTAATTTTTTTTTTCAATTGTGCCAACCTATATTTTTCGTCCGGAAATGTTTAGTCGATTAGTTTATCTACAGGACCATAGAGTAAAACAGTCGCACAGGATATTAGACCTTAAACAGCAGTACAAATCGATGTTAAAGCCGCGCGAAACGGCCGTATCACATTGGCAACGGCGGTGCCTGACGGTTGAGACCGCGCGTATCACATGTGATACGTTGGGGCCTGAGCGGACTTATATCTAGCGTTTCGTCGCTAACAGGGTTTGTTTCACTTCTAGAACCCTGTCACATTAGCAATGGGGATTTCCTAAATCTTATTAGTTATTCTTTTTTACTATTTCTATGACTACGCTTTTTTAACTGTTATGTTCTATACCGATATACTAATCAGTTAAAGTTAAATTTAGTCTAATCTTCTTTTCAATGTTGATCAATAGGTTCTTGGCAGACGTGTAACTCTGACATCTGTTCTTCTTCATTCTTCCACGAGAAGTCCAGCTTCGAATCGATAATTTTCAAGTCTTCTTTAGGATGGTGAGTACTCTACCTTCTGAATCTGTAGTAGGTTTTCTTGGTGCTACCACCAACCACCACCTTGGTGCACCAAGTGATTCGATCGTGAAGTGCACCTTGATGCATCTCTTCTTCTGGTTTGCTGACATGTAGGCATGTGTTCAGGAAATGTATTGGTCTTGCACCTCTGATATCTGACCCCCTGGAACACCCATCCAAGTCCTGTTCTTGAAGCAACTAGTTCCCCAGGTTTCCTTCTTCTTACTTCTTGAGTTATAATTAGCTCCCAATTGTCTTGACCGATGAGCAGTTGTGGTGACTCCCCTTTGTAATATAGAGAGTCGGCGATCTTCTTTAATTGTTGATAAACTTGAATTCTCTTCTTGTCCAGGAATTGTGGTGCAAGCTTCAACTCGTAGATGGTGCGGATACTCTTCAGTGTCTTATTGTTGTCCTGAAGAACCCCTTTCACCGTAATGAAATCCTTTTTCATTATCGACTTGCCTCCCACTTTCTTCCTTGAGCGGCGACTTCTTGTGCCACTTTCTCATCCAGAAGTGACACGGACAAAAAGACCAATCTTTCATCCATAAGGACCAATATCTTCTTTGATCCTTTTGAGCCAAAGACTTCTACTGGAACTATCTTCAGGTATGCTCTTGCGGTGTTGATTGCGTTCACTGATAATGTGACGCTCGCCTGTGATTGCGTTCACTGATGCTGTGACGCTCACTTGTGGTGTCTCCCTTTTCTTTTCCTCCGAGGTCCTTTCTTGTGACTCGACGTGCAGCACATTATGATGCCGCCTGTTGCGTTCTTTGTAAGGTGGTTTTCTGCAGCTCTCCTTCTTGTGGTTACCTTGAAGACATTTGAAGCAGACGTGACTCTTCTTAACTATTGCCTACCGATCTTGCACCGACGTCTTCTGGAACTTCTGACATTCAATACCTTGTTTTTTTTTTTTAACTAAATAACATACCTACCATTTTACAATATATTTAGATACTACTATCATACATATTATCAATTCTGTAGGTGAAAGCTAAAGGACCTTAAGTCACGTTTTATTAATTATTCAGTAGAGTTCATTAAAGATGTCTATACCCGAAATTAGATATTAAATCGACCGTGTATAAAAAGTAAATAGTGTTAAGTCTGTAATTTATAATGGTGTACATAATAAAGAGTATTCTATTCTATTATATTCTAAAGGACTTAATGTCTTTTACCATTTGATCAATACGGGTATACTGAATAAGAATCATTGAAAATACAAAAATGACAAAAAAATGAACTTCAGGTCCGGGATTGTCCGAAAGGGTTACCGCTACCCCGGAACACAAAGGGCTAAGGAAGGAACACGGGTGGGTTTTAGTCAGTAAGAGTCTGACACTCCCTTCTGCTCCACCCAGAGCGGGAGGTGTCATTTGATGATTTCCCATCCACAAAAAAAAAAAACCTTTAGCTTTCATCTACAGAATTATTATTGGCATTATTGGCCGCTTATCAATCTCGGCCAGGCAGTGTGAGTTGTGACACCAACCTTTGAAATGATAATGCGTCTAATTATTTTTATATATGAAACGGTTCCTTTTAATGTTTTAAGTTAAGGAACACAGACTTTTAACAACACTTAATGTTAATGTTAAAATCAGCCCGAAAATTCTATATTTGTAAAAATCCCAAACATGATAACCCTTTAATTTAATCCATAGGCAAAAGTAGATCTAATAATTTATCGTATTTAACGACATATAATCGATATCGTTTACCACATCACTATTTTCTGAGTGAATAACAATAACTACCCACCACCGGACTGATCGTGCTGCCCTCACCCGATCGCAGTCAGCATACTCGGCGAAAAGCTATGCAAATTACCCACAATTTAGAATTATCATTTCTTTATTTTTTAACTCATCGATGATAAATGTTCAAAAATCTAAGTTATATTATAGTATTGTAATGTTTTAGTATGTGCTCCAAATAGTCTTTGTATTATTTGAGTGCATTACCTTTATTAGGTAAACAATAGTGGTATGCGTTTAAAGTCAGTGCTAAGACTTTTTGTGCTTTTTGAGCAGTAGTGTGTTTGTATGAACTTAATAAAGAATGTTTATAGAATAATAAATAGTTAACTCAGTGTAAAATGTTTGTAAAGGTAAGTTAGCCTAAGAACTTGTTACGTATATGGTTGTACACAATTAGAATAAGATCTTATTGTATGCACTTTGTGTTATTATGTTAATAATAAAGACTTTTTAAAAACAAAACAATGTTAACGACTAATTCGGTTTTCTAAGAACCTACCTTGTAAGCGACCAAGAAATTATACTCGGCTAATCCGGTTCTCTATAGACCAACAAATCAGTCGCGTATTCGGGTGCATGGGTTGATGGTAGCTGTGAATATAGCCAAATCAAACACGTTCTCGAGAATAAAGAAGTATTTGTAATCAGAAACACAACACGGGTAATATACAATCGGTCACAACACAATAATCAGCCTTATAGCTTAAACAATTTACAGTCATAACAACAATACTCACATAAATAACTTTAAACTATTCGCACAAGGCGGAGCACGACTCAAGCTAACACATTTATACAGACAGGGCCCCACCGGTACTAGGCAGAGACATGTGTTGCTCGGTTGGAGGCTAACTGTTGACTACTTGAAGACTTACTGGAGACTAACTGGAACACTTGAAGAATACTAACTCAACTGGTTTTTTTTTTTTTTTTTTTTTTTTTTTTTTTTTATTTTATTTTTTTTTAGTTGTGCAACTCATGGAGGTTGCCATACTGCTTAACCGGGCTATCCTGTGGTGGCCAAAAATTACTTTAAGGCCCCCAGCCAGGGCTTACAAACTAAGGATTTATATTTAAATGACTAGCACTAAGGGCACCCCCTGTGGGGTTCGGGCCTCGGCTTAGTGGGTCATTGAGGGGAGGGCAGCAATGGTCAGGCTGGGTCGAATTATTATTTGGGGAATTTAAAGCTACTTGCTCAGCGGCGCGGGCTGGCTTGTCGAGCAAGGGTCGGACCGTGATGTTACGGGAGGGTCGCGAGGGGCCTCGGCGGCGGGCCCGGGTTCGCGGTTTGTATCTGTGTTTATTTTTGCGTAATGTGCTAGTTTCCCTACAGCCTTCCTGGAGAAGGGTAATTGGGTCGTCGGGTATGAGGAGGGTGTGCCTAGGACGGCGGATCTTGGAGATGTTGGAAGGAGTGTATTGGGTAGCTGAAGAAATCAGGGGGTTGGGGTGATTCTCAGCCCTATCGAAGAAACTCCTAGTGAGGCGTTTCATATACTGTTGGGTAGTCGGAATCTTGAGGTCAACATGGAGTTGATTATTCCCAACGAACCACGGGGAGCCCATGGCCTTTCGGAGAAATCTGTTTTGAAGAGCATCCTGTGTAGGCGGTGGGGTTTGGCATGCGCGAACACGGGGCACGCGTATGTCAGGATGGGCCGAATGCACGCGGTGTAAATACGCAATTTGCAGTTGAGTGACAATTTGCTGCGCGCATTCAGCATGGAGTGGAGCCTGCCGAGAGCGAAAGCGGCACGCGAGCGTACCGTCTTTATGTGCTCACCGAAGTTCAGGCGTTGGTCGAGGATGACCCCCAGGTATTTGGCTTGCTTCTCCCAAGGGATAGGCTTGTCAAACATGGTGATCGGTCTTGGGGTAGGTGGGAGGTGGCGGTTGGGTCTGGAAAATAGTACCGCCTGGCTCTTATCGGGATTTACTTCTATTCTCCATCTCCGGAACCAATCGCCAAGGGCTTTTGCGGAGTTTTGGAGGGTGCGGGCTATTCGCGAGGGACTCCTGCCAGAGTAGAAGATGGCCGTGTCGTCAGCAAAAAGTGCTAACTGGGCTGCATCACTCCTTGGGATGTCGCTAGTGTATAGCGTGAAGGCTAGTGGGAAAATTACCGAGCCCTGAGGGACGCCGGCATGTATGGGATGAGGGGCAGAGAGCGCACCCTCGATGCGATATCGGAAGGTGCGGTTCGACAGAAAGTCTCGGAGGATGAGCACGAGACGATCTGGCACACCGAGCTGGTACAGATTGTATATCAGTCCGTTGTGCCAAACCTTGTCGAACGCTTTCGCTATGTCGAAGAACAGGGCACCCGTCATCCGACCTCGCTGAAAGTGGGCACTGATGTGCTCGACTATGCGATGCACTTGTTGGACACAGGAGTGTTGGGGTCTTAATCCGAACTGCTCTTTAGGGATAAAACTCTTTGCTTCGGCATAGTCTTTCAGACGCTTGTAAATAAGCCTCTCGTAGATTTTGCCTAGGACATTGAGGAGACTGATTGGGCGATAACTACTCGGGTTAGCCTTGGGCTTGCCCGGTTTTGGGATGCCAATGACAGTGGCCTGTTTCCACGACTGCGGGAACATGTTATTTGACATGGCGCTATTGAAGATAGCGGTCAATAGCACTATGAGTGCGGGGGAAAAAAGTTTGATCACCTTGTTGGTGATTCCGTCCGAGCCAGGGGCTTTTCTAGGTTTGAGTCCCTTGATGATCCTCTCCACCTCGTCTGGAGTGACTGGGGGCAGTGGCTCATCTGGGTCCTCAACTGGTGGGAGGGAGGTTCGGCGGTCGACTTCAGCATCCACCTCAGCGAGGTGGGCTGGGTCTACAGGCTGGGTACTGGGGGAGCATTGAGACTCTAGGCTGTCAGCCAGGCATTCAGCCAGGCATTCAGCTTTTTCGTCGTCTTCGAAGGCGACGCTCTTATCTGGGCGAATGAGCGGGGGCATGGAGGCTTCCTCAGAGGATCGAAGTTTCCTCTGTAGGTTCCAGAAGGCCTGATGGGTCGGTTCCAGATCATCGAGGAGCTTGTCCCAACGTTCTTCGCGCAGTTTTTTGACGCATCTGCTTAATTTGCGTTTTAAGCGACGCATAAAAACTTTGTTACTGGTGCAGGGGAAAGCTCTGTAAGCACGGATGGCCGCGTTCTTCTCGGTCATCAGTTCACGTACATCGTCCGGCAGATTCCAGCGGTGGTGATCCTCCGCCGGAACCTCCCTTGAGCATTCGCTCAGGACCGATTGCACATGTCCGGTGATCGAGCCGATCGCGGCCTCTGCGTCTGCTACAGTCTCGATGTTGTCGGGGATTTTGTCTAAGTGAGGGGACTCGGTAGATTTCAGCAATTCGCTTACTTTCTCCCAGTCCGTGATCACTTTTGTGGGGGGGGGGGTCGAGACGGGTCTGATGGACCATGTCTGGGTGCGAACTCCATAATCACTGGTCTGTGGTCCGAATTTAGCTCGTCTATCGTCTCTATAGAGTGTAATCGCAAGTTTACATTCTTCAGAAGCGCGACATCTAGCACATCGGAGTTGTGATTAGGGTTATTTGGGAAATGGGTAGGATGCATCGGAGCGATGACATCGAAATTAAGGGGGCAACAGAGGTTGTATAGTACATTGCCTCTGGTGTTTGGCAGGCGGCTGTTCCACGCGGGATGTTTTGCGTTAAGATCCCCCGCCAGAAGGACGGAGTCACTTAAGTTGAGGAGGGCTGAGAGGTCATTTCCGATGGTGGCGTTTGTTGCCGCGGAGTCAGTGTTAGAGTTGGGAGGCGGCATATACGCCAAGACGATCGTTATTGGTTGATGACCTGTCATGCCCAGCCGACAGACAGAGACTTCAATGTTGGAGAGGGAAGGTGGGTCTAGGGGGATGCAGTATAGACTGGATCTATAGTAAATAAGAGTACCTCCTTTGTGGCAGCGAGTCCTGTCATTGCGAACCAACCGGTAGTTGGCAATTTTCGGGTCTCGCTGGTGGGGTTTAAGGAAGGTCTCTTGGACTAATAGTATGTCTAGGCGATGGTCGCGGAGGAATGCGGCGATCTCATCGCGTTGGCCGTTCAGGCCTTCAGCATTGAACATCCCTATCCTTAGGGATTTCGGTTTGTTTCTAGACGTGGGGAGGAGCTCTGTGGCGAGTTATGGGGGAGTTTTCGGAGGGCTTGCGTAACATCCGGGTGGATCACTGCCTGGTGACCAGCGCGGCGCGGGCATCAGTGCGTGCCGTCACTGTTTTGTATGACACATATTTTTCGGATCACTATCCATTACAGATTGAATGTGATATTAATCGAATTTGTCAAAAGACTAACACCGTAATAAATAATAGTGGCTGTAGTACTGTTGTGTGGGGTGACCGTATTAGTAACCAAATAGAGTTGTACACGAATTTATGTAATACTAAATTAAGAGATTTAGATTTTCCTCAGGAGTTCCATTCGTGTGCAGACAAAATGTGTAATGATGATAGTCACAAATTGATATTAAGAAACTTGTACTTAGATATTGTGAATATTCTGTCGGAAGCTGCTACGGGTAGTTATATAAATAAGCACAGTAAACGAAGGTCTGTACCTGGATGGAACAAGTATGTGAGTGAAGCTCACAGGGAGGCTCGACTTTGTTTTCAAATGTGGTTATGGTACGGTAAACCAAAAACAGGAAATATTTATCATGATATGTGTGAATCGAGAAAAATATTTAAGTCTAAATTGAAGTTTTGTCAAAACAACGAGCAACAGATTAAGATGAATATTATCGCTGAGCAACACAAAAATAAACAATTCAAGAAATTTTGGAAATCTACTAAAAGGCTCAATCCAAGGTCGGGCCTGCCTGTGAGTGTCAGTGGTCTACATGACCCACACGACATAGCTAATGCCTTTCGGCAGAGTTTCAAGGTGGACCCACCTCCTGTACCTCCTGCGGTGTCTCAGATGCTCGAGACTGGGACACAAGGTGATAAAGTTAGGTTAAGATTCCAGGCAAAGGAAATATCTAATGTTATTAGTAATATGTCTAGAGGAAAGTCTCCTGGCCACGATAGTCTCAGTATCGAGCATCTGAAGTACGCCGGTATCCACCTGCCGAGGGTGCTTGCTCTGTTTGTCAATTTGTCACTTTCGCATAGCTACTTACCTGAGGAGCTCATGCGTACACTGGTTGTTCCTATAATAAAAAACAAAACAGGTGATCCGTCGGACCTGTCAAACTACAGGCCTATCTCACTAGCCACCATAACTGCTAAGGTTTTGGACAGCCTGCTTGATAAACAGCTGGTGAAAAATATACATTTACACGACGCACAGTTCGGCTTTAGACCAAACCTATCTACTGAAAGTGCTATTTACTGTCTCAAGCAGACTGTTCACTACTACACAGCTAGGAACACGCCTGTGTATGCATGTTATTTAGATCTCTCCAAGGCATTTGACCTTGTAAATTATGATGTTTTATGGAGCAAACTTCACAATGTTGAGGGACTTCCTGCTGAATTAATTTGGTTGCTTAAATATTGGTACAGTAATCAAGAGAATACTGTTCGATGGGCAGGCACTTTATCTGAAGTGTACAGGTTGCAGTGTGGGGTGAGGCAAGGGGGGTTGAGCTCGCCACGCCTCTTCAACCTGTACATTGATGGTCTGATTGGGGAGCTCAGCGGCGCCGGTCTCGGATGCTCGATAGACGGAACTTGCATAAATAACATAAGTTACGCTGACGATATGGTGCTGTTGAGTCCCTCAGTCAGAGCTTTAAGGTGTCTTTTGAACATTTGTGAGGCGTATTCGGAGGCTCATGGGCTGAGATATAACGCCAAAAAAAGTGAATTTATGATATTTAAGGCGGGAAAAAAACAATATCGTGCGCCCGTGATCACTCTTTGCGGCACACCACTTAAACAGGTGAGTAAGTTTAAATATCTTGGTCACTGGGTCACCGACGACTCGTCGGATGTTATGGACATCGAGAGGGAACGAAGGGCGCTGTCTGTGCGGTGTAATATGCTCGCTCGTAGGTTCGCACGTTGTACAAGAGACGTAAAAATTACTTTATTCAAGTCATACTGCCAGACACTGTACACGTGCGGGCTATGGGTGAATTATACGCATCGCGCGTACAGCGCCCTTCGCGTCCAGTATAACAACGCCTTCAGGGGAATGGTGGGGCTGCCGCGGTGGTGCAGCGCATCTGCCATGTTCGCGGAAGCGCGCACACAGGATTTTTTCGCTGTGATGCGCACGCGCTGCGCCTCATTGCTGAGTCGAATGCGGATCAGCTCTAACGTTCTCCTGAAGACCTTGTCTGAACGGTGGGATTCACCAATGCTGCAGGCGTGGATGGGGATGCACTCTCTTTGCAACAGGAGATGAGTGGCTCCCCTTTCATGCCGGTTACTTTAGTTTAGTTTAATTTTCTTTTCTTTTGTTACGTACTAACATTATTTTTAAGAATGTAAAGTTAATACTAACAAAATGGAACCTGATTTCCGAAATAAACGATTATTATTATTATTATAAACCTGTGCTAAGGCGATGAAGTCGCCGTTGCAGGCTTTGATGTCTCTCGACATCTGATAGCCTCGCGGGGAGTGGAACACTGCGAATGTGCTCGTGATGACCCTGAAGGGGTCGAACGGGTCAAGAGCCGGGGCGCTTGCCGTAGGGGGGGCCGAGAAGGTGAAAGGTGCTCGGTGCACACGCGGCGCTGAAGGCGCGGGGTAGCGGGGTGCTGTGGGCGCTGGGTGAAAGGGTGTTGAAGGAGGGAGAGGGTGGGGCGCTGCAGGTTTAGCTGCTTTGATAATTGGTCTGGGGGGTGGGGGGGAGGGACCTGGTTTCCCATTAGAGGTGGGATGGTTTGGGGTGTAGGCGCCGGCTGGAATTGCCCTAGAGCCGGGAAATGGGTGAAGTGATTCTGCCAGTTCCAAGGACTGGGGCCTTGGGGGCTGAGAGAGGCGGGGGGGTTCTTGGAGAAGGAGGGGCACTCCCTCTGTTGACGGTGGTTTGCCCGATTGGTCAGCTTTGGGGCCGACGATTTAAGTGCCTTTGGGCACCCGCGGTAGTTTGCGGGATGCCCAGACTCACCGCACAGCACGCAGCTGGGAGGCTCCGTGCAGAGTGTGCGGTCTTTGGGTCGGGGGCACTCGATGGTGCCATGATCGCCCAGACACTTGACGCATCTGGGCTTGCCGAAGCAGTTTCGTTGGGCGTGGCCGTACAACTGGCAGCGGTGGCATTGTGCCATGTTGCCGCTTTTGTGGGGTCTTTCTATGCGGATCCCCGAGAGGCCGCATATTTTATTGATCTGGTGGATTGGGTGGTGACCCTCGACCGGGTCGCACACTACCAACACCATGTTGTAGGGGGATGAGCTCGTTGAGCCTCCCCTTTTTCTATGCATCCGGTGCACCTCTGCAACCGGTATGCTTGCGACTCAAGGTCGCTGAGAATCTCCTGGGTGGAGATTTCTACCGGGATGTTTTTAATAACAACCCGGGTTGGGATGAGTTCTTTGAGGGTGTGAGTATGGTACCTCACCCCTGTGTTTTGGAGGAGCTTGGAAAGCTCCCTGTAGTCGCCCGAGGACGCTACCATGACTTTTATGCCCTGCTCTACTGCACGGGCACTGGTGAATTGTATGTGGCGCTCATTGCACGCCCTGGACACGTCCGTCCACTTCCCCTTATCATGGATGAATAGGGGGGGGGGGGGCAGTCTTGGGGGCGGCCTGAGTAGCCGTAGCCATTGGGCTATGGGGGCGGCTCTGGGAGCCAGAGGCCACTGCCGGGGAGGCTAGGGCCGGGGTGGCCGCAGCCGGGGTGGCTGTGACAATGGGGCTGGAGGGGCGGCTCTGGGAGAGGCCTTCCGTCTGTTGGGAGGGCAGCGAGGCCTGGGTGGTCGCTGCTTTTTTGGCCTTGGTGGCCGATGTTGAAGGGGATTTCCCCTTCTTCCTTTTCCCCTTTCCGAAGACTTGGTAGTCGTCTTCGGAGGACGAGGTGGGGGGGGTTGATTCGGATTCTTCATCCGAGGAGGGGGGGTGGGACGCCATTTCGGCGTCGATGGTGGGGGTGGATGTGATCTCGACATCACATTAGGAGGGGGTGGGGGAGCGGCGTTTCGGGTAGCTACCGTCCTGGGAGGGGGTGGGGGGGAGCGGAGAGGGGGATGGGGAGAGAGGGGTCTCTAACGCATCACTAAACTCCGTCGGGACTGCTAGCGATTTGGGGGCACTTGGGCGGAGTAGTGCCAGAAGGCCCCCGTATTTTTCCCTGGTGTGGGGGTGGGAGTCCTCACGCAGGGCATTAATTATGTCTGCCACTAATTGGGCGAGATCCTTGTTGGATGCCATAGTGGATGAAAGGGAGGGAGGGGGGTTGGGCAAAAGCCTAAGACCTAGTCCCGAGGAGACACGTAAACGTGAACCCCTCGGGCAGACAGTTCCCCCAAAAAGCCCGACCCGTGTGTTTTTCCTAGTGCTACGCTGGCGAGAAGAAAAACACAAACAAACTCGCCAGCTACACAGCTGTCTGTAAGGCCAGAAGGGCCGTTCGGTGGCTACGCTAACTAGCTCCTAACTCCCCGGGCGGGATAACCCGGGGATGTGTTCGCTCCCTGTCGGTGTCACAGGGAGGTGTGTGCTAGGGTGAGCCCTAAGCTTGATTTTTACCTACCGCCAATCTCAATGTGCGGTAGGGCCCTATGGGTCTTGCGACCAAGCTGGGCCGCTGGGGTAGACATACCCAGACGTCCCAGGTCCAGCTGTAAACAAACGGGGGTTAAATGCTACCAGACTGCGACTAGGAGGCCCCCCAAGGCCGCAGTCGGAGCCCTTCCGCCGATTTGCCTTCCCCTGAGGGGGGTTGGCGGGTGTGGCGGGTCACCACCCACTTGGGTTCGTTATCACCGTTAGGTTTCCCCCAAGTACCAACGAGAAACGGTTGGATTTTGCTCGTAAGGAGCCAAAGAAACTAATGAAAACGCGGGCGTAGGAGACCGACTACGAATGTAAACACTCGTAGCCGATATGCTACGCCGTAGCCTGCGTAGCAGTACTTAGTCTGTTCGCGAGCACAAACCGTAGCACTGCTACTAGTGGGCGGGGCCAAGTGGCCGACGGGGAGTCGGCATAGCCGCGAGTGCTACGTGCGTAGCACTGCGACGAGACCGAGACGGGAGGGCGCGCGGGGCGCGGGAGCAGATAGCGGTACGGAGCAGTGAGCACTAGTGAGCGCTACGGCGGCCGAACGCGGAATGCGTTAACTCAACTGTTTTTTTTTTTTTTTTTTTTTTTTTTTTTTTGGAAATGGCATCTCGCAGTTCAACCTGTAGGAGGTTGTCGACTGCTTAACCGGACTTTCCTGTGGATGCCTTGAAGTTAAGGCCTCCAGCCAGGGCTTAAAAACTAACTAAAAACTAAGCGACTCACGCTAAGGGCACCCCCCGTGGGGTTCGGACCTCGGCTTAGGGCGTCGCTGGAAGAGGGCAGCAAGGGACAGGCTGGATCGGTATTATTAAGGGACGAATTTAAAACTACAGGCTCAGCGGCGCGGGCTGGCTCGAGCAAGGGTCGGGGTGGACTAGGTACGGGGCGTCGCGACGGGCCTCGACGGCGAGGACGATAGGACGGCTGTCTGGGCTTGTACTTGTTTAAAGTACTTGTTTTCTTGCTACTCTCCTGTAGGAGGGTCGTAGCGTCGTCGGGGAGGGTGAGAGTATGCCTCGGTCGGCGAATCCTACTTATGCGAGAGGGAGTGTATCGGGAGGCCGCCGCAATCAGGGGATTGGGGTGTTTGATGGCAGAATCAAAGAAGCGCTTGGAGAGGCGTTTCATGAACTGCTGGACGGTGGGGATCCTAAGATCGAGATGGAGGTTGATGTTCCGGACATAGAAGGGGGCTCCCGTGACCTTTCTAAGGAAACGGTTTTGGAGGGTCTGCATTTTATGCAGGTGACGAGGCTTGGCGTGTGCGAAGACTACGCAAGCGTAAGTCATGATAGGGCGGATGACCGCGGTGTAGAGTCGCAATTTGCACTTCAGTGACAATTTGCTTCGGGCAGTGAGAAGGAAGTGGAGCCTACCGAGAGCGAAAGCGGCTCGCGAACGAGCCGTCTTTATGTGCTCTCCGAAAGTGAGGTGACGGTCAAGGATAACTCCTAGGTACTTCGCTTGCTTACCCCAAGGTATCTGTTTGTCGTACATAGTGATAGGACTGGGGAGGGGGGGGGCGAATCGACTATGTTTCGAAAAGAGAACCGCCTGACTCTTGTCAGGGTTGACCTCGATTCTCCACTTCCGGAACCAAGCGCCTAGGACGTTTGCGGAAGTCTGGAGAGTACGAGCGATGGCGTCCTGACAGCGACCCGTGTGATAAATGGCAGTGTCGTCGGCGAATAGAGCCAACTGTGCCTTTTTACACGTGGGAATGTCGCTGGTGAATAGGGTGAACAGGAGAGGGGAAATAACGGAACCCTGGGGGACTCCGGCACGGATGGGGTGAGGGGTGGAGAGTGCGCCCTCGACGCGGTAGCGAAAAGAGCGATCCGACAGGAAGTCTCGTAAGATGAGCACGAGACGGTCTGGCACTCCAAGAGAGTATAGCTTATATAATAAGCCATTGTGCCAAACTTTGTCGAATGCTTTCGCTATGGTTAACTCAACTGGCCGGGCGGGTCTCTTATATAGTCTCACCGGCACAGCGCACTACGTGGTATGAGCTTACAATAACATTTTTGCTCCCAGTCAATCACAAATGTCACACCAATGGCGAGGGGTGTTGAAGGGGAACGGGGGACGTGGTACGGAGGCGGGGTGCGGGAGGAGTGGAAAACCATTGTTCGGCGTGTATTTCTTCTAGCGTGTACATATATGTATCTGAGACTTATATAATTATTACATTTCGGTACACACTAGTCTGACTGACAGGAATAACTAATTTTTACAACTCTAAGTAGTCAGGTTTTGCTTATAAAGCCACTTTTAAAACACTATTGGGCGAGTCCAATCTCAGACAGGTTTCGACTTGTCGATGGCGATAATTTATGACCAAACCCAATGGAATTTTTATAATTCTCTTGGTCCTCTGTTATACAAACATACGTTATAATAAATCAGTTACTTATTTATCACTTATAACTATAGGTTGTTGTGCTCATCAACAATGCCACCCACCGTAAGAGGGTTCAACCGATTACAGTCCCGTTTGTAGGGAGTACAACAACCTTTACAACGGGTCGACGCAGGACTCCGTGATTAGTTCTTACATCTACTACTCTTATTACTGAGTCTGCACCGGGGTACACATTTTCGATTACTCCTTTAGTCCACTGATTTCGAGGTTTACACTGAGGGGCTATTCTACTAATTTTCAAGAACGTTCGCAGTCTGATCTCAGTCTCAATCTGTCAAAAATACTTCAAATTTCCCTACATTTTGACAAGTTTTTGACATTTGTTTGTCGCCGAGATGAGACTGCGACTAGATTTTGAACGTTTTAAATTAGTAGAATTGGCCTACTGATCTATTATTACCACTACGTCACCCACTTTTACGTTTGGCACATCACTTGTCCACTTATTTCGTTGCTGGAGCGTAGGCAGGTACTCGCGCAGCCATCGCCTCCAAAAGAGGTCGGCCAGCGCGTTCACTTTCCGCCACATACGGCGGGAGTCGACGTCGATAGCGTGCCCACGCGTGCACGGAGCATCCCCTGCGGCAGTGCCCAGCAGGAGATGGTTGGGGGTCAGCACCACCGGATGCTCGACGTCACTGCTCACGTACGTGAGGGGTCGGCTGTTGATGACTAGCTCGGCCTCAGCGAGGAGGGTGTACAGGACCTCCTCGCGAGGGGCTCGCTCTCGTAGCGTGGGCTTTAGCGCGTTCTTAACTGAGCGCACCAGTCGCTCCCAGCACCCGCCCATGTGTGGGGATGCCGGGGGATTAAAGTGCCATGCGATACCACGGCCTGTGGCTTCGCTTTCCACCTTGTCGTGGTTCATGTCGCGCAGAGCTGCGCGCAGTTCGGCGTGCGCGCCGACGAAGTTAGTGCCTCGGTTGGAATACATGTCCGAGGGTTGCCCGCGGCGCGCAATGAGGCGCCGCAGAGCCAAAATGGCTGAGTCAGCGCTCAGCGATGATGCCAGCTCTGGTGGACAGCGCGGGTGGCGAGGCACTTGAATAACACGCCCCACCTCTTCTCCCTACGGCGCCCGATGGCGACCTCCATGGGGCCAAAGTAATCGACCCCACAGTGGACGAATGCTCATCATCATCATCATCATTTATTTATTCAAACAATTTACATTGTGTCGAACATTAGGTAAGTACTTAAATAGTAAAGTGACAGTTAACAATTCACGGGCAAAAACAAGTACATCTTAAAGCTAAAACAAAATAATCAATCAAATAAATGTTAACATGTCTACAAATAATAATTAAAATAAATTCAATGTCAAAGTAATGTCAAATTATAATGCAAAATTGTCAAACGTTATGTCAGATGGTAAGCCAAGTCATACAATAAAAGTCCAAGTCAAAATCAATTTAATAATTAATATAGTTTATTACGAGTTACTTGAGTTGCTTACAAGTTATTTGACATAAAATCCGACACAGAGTAAAAACATTTTTCCAACAAGAAGGATTTCAATTTGTTTTTAAATAAATGAGGGCTGTAAATTGTGTTCTGTAAATAACCCATGATTGGACGAATTTGACAGTGAATGTCTGTATACGCTCGCTAAGTCGGCACGCGATTGGCTGTGCCGTACCCACGAGCTGCAAAAAATTATGGCGCCAAAGCGACAAGTGCGCCATCTAGAAAAGGATGCGACAACGCGCAGCGCCGTTTAGTCTGTCGTCGCCGTTAACCCAATAAACTATTTAATTTTTGACTCCGTGAGTGAAAATTGATAAAACAAGGACAAATTGTGCATCACCGTGTGGTGTTATTCGTGCCAGTCTCCATGATCGTCGGTCCACTCAAAAGACCACCGATTAATAAATTGTGAAGTCACGTCGCAGCAATAAGAAAGGTGAGTCGTACTCAGATTTTTTGCTGTGAATTTGTTCCTTGATTGGGTGAACGGTGAACGCCGTTCGAACAGAACTACCTAATTTCATTATTCTAAAACCAGCGTAATCTTACAGTCCACTCCTCTATTCCACATTCTGGTCCATTCGAGCACGGATTCTGGTCATTCCAGCCCGTATTTCTTAATTTCATTTTTCTAAAATCACGCGTCCAAAATGGCGGAAGTTTTAGAAACAAAACGTAAAATCTTAATAGTTAGAAAGCAATATTTATTTACGAAAATACAAAAGCTTTATGACTATTCCAAAAAGTTGGGAACAGATTCAGAAACATTACAATTGTTTACGGTATTATTGTCGGAAATGGAAAGTGTTCGTGCGAAGTTTGAATCCACCATATTTGATTTGTACGAAATAGAAGTGCAAATAAAACCTACTGCAAAAATGTCTATTAGTGAACTTGAAACATTTGACGAAATGTATAATGCATGTCAGTTAATCGCTAGTAAATATTCTAAATCAGAATCTGATTTCTATACTGCGTCAGACAAAAATGATGCAGTAGTACCTGCACCCGCATTACCAAAGATAACATTATTTCAGTTTGACGGAGAAGTTGAAAATTGGATAACTTTTTATGACACGTTTTCATCATTAGTTCACAATAGAAATTTCTCAGACATCGATAAATTCCATTATTTACTTTCATGCGTCAAAGGTCCTGCTTTAAATATCGTTAAAAATCTACCTATCACTGCCGCTAATTACAAATTAGTTTGGCAAAATTTAGTTGATAAATATCACGACCACAGAACACTAGCATGTAGGTATTTCGATAAAATGTTCAACTTTGCACCATTAACTAAAGATACTACGTCGAACTTAACTTCATTTATAGAAACCTTTGATTATTCTCTTAAAGCGATTCAAGCATTGAAAATTAATAACCTAGACGATTTTTTATTGTGTCATTTAGCATTACAACGACTCGACCCTCATACGCGAAAATTATTCGAAGAATGCCGTGATCAAAAGTTGATACCTACGTTCGCAGAACTAATAGCGTTTGTAAACAAACAAATTAAAGTGCTGGAACACACTTTTACAGATAGCGCCTCGAATAACACGTCGAAGTCTAATAGTAATAATACACAAAATAAAAACCAAATTAAATCTTCGTCGAAGTCAGTTCTTAATACGGCACGAACTCCGCACAATAATAATAACCGCAATAATAATAACTCAAATTTGACTTGCGTGATTTGTAAACAAAATCATATGATTTATCGATGTGAACAATTTCGTAAATTGTCTGTTGATGAAAGAATGAGCCGAGTTCATTCACTAAAACTATGTCATAATTGTCTTAAATCTGATCATCAGTCTAATACTTGTAAAAGTACAATGACTTGCGGAGTGTGCGCATCATCGCATCATTATTTATTACATAAAGATAACGCGAAGGAAGAAAGCGCGGGAATGTCGTCCGTGACGAACTCCCTAAACGTGCAGCCGTCTCTTTCGCACCCGCAGCAAGCGTTAGTGTCGTCTCACTTCGTAAGTGATACAACACATGCACCCACACAGCAAGCATTATTTAGTAATAACTGCGAATATGGAGTAGTCTTAGGTACTACACTTACGCATGTTATTGACTGTGTTGGTCAATATCAAGATTGCCGTGCAGTCATTGATTCAGGCGCTCAGAGTTCTTTTATAACCACTGAATGTGCTCAGAAACTAGGATTACAACGTAAAAAATGTCCTTTCACCATTCACGGGATAGGTGGGGGCATAGTTAAAAATCAAGGCATGGTTACTTGTATATTAAAACCAAGACATGCGAAGGGTCCCACATTTAGTGTTAATTTAGTAGTTATTTCTAAGGTGTCCGCTGATATGCCTAATATCTCTTTCACAGATAATGTCATTAACGAATATGACACTTATAAGTTAGCGGATCCACTGTTTTTTAAGCGTTCGCGAATAGATATTTTGTTAGGTAACGACATAGTGCCAGATATCATTAGAGATAAACCATTAGTAATTAAGAATGGTATTCCGAGTGTTATTAAAACAGTTTTTGGTTATGTTATTAGCGGAAAATTATATCCACTTAATAATAATAGTTCGCAAAATCTTAATTTATCGGTTTCATATAACGAAGAACAGTCGATTGAGAAAACTTTACGCAGTTTTTGGGAAATTGAGGAAGTGCCGTGCACACCTTCAATAAATCCAATGGATCAATTAGCCGAGGAGATATTCTCTAGTGAACATACTCGAGAGTCGAACGGGCAATACGTAGTGCCGCTGCCTTTTGCGCCTGAACACTCGCCTCTAGGTGCAACACGCACTGTGGCTGAGCGCCGGTTATTGTACACGGAACGCAAACTCGCGCGTACTACTGATTTAAATAAAAAGTATAAGGAATTTATGCGAGAATACGAAGACCTCGGTCATATGGAACTTTATCAGGGTGACAAGCCTAGTAAATACATTATCCCACATCACAGTATTTTGCGACCTACTAGTACCTCCACCCCTCTACGTGTAGTGTTTGACGCGTCCGCGAAGAGTAGCAATAATGTTTCTTTGAATGATATACTATTAGTCGGCCCTAAGTTGTATCCGGATATTGCGGCAATCATTTTGAAATTTCGGCTATTTGAATATTGTCTAGTAAGTGATGTTTGTAAAATGTATCGTGCTATCGCATTAAGAAAAGAAGATCGCTTGTATCAACACATTTTATATCGGGAATCGCCTAACGATCCAATTAAATTATACGAATTAAAAACCGTAACGTACGGACTTAGTTGTTCACCGTTCTTAGCAATTCGGACGCTACTTCAGTTAGCTAACGATGAAGGAAAACGTTTTTCATTCGCTGCTCAGGTCCTCCGTGAGGGAGTGTACATGGACGATATTCTATATTCATGTAACACTTTTGAGCAAGCTTGCTTAGTACAGGATCAATTAATTGGTATTTTTGAAAGTGCCAACTTTACTTTAAAAAAGTGGATGAGTAACAGTGAGCAGTTACTACAACGCGTCCCCTCAGAAAATAGGGAAAATTCCGTAACATTCGTTATAGATGAAAACGATAGTACCATTAAGGTTTTAGGTCTTAAATGGATTCCAAAATCCGATAATTTTGTTTTTTCGGTTAATTTAACAGACAACGAGTCAACCAAACGATCAGTACTAAAATTGCTAGCGTCGATTTATGATCCCGTGGGTTTTATCGCACCATGCACTTTTGTGGCGAAGCAGATCATGCAAGAACTGTGGAAGCTAGGCATTGGTTGGGACGAAAAGTTGCCCGATAACATTAAAAAATCGTGGCAAAATTTTATTTTGGAACTTCCTCTGTTAAAGGAATTACGTATAGAGCGTCATATGCTATTACCAAAGGAGACGGAATGCGACTTAGTTGGATTTTGTGATGCTTCATTGCGTGGCTATGCAGCATGCGTGTATGTTATCAGCCGCAATCAAAAGGGTAACGTAAAGGTTCGTCTTGTGACCGCGAAGTCTAAAGTCGCACCAATAAAACCACTCACGATTCCTCGGTTGGAGTTAATGGGTGCTGTTTTGTTAAGCACGTTAATAAAGTTCGTAATTGACACATTTACTCGCGTTAAAATTAATAGAATAATAGCAGCTTCAGACTCGACAGTCGTACTGTCGTGGCTTCAAACGGAACCTTATAAACTAAAAACCTTTGTCAGTCATCGCGTTACGAAAATTATTGAGGTTTTACCGCCTCATTTTTGGCGGCATGTGTGTAGTGAAAATAATTTAGCCGATATTTGTTCTCGCGGAGCGTCTCCGGAACAACTTGTCAGTTGTAATCAACGTTGGTTACAGGGCACTGATTGGATGTATCAAAATTATACCGATTGGCCCCTGACTGTGTTTGTTAATGAGAGTAATAATAAAGTACCGGAATTAAAAGCGTCTGTTAATTTCTTGACTGAACATAAAAATAATGATAATTTTAATGAATCTAAAACAGAATTTTGTGAAAGAATCTTTCAACAGTTTTCATCCTTTTCCAAATTGCAAAGATCGTTTGCTTGGATTTTAAGATTTCGACAAAAAAATAGTGACACTAACCACAAATCGGGAGTATTATCCACCTTCGAATTAAACGAAGCTCAGGATAAATTGATAAAATTAGTTCAAAATGCTTATTTTGAAGCGGAATTAAAATTAATTAAAGATAAGAAACACGTTTCATCTTTACGAAAATTATCTCCATTTATTGATTCCAACGACTTCCTCAGGGTAGGGGGTCGCATCAGTCATTCCGAACTCCCGTATAATTCTAAACATCCGCGGCTTCTTCCGAAACACAGTTTATTTACCAAACTATTAATCAGTTATTTACATAAAAAATATTTACATGTAGGACCACGAACATTGCAAAGTATAATCAATGAAAATTTTTGGATATTGTCTGCTCGTAGCGTCATAAGATCCGTTTTATCTAAGTGCAAAACGTGTTTTAAATGTAAACCATCTTTACTGCAACCCGAAATGGCACCTTTGCCACCAACTCGGTTGATACCTAATAAGGTATTTTCTAACGTCGGAGTTGACCTCGGAGGTCCATTTTTAATTAAAGAGAGCTTACGTCGCAATGCTAAAGTGACGAAGGCGTATTTAGCACTGTTTGTCTGCTTTTCAACAAAAGCAGTACATCTGGAAGTGTTATCGTCTCTCTCCACAGACTGTTTCCTTGCGTGCTTAGACAGATTCGTAGCTCGTAGAGGTCTATGCGCTGTTCTCTACTCTGACTGTGGTACTAATTTTATTGGTGCAAGTAAACATCTGTCTGAAATAAAAAGGTTCCTACGTGAGAGTCAAGATGACATTTCGGATGGCTGCTCTAAAAGACAGATTGATTGGAAATTTAATATCCCCAGCGCTCCACATATGGGTGGTCTCTGGGAAGCGGGCATAAAGTCCGCAAAATATCATTTAGTGCGAAGTGTAGGGGAAAAGTCGTTAACGTTTGAGGAACTTTCTACGATATTTTGTAAGGCGGAAGCCATTTTAAATTCGCGGCCCTTGTGCCCTTTACCTGCTAGCGATAATCCCAACGAATTTAATGTTTTAACCGCCGGACACTTTCTCATTGGCCGTAGCTTGACCTCTATCCCCGAATACAACGTTCAAGAGATGAACATTCACCGATTGTCACGTTGGCAGTATATTCAGAGGTGTTCTCAACTTTTCTGGAAACGTTGGAGTCATGAATATTTAAACACTCTTCAGCAGAAAGCTAAGTGGTTTACGTCTTCCTCTAACCCAAAGGTTGGAGATTTAGTGATCATAAAAACTGATAATGTTCCCTCCTGTAATTGGCCTCTTGGCAAAATAGAAAAATTACACCCAGGTCCCGACGGTATAGTTCGGTGTGTGACGCTGCGCACTGAAAAAAGTGTCTTACAAAGACCAACTAATAAACTCTGCCTATTACCTTATACCAACTAGATTCAAACAAAACGTTTTTGTTAGATAGGTACCTAGTTTAGTGTTTATTTTAGGGATTTCTTAAATTTTTATAGGTAATAGGGTAATCTTAGTTCTCTGAAACCATCATTATGGTTTCGGTAGGGGGTATGTTCTGTAAATAACCCATGATTGGACGAATTTGACAGTGAATGTCTGTATACGCTCGCTAAGTCGGCACGCGATTGGCTGTGCCGTACCCACGAGCTGCAAAAAATTATGGCGCCAAAGCGACAAGTGCGCCATCTAGAAAAGGATGCGACAACGCGCAGCGCCGTTTAGTCTGTCGTCGCCGTTAACCCAATAAACTATTTAATTTTTGACTCCGTGAGTGAAAATTGATAAAACAAGGACAAATTGTGCATCACCGTGTGGTGTTATTCGTGCCAGTCTCCATGATCGTCGGTCCACTCAAAAGACCACCGATTAATAAATTGTGAAGTCACGTCGCAGCAATAAGAAAGGTGAGTCGTACTCAGATTTTTTGCTGTGAATTTGTTCCTTGATTGGGTGAACGGTGAACGCCGTTCGAACAGAACTACCTAATTTCATTATTCTAAAACCAGCGTAATCTTACAGTCCACTCCTCTATTCCACAAATTGATAACTTTAAATTTGTTGGTAACCTATTAAACAATTCCACTGCTTGATACCCGGAGCAATGCTTAACTATACGTATATTTGGTGATATCTTGTGTTTAAGCTCCTTCCTTCTTGTACTTTCTCGTGTCTTACGTTCATCTTGTGATTCATATTGATGAATGTACTTAGCAAGGTGCGTTAGTATAACTGAAATATACAAACTTGGTACGGTTAATATTTGCAGTTTTTTAAAATAGTCTCTGCATGAGTCTCTTTGTGAGATTCTTACAATAGTCCTGATAGCACGTTTCTGTAAGACAAACGCCTTCTGACAGTTATAACTGTAGCTGTTACCCCAAAGCATGATACTGTATCTTAATCTAGATTCTACCATTGCATAATATATAGCCTTCAGTTGCTTAAGACCCAAAGTATCTCTCAGGCTCCTGAGGGCATAGCATGCTGATGAAATGGAAGAGTCAATTGCGCCTAGCTCCTGTTTCCAGTTTAAATTAACGTCTATGATAATCCCTAAGAACTTCGCTGTGTCAACTAATTTAATCTTGTCCCCTTTAATATATACGTCTAAATCGTCAGTATTGCGAGTAGTAGCCTTAAATAAAATTATGTTTGTTTTACTAGTATTTAGTAAAAGGCTATTTGCTGAAAACCAATCGCAGAGATTTTCGAGGCATTTGTTTATAGTTTTGCTCAATTCTTGTAAGTCATTTGCCCCAATTATTATATTCGTATCATCTGCAAAGACAACGAGTTTTACATCGGGTTGAACGTTATGCATAAAGTTTAACAGGTCATTTGTGAATATAATGAAAAGTATTGGTCCTAGAATTGAGCCTTGGGGAACACCACGTTGAATATTTGTAATCCTAGACGTGTGAACAACTTCGTGATTATTTTCATCGATGCTTTTAACTTCAACAAACATTCGTCTATTTTTAAGGTAGGACTTCATAAGTAGTAAAGCTTTGCCTCTGACACCATAATATTCAAGTTTTGTTATTAATAAATCATAATCAATTGTATCAAAAGCGGAGCTGAGGTCGATGAATAAGCCAGCTACTTTCAATTTGTCATTTATTTTATTCATTATGTCATTAATGAGAGTGTTTATTGCATCTGAGCAACCTACACCTTTCTGGTATCCAAATTGCCTTAAATTAATTATATTGTTCATATTTAAATGAATCATCAGTCTATGCTTAATTATTTTTTCAAATACTTTTGATAAAGTTGGCAAAAGGGATATGGGTCGGTAGTTTTTCGGATCAGTCTTAGAGCCTTTTTTAAATATTGGAATTACTTTAGCCAATTTAAACTGGTCTGGAAATACCGCTTCTTCAAAACATTTATTAAAAAATACAGATAAAGGGACTGCCAGAAGGTCTATATTATCCTTTAGAATTGAAATTGGTAAGTCATCATAACCGCAAGATTTTTTATTGGCCATTTTACTAACTATCTTGGCGATTTCAAACGGCGTTGTTGGACAGAAAATTAAATCACTTTCTACTCTATTAGTAGTGTTTGATAGAAAAACCTTTGCCCTTTCCTTTTCATTGCTATCCAAAGACGTTTTAAACACAAAACTGTCAATGAAATAATCGGCGACTTGCTGGGGATCACTTATCAATTTATCGTTTACTTTTATGTTAAGAGTCCTACTTTGCCTATTTTTTATTTTATTTGTACTTTCGTTTACTAGTTTCCACGTCTGTTTAGTTATATTTGTTGCGGTATTTAATTTGTTTATAATGGCCTTCTTTTTGGCTTGTTGGATGACTCTTCTATAAATTCTAATATAATTGTTTTTATATTTTATAAGGCTGGTATTATTTAACGCACCTGAACATAGTACTCTTTTCATCTTACTTGAAACTTTAATCCCCCTTGTAATCCACTTTATTGTTGTGTTTTTAGAAGGATTTATTTTAATGAGCTTCTTTGGATAACAAAGCTGGAATGCTTTACCCAGGCTATTTATAAAGCTGTTTATTCCTATATTGGTCCAATTTTTATTACAAATATAATTCTTAAAGGCGGCACTATTTTTATGATTAAATATTCTTTTTTTTGTTATTATAGTTTGTTCAGAGCTTTTAGATTTCCTATTGATTTTCTCAAGAAATACATTACAGAATAGTCCAGCATGACCGTCTGCCAAACCATTGTGATCAACAGAACACTGATCTATGTCTGCATCAGGAAGATTTGTGATTATATTGTCTAAACATGAATAAGCATTGCTTCGAATAAAAGTGGGAGTCTTTATTAGGTACCGAAAATTATAACATGTCAGAATACTTAAGAATGCAGCAGATCTTTTACTTTCAACGAGTACGTCAATATTAAAATCACCACATATGATACACTTCTTGTTAATGAAATGTTCCAACAATTTTTCTAAGTTACATATAAATGCATCAAAATTTTTATCATAAGGACTTCTATAGCAACAACACAGATTTAATCCAGTTTCAAGATCTTTAACGCCACATATTTCAAAGCTGTCTAATCTATACAATTTTTTTACGAAATCAATGTCTTCATATTCTTTATCTGCTTGTGCTAAGATCAGGCTACCTCCCCTTTTCTTCTTGGATCTTGTGTTGTATGAAACCAAATTATAATTGGAAAAATTAAACACTGCAGCAGATTGTGCATTTAAGAAATGTTCCGTTATGCATAGG
Organism: Globia sparganii; assembly: GCA_949316385.1. Classification (NCBI taxonomy): domain Eukaryota; kingdom Metazoa; phylum Arthropoda; class Insecta; order Lepidoptera; family Noctuidae; genus Globia; species Globia sparganii. The sequence continues at coordinate 4,472,126 of OX438682.1, forward strand.
TAGTCCACACGAAGACCCGTGGTTACAATGTACAATTCGAGCTCAATCTTTTTATTACTAATGCCACAAACATTTTGATGAAATATATTTAAACAGCATTTCTCTTGTTCAGGTGTCATGAAATGTTCAGTTATGCTTATGGTATCGATTCGTCTTCTACTATTTTCTAGTTCTTCTAAATATACTGTTAGCGTATCGCTTTTATTCAAGAGCCCAGCAATGTTTTGATGAAGAATATGTATACTATTATACACGAAAAAAGTCAGGGTTTTCTTTCAGGCTTGAATTGAGTTCGTCATCAATAGGAGTCGTTAAGTTCTTGTCACATTCTTGCCTGCTGTTGTTATTTGTCAGTCCATTTGTCTTACAAAATATGTTTAGATCAATTCGAATGTTACTCATTATATTGTCGTATATATTTTTCATTCCGTACTTATTGATTCTACCCGTAGAGTACGAGAACATGTCGAGTGTTAGATCACGATTGCTGTCAAAGATATATGCGAATTTATGGCTTTGGTTGTCTAGGTGGAGGAGGTTGTTAAACATCTCAACTTTGAAGTTATAAATAAGTGATCCTGTTCTATATGTAGGAAGACAAATCACTACATTTGTGTGCGTAATTTTACTAAGGGACTCATTTAGTAACTTTACTATGTCGACGTAGTTGTTTTCATTTGAGATTATGTGATTTTCTCCGATGAAAATAAGGCAGTAGTCGCTTAACGTGAAACTTTTTAATCTTTCTTCAATGCCGCTCAATAATTGTTTTATGGTACCATTACGCATGATGTAGTGACAGTAGTCAAAATATTGTGAGAAGTTTTCGTGTAAGGAGGACAAAGAACTGTTATGTTTGTAACTACTTAAGATAAATAGTTTATTCTTTGTTTTAGGGTTCGACATTACAGTTTTTGTTATTACAGGACTAGTCGGCGGTACAGAAGCTGATGACCCTCTGCCCTTGTGTACTGTCTGATTAGTACTATTATCAGTTTGTGTTCCTTTGTTTTGTTTGCAGGTCGCATAGTTAGGTATCAGGGATGTGCGCCTAGTGTTTAGTTCATGTGGTGAATTAACTTGGCGTGGTCTTTTACTTAGGCGTGGTGTTGCTGTAGCTTTTTTCTCAGGCGTTGAGCAAATTTTTTTGTAGGCGTTAACAGTCGAAATCATATTTTGTAAATCTGTTTTAAGACGGAGGTTTTCTGTGTTTAAGTTGTCGATCTCTTGATGTGCGCTAAGTAATTGCTGCTTAAGGGTTTTAATTTCATTTATTAACTCACGATTTTCTTCAGAGGTGTCATGGAAGCTGTCCGGAATGCTCATCATCGTTGTATCCAATATGGTTTTCTCGCTATTATTTATAACGTCAGACAGGTCAGTTAAGGAGCTTGTTCTTCTTGGTTTATTACGGTAGGTTATGTTATTGCTGCCGAAGTCCATTTTTATTCTAAGCTGTCGTGGCGCCCTCTATTGTTACGTTATGTACTTAGTAACTGTAGAGGACGGTGAACGTTATTTTTTGTAGAAATACAGAACTTGAGAAATCACAAAAAGAATCCCCTTGTCGTGAGGATCGAACTTGAGTTCAGTTGATTATAGTTGCCTCACTTAATGCCACTGGACCAACTTTACTTAATTAAACTTAGTGAAATTTGGGACGGCATCGAACGGATATAATATTTAAATGAGCGGAGCGGTTAAATATGACTCATTTGATTGGAATGATTTGCAAAGTCGAGCACTTTGGTCACTTTTTAAAAGTTATAAGTTTATACACTCTTATGCACTTTCTTTGTGTTTTGTTTATTGAAGATTGGTTATGAGTTAGTTTAGAACACTATTATGTTGATGATACCGTTATTTATTACAGTTTTGGTCACTTTCTTGGTTCACTTAAGATTTTTGGTCTTGTTTTTTGATGTTTATTTCATGTTAAATTTACTCAGTATTCAAAGTCACTATTTTGTAAGTCACTGCACTATATTTCCGATAATTGTCACTGTTGTTATTTTAATTTTTCTTTATGTTTATGACAGTTTTTATTTTTATATTGGATATAAATGTTTATTTTTGGAGATAACACTTCCACTTATTGATGGTGCTTATTTATACGAATTTAGTGAGGAAAAACCAACAAAAAGTCACTTTTACTATTTTTTAGTTAATTTTGATACGGAGCAGTTTCGAACTCAAAACATCGCGCGCGCGGTCAACACACAACTCTCCTGGTGACCTCCAGCCTTGCGGCCGGGAGATCAGCCATCTTCGGGTTCACCGGCTTGGCCTTCTCTAGGCGGCATTGTTGGCAGCTCGCGGTGACTGCCTTGACTGTTGATCGTAGGTTGGTCACCCAATATTTCTCACGGACTCTGTTAACTATAAGTTCCTGGTTAGCGTGTAGAGCCGCGGTATGATACCTGTATACGAGACGGCGTGTGAGCGCATGCTTCCCATCCAAGATGATAGGGTGGCGTTCTCCAAACTCGAGCTCACTGCAGGCGCCCAGCCGGCCGCGTACCCTGACTAGCCCATCTTCGTACAGCATGGGGTCTAACTTGCGTATTTTTCTGTCGTTGGGTAGCGGGCGGGCCTCCCGCAGTGCTGCGATGTCCGTTTCGTAGCTCTCCGTCTGTATCATCCGCAACAGTCGTGTCTCCGCCTCGCGAAAGTCTGCGGCTGTGACGGTGGGCGATTGACGCCGCTTGCGGCAGCGATCTGCAAAGATAAGCATACGCGCCACGACATATTGAGCGCGCGTCCATGTCGCCAGCCTCTCATATTGTAACAGAGGTTCCGTCAGGGTCCCCGTCGCGTGTACTCGCTGCACTCGTTCCAACTGCGCCTCCGCCACCGCGTCGAGATCGACGCTCGCCGGCCACTGCTCCTGTGGGAAACGGAGAAACGAGGGGCCCGACAGCCACTCGTTGCCATTATTGGGCCAGTCCATGCGGGTGGCTTTGTCGGCGGGGTTCATCGCCGAGGGAACCCAGTGCCAGTCGGCTCTCTTTGACCGCCTATCTATCTCGGCCAGGCGGTGTGAGACGAACCTTTGAAATTCCGAAGCGTCTAAGTGTATCCACTTTAGGACGGTTTTGCTGTCAGTCCAAAGGTATTTGGAGCTGATGGGGATGCCTAATTCCTTTTCTACTGTATCGGCCAATCTACAAGCCAATACGGCCGCTTGTAACTCTAGCCGTGGGACGGAAACTATTTTCTGTGGTGCTACTCTGGCTTTACCTATTACTATTGCGACATCTCTGTTTTGATTCAGATTTACTCCCGCTAAATAAGCTACTGCGGCGTAAGCGCTTTCGCTTGCGTCGTCAAACACACGCAATTCTATTTCTTCTGTTTTTAGACCGTACCACCGAGGGATGGTCAGGTCGGTTAGATGGTGCAGTTTTTGCAGCCACTCAAACCACATTTTAGCCTCAGCGTCCTGTAACTTTTCATCCCACTGTATCCCAACAAGTTAAGCTACACAGTACCCCGAAATGTCATAAGACGGGCGGCCCGCGTGCCCCGGTTGTTCCATGTGGATTCATGTAAGACCAACGCCGGGGCGGAATATTATTAGAAGCGGTAGTTTTATATTGTTTAGTTTTATCATAATCCTTAAAACGGAATATAGTGGCCACTTTTATCCGTTTTAAGGATTATAATGAAACTAAACAATATAAAACTACCTTTTATAATAATATTAACGTATAATCTTGTGAAGCACAACTTAACGTGCTTATTTTCTGCATTTTCATTCTAAATTGTATGAAATAACCAAACAAACGATGAGGGCGCCACTGTAGGGTCGGCACAGTCTTAAACAATACGCCTAACAGAGAATTTAATAGGTCAGGACCCGCAAGTAGATTATCGTTCAAAGCGGTTCCGTTGTAAGTTGATGCGGCGTCAAATACTAGTCTTAACTTTCCCGGTTTATTCGGGTTCTTTACTCCGAAGTGAGGTAGGTACCAAACCGGATCGTACCTGGTTGTACCTTCTACTTTACTAGCGTAGCCTATTGATTTGCGCTGTATAGGCGGTAGCGTACACCGGGTCTTTGTTAAGGCGCCGCTCAATGCCGGCTAATCGCTGGCGCGCGTGTTTGTAGTTGTCGGGCAACTGCGGGTTGTCTCGACGCCACAATAAAACTACTTCCCAGGTGCCGCTTTCTGACTGACGGCTAGTGGACTCCAGGATGGCTTTTGCACTGAAGGGCTCTCTCTCTGCTGGTGGTCGCTTGCGCATTTCGCCAGTTTGGGTGATGATTTTTTGGGGGCTTTGGAGCATCCCCGGTAATTGGCCGGATGCCCGGATTGTCCGCAGAGGACGCAGCTCGGTGGCTCTGTGCACAGAGTGCGTGCGGTCTTTGGGACGGGGGCAGTCGACTGTTCCGTGGCTACCTAGGCACTTTACGCATCTAGGTGTCGCGTAACAGTTAGCTTGGGAGTGGCCGTACAGTTGACAGCGGTGGCACTGTCCAACGACGTTGGTCCTGCGGGGCTTCTCGATGGAGATGCCCGAGAGGGAGCAGATGGCCTTCACCTTAAAAATAGGGTGATGACCTTCTGTAGGGTCGCAGACTACTAGGACCATGTCGTAGACAAGGCCCTGTTTCGCTTTATGTAAGCGATGAACGGCGGAGACTGGGATGCCTTGTGCGATAAGGTCATCTTTGATCTCCTCGGTGGGGATCTCTTTTGGTACGCGTCTGATAACGACGCGGGTGGAGGTCTCCTCCGGGAGAGAATATGTGTGGAAGGAGTAGTTCCTTGCCTGCAGCATGCGGGTGAGTTCCCTGTAGTCCGAGGACGTAGGGACCTTGACTTTCATACCCTGTTGGGTAGAACAAGCGCTGGTGTAATTAATTTTACGCTCAACGCACATCTTCGAGATTTCAGTCCATTTGGACTTCTCTTGGATGTAAATAGGGGGCGGCGGGCGTTGTTTTTTCTTGTCCGAAACAACAGGCGGACTAGCCCTGGGGTTTGAAGTAGCGTTATGGCGGGGTAGCCTCTGCCTCTACCGGTTTTATCGCCTTGCTGGCGTGCGAATAGGAGGAGCCCTTCTTCCTTTTGCCTCCCTTTCCGACGACTACATAGTCGTCTTCGGAGGAGGACGAAGCGGCAGAGGGGTTTTCCTCTGCAACTGAGTGATTATAGAGGTACGGACGTATCCATATGCTCGGGCTGCAATGCCACGGTGACAGTGGGCGCAGAGACGGGGGCGGGGGTAAGGTCAGGGGTAGGATCGGGGGCGGCGGTGACCTCGGGACCTACGGGGATTTTTTGAGAGGGGGCGCTGCCTTTCTTGTCTATTGGCGGCGAGAGTGGGCTTTCCAGCATGTCGCTGAAGGTGTCAACGAACGTGTCTTGCTCGTGCACGGGAGAGGGAGCTCGCTATAATTCAGCTATCTTGTTTCCGTATTTGGAGATAAAGGACGGGTCCCTTTAGTAGGACTTCCCTGACGATCGCAAGGATGACAGCGTCCGTCATGGTTGGTCTATTGAATTAAAAAGGGGGAGGGGGGAGGCTATTTTTTCCTGAAGTCAGCCCAACCCGTATGTCTTTCCTAGTGATGTATTGGCGAGAAGAAAAAAACAAACTCGCCAACTACACGTCTGTCTGAATGAACAGAAGGGTCGATCGGAGGCTAAGTTACCTTACTCCCCGGGTGGGACAACCCGGAGATGTGTTCGCTCCCTGTCGGTGTCACAGGGAGGTGTGTGCTAGGGTGAGCCCTAAGCTTGATTTTTACCTACCGCCAATCTCAATGTGCGGTAGGGCCCTATGGGTCTTGCGACCAAGCTGGGCCGCTGGGGTAGACACACCCAGACGTCCCAGGTGCAGCTGTGGACAAACGGGGGTTAGATGCTACCAGACTGCGACTAGGAGGCCCCCCAAGGCCGCAGTCGGAGCCCTTCCGAACGATTTGCCTTCCCCTGAAGGGGGTCGGCGGGTGTGGCGGGTCTCCACCCACTTGGGTTCGTTGACACCGTAAGGTTTCCCTCAAGTACCACCGAAAACTAATAACGCGGGCGTAGGAGAACGACTACGAATGCGTAACACTCGTAGCCGATATGCTACGCCGTAGTCCGCGTAGCAGCACTTAGTCTGTGCCGTGCGTGATCACAAACCGTAGCACTGCTACGAGTGGGCGGGGCCAAGTGGCCTACGGAGGGATGGCGTAGCCGCGAGTGCTACGTGCGTAGCACGGCGACGAGACCGAGACGGGGGGGCGCGGGAGCAGTACAGCGATACGGACCGAGAACACGTGCGTGAGCTACGGTAGCCGAGCGCGGAATGAGCTGCTCCTGATCAACAAAAATGGCCCTTCTTTTATAAACGTCTGTGACCAATCACAGTCTTTGATGTTTGCACACGGCACTAATCTAATTTTCTTGACCCGTCGCAGCTCTTGTGTGTTTTGTATGGGGACTTTTATCTGGCGATTTTTAGTGTTTAGGCATCTCTTATGACCTAGGTTTTGGTTTTACAATATGAGTATTGATTTACTACATTCATACACAAAAGATTTTAACAATATCTCTTATTTAAAACCTTAAAATTATTCAAAAACCGCAACGGTTCTCGTTAAGGTAAAGTTCTCTTACAGTTGGCTTTTTTCCTCTTTGGCGTTAGTGGTGCCACCAAGCGGTGACAATAAAAAACTCGAGAATGCTTGCTTTATTGTTCAAATAACACGTAAATCCTACTTAAATATTTCTGTGCTTATTATGTAGATTGTCTTACCTTATACTTATATCTAGTTTATATCTAGTGTTTCGTCGCTAACACCCTGTATTAAGCGCGCGTCCTGATGGGAATTTCTAACTCTTTCTCTACTGTGTCGGCCAATCTACAGGCCAATACGGCCGCTTGCAATTCTAATCGTGGGACGGAAACTACTTTCTGTGGCGCCACTCTAGCCTTTCCTATCACTATAGCGACATCTCTATTCTGGTTTGAATTTATTCCCGCTAGGTAAGCTACCGCGGCGTAAGCGGATTCGCTCGCGTCGCCAAACACGTGTAACTCTATACCTTCTGATTTTAAACCGTACCACCGAGGGATGGTCAGGTCGGTTAGATGGTGCAGTTTTTGCAGCCACTCAAACCATATTTTGGCCTCTGCGTCTTGCAGTTTTTCATCCCACTGTATCCCTGTGTGCCATACCCGTTTCATGAGTATACGTGACTGTATGACACATTGGTACAGATAACCTAGTGGGTCAAAGATTGACATGATGAATCTAAGGAATTCTCGTTTCGTGGGTATTGTTTGCCCTTCTACTATTGTCTTAAGACTGTGCCGACCCTACAGTGGCGCCCTCATCGTTTGTTTGGTTATTTCATACAATTTAGAATGAAAATGCAGAAAATAAGCACGTTAAGTTGTGCTTCACAAAATTATACGTTAATATTATTATAAAAGGTAGTTTTATATTGTTTAGTTTCATTATAATCCTTAAAACGGATAAAAGTGGCCACTATATTCCGTTTTAAGGATTATGATAAAACTAAACAATATAAAACTACCGCTTCTAATAATATTAACGTATAATTTTGTGAAGCACAACTTAACGTGCTTGTTTTCTGCATTTTCATTCTAAATTGTATGAAATAACCAAACAAACGATGAGGGCGCCACTGTAGGGTCGGCACAGTCTTAAGTAGCCGCTTAAAGGACAAGTCGAAAGCTAATTGGTCCGTGCTCGGTGACCAAATCATACCTAACGTGCGTTCTGTGGTACCCTGACCGTTTTCTAAGGCCACCCGATCAGGCATCTCTATTTGCAGTCTGTCTCGCAACTCTTGAGTGTTGGTGACCCACCCCCGTATAACAAACCCGCCATTGGCGTGGATGTGGGTCACTTCCTCAATTAAACGGCTGGCTTGCGCGACAGACCACGCGCTGTCAAGGTAGTCGTCCATGTAATGTTTTTATTTATGGCCGGTACTGCCTCGGGGTATACTTATATTGGGCAGCGTTTTTATTTAATATAAAAATCATGGAGTTCATGACGTCACGTCAGGCCTTAGGTCCTAGGTCGTTATTGCCGGCCGCGTTCCACAAGAATAATTGGGCTCATTTGTCTTGTTCTCTAATCTTTACCCGAAGGAACATGTCGGCTATGTCCCCAGTATAAGCGAGAGGCCCTATTCTAAATTTAAATAACACGCCTAAAAGGGACTTTAAAAGGTCAGGTCCCGCAAGTAAATTATCGGTTAAGGTTATTTTAAGTTGCTGCGGCGTCGAACACTAATCTTAATGTTTCTGGTTTATTCGGATTCTTTATACACTAATGGCACTTGTTGACCTTTGACGTCTTCAGCCAACGAGTCATCTATTAGTGACACGGTGGCTCCGTCGTCCAGTAGGGCATAAGGCCCGGACTCCACCAAAGCGGAGATGTGCGGAGCGGAGCGGAGACGTGCAGGAATCGACCAATCACAATGGTTGAAATCCTTATCGCGTCACTCGTCTCGTTTGTGATTGGACGATTCCTGCACATCTCTAGTCTCCTCTCCTCTCCACTTTGGTGGAAACCGGGCCTAACACTGTTTGTCCTCGCCGTTCACTGATACAAACACTGGTATTATTTTCAATAACGCCTTCTCATTATAATCACTGACGTTAGTGACGCTCTCAGTTTTCTTGTCAGCATGTAACAATGTATGGTGCGCGTAATTACACGACAAGCACCTTGCACCCCAGAAATTCTTGCTATGTTTGTTAACAATACACTTAAACACAGTTGATTCTTTTTCAAATGGTCCCATTGTTCGTTGAACCGCCATTCCTGGCGCGGGGGTGTGGAAGGCCGTGAAAGTGCCGGAGATCACATTGAGGGGGGGGGGGGGGGGGATTGTTTGAAGGGATTGTGACCGACTAAAGGGTTAGATGATATCGGAGGCGGCGCAGTATGAGCGGCTTTGGCGCGCGGGTGGTGGTGGGTTTGTAGGGGTAGGTGCAAAGTGACGGATGCGAGGATCCATCCTAGCGGGGGTGGGAGGGGTAGGGGGTTGGGTGGGACAAGCGCTGGGAAGGCTTTGATGGTTCAGTTTGTTCCACGGCTTTGGGGGCTTAATCTTTCGGGAAGATTAGCTGAGGTGATTCCCTTTGTTGGCGAGCGTCTGCGCGCTAGGTAAACTTCGGGGAGGAGGATTTTGGGGCCTTTAGGCAGCCACGGTAGTTGGTTGGGTAACCGGATTCGCTGCAAAGTACGCAGCTAGGCGGCTTTGTGTATAGTGCACTTGACGCACTTGGGTTTTGCGTGGCAGAAATTTTGGGAGTGGCCGTAGAACTGGCAGCGGTGACACTGGCCGACTATGCGGCTTTTCTATTCCGACGCCGGTTAGTTGGCAGATCGATTGATTTTGAAGATCGGGGCCCTCAGTAGGAAGGCAGACAACAAATATCATGTCGTAAGCGACTTGACCTCTGGATCGGTGCATGCGATGCACCTCCGTCACAGGGATGTTCTGTGACTCGAGGTCTGCCTTTATGTCGGCGACGGGGATCTCTGGGGATCCTGCGGATCACCACGCGAGTATGGCGTTCTTCCGGGAGGGCACCATCTCATCCACCAACCAACTAACCAAGATCTGCGGACTCTCGGGGATCCCTATCGAGAAACCATATAAGAGTGGCATCATCTCCCAATGCCAACTTTATGGCCATGCCCAGAGGAATTGCTTTGGCAAACCCAGATGCGTCAAGAGTCTGAGTGATCGCCGAATGCTCCCGGCCAAAGGACCGCACGCTATGCACGGAGCCTCCCAGCTGCGTGTTGTGAGGCGAGTCTGGGCACCCCGCCAACTACCGCGGGTGCCCAAAGGCCCCTAAATCGTCGGCCCCAAAGCTGACCAATCGGGCAAACCACCGTCAACAGAGGGAGTGCCCCTCCTTCTCCAAGAACCCCCCCGCCTCTCTCAGCCCCAAAGTTGGTCAAGCCGGCCAACCAGAGGCAACAGAGAGAGAACCCTTTTCTCACCGAGAAACTCCCCGCCTCTCAGCCCTCAGCGCCCCAGCCCATGGAACAGGCTGAACCATTTTGCCCACTTCCCGGCCCTTGATCCCTTCCAGCCGACGGCTTCTCCCCAGACCATCTCACCCCTAATGGGAAACCTGGTCTCACCCCTCCTCCCCCCAGACCAATCATAAAAGCGACTACAACTGCAGTGCCCCGTCCTCTCCTCCCCCCAGCACCTGCACCACTTCACCCGGCGCCTTCATCGCCCCTCCCCCCCGCGCCTTCAGCGCCCCGCACCCCAACCAATTTGCACCGTGCACCATTTACCTTCTCGGCCCCCGCCCCCCCCCATGTGGAAAGCGCCCCAGCACGTGGCCCCGTCGACCCCTTCAGGGTAATCGCAAACATCAATTTTAAAATCAACTATCGTCACCAACATCGTCATCGTCATTTTGTATTGTTTGTGTCCATTTCTGGGCCATGCTTGTATGGGACAAAAGTCAATCTCCTTTGCAGCCGACCAATCAAACTATTTTGTTCGCGTCCGGCCTCCGATAGGTTCCGACTTGTTTTAACGTGTCGAGGGCAAGACTGCGACCAATCACAATGGCTTTAAACAATAGGTACTTTTCCACAATAATACGACTAATTTTTAGTGTGGCAGCCTCGGCGTCCGTTAAGTATAGTTTACGTTAAAAATATTAGATCCATTTTACGTTATATTTTATTCCAAATGGCTATTTTGTGTTTTTGATTGCTTTTATGTTGTTTTCTTTTGTATTGTTTATTAAAGTATATGTTATAGTTTTACACACGGCTACACATCAAGCTATTAATTTCCAGGTTTAGTTGACCTCGCATTGTATAGGTTTTTCGTACAATCTTGAAATTTATAGCTTGATATGTAGCCGTGCGTAAGTACAATGTGTGATATTCATTGAAAATTGTAAACCCGATGTATCCTGAGCATAACTCTACTTACCGACTTTGTGCCATCTTTTTCTTTAAGAAGTTTGTTAATATTGTAAACACTGTTGTTGTCTTGATGTTAAAATAAAATGTAATCTATGTTGAAAATTTTCGTTTTATTTTGTAAATAATTTCTTCTAAACAAATATACTTACTTAGGCTGTGCACCACCAATCACTAAATGCATTTAACACTAAACGTATCTAAAACCTGTCTGAAATGTTCAAACGACTGACAAGCCGAACGATGTTCTCTATTTGTTTAATACTAAATGCACGTGTGATTTACAGTGCTGTGTACGCGGGCCTCCATCTAGATGTCGCTACTAGCGACATATCAACAAAAAACTTGTCTTTGCACGGCACGCCTATGATTGGTTGGAGGCGCGCGGTGGCTGAGAGTGCGCGCGGGCAGCGGCATCAGCATCGGGCGTCGGAGGCGGCTTCGCGCGCGCGTCTTCCTGCTGCTGAAATCTTACCACGACGAAGACACTACGTTTCCAATTCAATTCATATGTTGACGATTCTACGTCGACTGCTCAGCTACAGGAGCGAATAAATAAAATACGTGGACTGAATGACAATGGCCCCGATTCTGTTGTTCACAAACTAAACTAAAGGAGACGGGCGAAAGTTCATAGGAAGTTGGGCCTGACGTTACAGTAACGGTTACTGCATTATTTTATTTAGATACTAATACCATTTAAAAAAAACTAAAATGTTTACAACTTCTCCATGGTAGAAAAAAAATATGGGGTGTTATTGGTTCTATACAGGAGCAACATTCTTGCTTATAAGTTATTCTTAAACCGAGCTCTCACGTTATTATTTAAGAAAATAATTATCAGACTTTATTGTAGACTAGAATATAACAGGTTTCATTGTAGGAAATTCACACATTGCGACCCACCAACTAAGATTCTAGAGGTTTGAGAAAATTATACAAACAGGGGGAGTATGAATTAAAAACACTTCTTTTAATGGTTTATTCATCGTCCACTTCGTCATTTACTATTAAAATATCGTTTAGGAACTGTTCAGGCGGTATTGCTTTGCTATATAACTAAAAGAATGCCTTCGTCTTCGTCACCAACTAGCTATGCCGCAGTTGTTAAAATGATGATTTTGATCACTCATTGTATTTTTCTTCGAAATCCAGTACATGAGGCTGAGCCTGCTGAGGTAAATTGAGTAGGCAAGATAATTTAGTAAGTTGTAAGAAATGCGTGGGTCGTTCGTCTAAGTAATAACCCTCACAATCTTTTATACGTAGCCAAAGTCGCAAATGAATACTAATCGAATAATAACTACTACAGCACACGAAAACACGACAGAAAATAAAATATTCACTACCACCGCAAACTCCTGTGAGCCAATCGAACGAAGCAAATTGTTTATTTGACCGTTGACGTTTGTGTTTGACGTGACATTGACATGCGTTCCAATGTGTTGCCTGAATATTAAAACAAATGATGATCTATTGTGAAATCGATTTACAATTATTTATACTTACGACTTTTTTAGAAACTCTGTTGTGTCACTGGGAAACCACCAATATTAAAAAAAAATGTTTTTTTTTAAACTTATCTAAAGAAGAAAACACTGAATCACTTCTTATTGATTTTTTTTTCTATTTGTATTTTTAATATCGATTAACTTATCTATTTCATCTGGCAACATTGTTTAAAAGTGAAAATAAGGGAAGTCAGTATTTTTCCAATAAATATTATTTTTTTTATCCCATGATAAAACTGCTTAATATTTCATGATTAAGTACAAAAAAACCTGAAAAAATTATTGATAAATATTTCATTTGTGTAACGTTAGGCCCAGATTCGCCCGTCTCCTTTAAGTTCAGTGCATCTTTTTCTTTCTATTTCATTATGAAAAGGACAGAAGATAAATAATAGTTCAGTCCTATCAAATTAGTCAGCGCCTGACGTAAATTGACGTATTTTTAGTAGCCAATTTTTTAATCACGTCTAAACTTTTCTATGGATTATATAATTTGACGGGACTAAACTAATAATTATCTTCTGTCCTTTTCATAGTGAAAATAGAAAGAAAAAGATGCACTAAACTTAAATTTAGTTTAATTTGTGACCAACAGAACCGGGGCCAATCTGGTGTAATACACGGATACAAGTTTAAAACAAACGCGGTGTCTTCGTCGTGGTAAGATTTCAAGTGAAGCGACGCGACGCTCGGAGCAGGAAGACGCGCGAGCGCTCGCGCCCCCCGTGCGCCCCTCAGCCGCCTCCGACGCCCGATGCTGATGCCGCAGCTCGCGCGCACTCTCAGCCACCTCGCGCCTCCAACCAGTCGTAGACGTGCCGTGCATAGACGTACTGATAAATTATATATTTTAATAAAAAATAATATTGCTTTGCATACCATCTAGTCACTAGATGGTATGCAATGCAATATTATTTTTCACTAGATTCTGGTGAGTACAGTTAGTAGTGCTATCATCGATCACTAATAAAGAACAGTACTTAATTAGTTCAAACACCGTCTGCTAGATGTCGCTACTTGTGTAAATGAAATACAAATGGCTAGATTCGTATTCCAATAAAACTCCGTCTCCGTCAGGATGAACGGTCACCAGGCGTATTTCAAGTCAAATTTGTGCCCAAGAATTGCTTCCCCCCATTCCTTCTATTTGCTTCCCATTCTCAAACAATTGCTTCCATCAAATTCTAGAAGAAAAAAAAAATAGTATATTTCATTACAAGTACGGAAAGGTTGTCATTGCAAAGAGTTCCGACAAATGTCTACCCGAGCCGAGGTGCAGCCGAAGGCGAGGGTTGACAGTCGGAACAAGTTGCAATGACGGTTTCGCAAGTGTACTGAACGACTATTTTTAATACAGTTGCGAAAAAATGAAGCAATTTAATAAAATTAGGTGGTGTTAATTAAAAAAAAACTAGGGACAAAAATTCATACAAATGTAAACAATAATACCATAGATTTATCGCCTATAGGCGATAAATCTATGGTATTGTATATTTTATCAAAAATATATAGGACATTGCATTCACAATCTACTTCAGTGACATTTCCTCTTTGAACGTTTTTGAAATATGTTTGGTTGTTTACATTTGTATGAATTTTTGTCACTAAATACGATAGGCACTTCTTTTTAAAAACGTAATACTTAGCTGTAGGCCACCGATACAATACCATAGATTTATCGTCTACTCAAGCATAACTGCAATGTTAAATGAGAGTTTTGCCTTTATTTTTTTGTCAGGCACTAAAAATATTATTGTACAGCACTTTTGTCGATAACTTTATTGCCGTGATGGTTACAGTATTATCGTTGAAAAACATTGAGAGAAGCAAACGGGAAGTAATTAATGGCCACCGTGAATTTCAATAATTCTATTTAACAAGGACACTACGTCTCGATGACCGGCCGTCCTGACATCAGAATGAACGGTCACCCTTAAAATGTTTTTTTTTCTTCTAGAATTCGATGGAAGCAATTGTTTGAGAATGGGAAACAAATAGAAGCAATTCTTGGCCACAAATTAGACGTGAAATACGCCTGGTGACCGTTCATCCTGACGGAGACAAACTTACGGCTTACTTTGGAGGGCTTATTAACCTTTTACCGCCTAAGTCGGATTAATCCGACAAATATTGTCGTGCCCAGGGTCGTATATTTACGACCAAATACCACAGCTCGTTAATTCTGTTTTTTTTTTTTATAAATAAGCTGTACTCTATCAGGATATTTGAAAAACAAAAAAAAAAAAAGGATTGTGTGGTTTATGAAACCACGGTAAAAGTGAAACTTTTTTACACATTATAGACATTATTTTAACTAAAAATTTCACTTTATCCCCACTCCGCGGCCGACCGTCACGCGACATGCAACACAGACGAAAAAGTTGGAGACGATGTAATAAAAGTTTCACTTTAAAAAAAATCGAGTCACTGCCGGGGGCTGGGGGCACGACAACTAATAAGTCGGGCGGTTAAAGGGTTAAGACGTTCCCCTGACCAAACATCCTTGAGCATTCGTTCCCTCCTTACCGCACCCCACCTCTACAATACTTCGTAAAACACTAATATCGCCATCTAGTGAACAACTTACGAATACAAGTAAAAATAACAGACCTTGGAATGCACAGACACGGCGTTCAATAAATAAAAAAATATTTCTTTAAAAGAATGAAAGAGGTGATAAATAAAGATCATGAATTCAGTAACCAACGTCCATGAATACTTTCAACTGTAATAGAGTTTTCATGGTACTCTATAATAAACATTGTGCGGTGTTTACTTTTTAGATTGAACGTGAGTTACCTGTTACTCAAAAAGTGATAAAAGTAGGAAAATAAAATGTAAATAAGTAAATTTTATTGTCATTTATTATTTTAATGTAGGTACTTGCAGGGTCAAATTAAATTAGCTAGCGAAACTTTGTGTAAACTTCACAGGCGAAGGCTATCGTTATCTCAACACAATGAAATATATTTTATCAACTCACACTTCAAGTAACAACACTACTAGCGGGAATTGACGCCAAAAACAAAATATTCAAATCTTTTTATTTTTTCGTGTTTAGATATCGTTACTTAAAAGTTCAAAATAAGATCACTTTCAGTTCAATCTCAAATTTTATGCTTATTACTTACGCTGACATCATCCTCGTCCAACGGACAGACACACTGCTAATTATTTATCCCGCTAGGAGTCGCGTTACCGCTGGTGTTATTTACCTGTTTGACATCTTTTTTATGTTGAGAGTGCGTTTACTTTTTATTGTCTCTACCCTTCAACAAATAGACAGATGACGGTTACCAGCGATAGTGGCGTTATCTATATTTAGCTTTGCCTGTCCCTCCCCACTGATTGATGGGGTTAAACAAAAAAAACACGTTTTGTTTATTCATATTCTTTCTTTATTTCTACACAATTATAATTATTTATACATAATTATAAAGGCTATGATTAAATAAGGCCGGTAAATAAGAAAAATAAGACGACAATAGGCGTTCTCTAATAGTGTAAAGGAATGGTAATACAAGATGCCTGTCTAACATTAAACACTATACGTAAAAATGTTAAATACCGACAGAGGTGTGCGTTACCCCAGCCAGTAAATGTCTAAAATTGTCATCTAAGTGCAATAGATAATTTGATATATAGCTGCTGTAATTGGTATGCAGATTTTTTAATTTGGTAAACTAATAGTTTTTCAAGTATTTTATAACAGTTCCGGCTGGAGTAAAAAGTAGTATTTTCATGATTGCACCTAGCACTGTTTGTCTCTGCATCACCCAAAGGTTGACTGCTAGAAAATGCCTATGGTATCAAGTCCGCCTCTGTACATTTATGTGCTTGAAGTATTAAATAAATACATAATAAAAAGAAAAAAGAAAGAAAATAGTTTATTTGCGGCAAACATGACGCATAAAAAAATAAACACAAGCAAAAAAACCAAAAACGAAATAACAATTACCCCAGCCAGATCTTTTTTTTCTAACGGGTATGTTGAAATAAATGTTATCTTTTTCGTGCATATTTTTGCGATAATATTGGAACAAAGGACCTACCAAATGATTCCATGTTGAGTTCCATAGGGCAAAAAATAAATCTCATTGTTCAAAACGTCGCTGGTCATGCTTGCAGTCTTTTAAATGATCTTGATAGTAATTTAATAGTTGAAAATTAAAAAGTTGTTTTCCATTAAACAACTAGAGGAACAAGAAAATATTAAAATAGAACCCTGTGGTTTATTTTTAGACGCTGAGTTACCGTTCTTAGGTGCTACTCCAGATGGTATTTGTGGTAGCGATACGGTTATAGAAATAAAATGTCCTATAACAGCTTTCAAATCAGGCTTAGACGAAGCTATTAAAAAAAATGAAAATAACCTTTTGGAAATCT
Organism: Globia sparganii; assembly: GCA_949316385.1. Lineage (NCBI taxonomy): Eukaryota > Metazoa > Arthropoda > Insecta > Lepidoptera > Noctuidae > Globia > Globia sparganii. The sequence goes on from OX438682.1 coordinate 4,488,971, forward strand.
ACCTCCTACCCCGGCCTAGAAATCAAAAAGAACCATCATTGGTACTACCAGATCCAGTCGGCAATTGCATATAAATATAATGCAACGTTCAAAATGCTTATTTGCAATTTGGTTTAGCGAACAAAATGAAATTTGAAATTTTGATTAATTTCAAAAAGAAGCGGCTGACGTCAATTATCCTTCTAATTCTTTTTTCAATGTTGTCTTTTTCAGCCTCACAAGATATTTGTAACTGCAAAAAAGAAAACTATGTATAAGTAAATGAATCAGTAATATACAGGGCGTCCCACGGATATGCCACATGGAGGGAAAGTACCTTGAATATTGTAGATGTAACATTTTACTGGAAGAAGATATTATTTGAATTTAAAAAAACAATTTAAACTGCATTCATAGATATTTAAATAATTACATAGTTGAACCGGGAATCGAACCCGTTACACGAGAAAAATAATCAGCCTGTAGTTTATCATACCGATCGAAAGGCTTCATCATAAGGATTATTTTTCGCTAAATAACATAGTGTCAGAAATAAAAGGAAGACCATGAATTTTAACATTTGATGCGAAATTTTGTTCAGAAAAATGAAAAGCTGACATTGCCGTAAGGACATAAAACTGACATTAAATGTGTTATGTAAAAAATTTAGTTTTAAAACCAAAAAATAAAATAAACAAACCTCTACATCTTCAACAATTTCACTTGAATCAAGACAGGTATTTTGTAGTTCTATGGTTTCTTGACTCAAATTGTTTACTGGCGCATCGACAGTATTCGTATTTAGCCTGCAATAAAAAAATAATTATATTAGATCTTGCATGAAAATTAAACTGAATTACCTAAAATAACTTAAGTACATAGTAACTAGTCGACCGATCTCTGCTCGGGTGAAAATAAAGAAAACGAATTTTCCCAGATATGAGACCTAGCTAGACCGATTTTTAACCTCCGTGAACCCCTATAATGTAACTTTCATCGAAATCGTTAGAGCCGTTTTCGAGAATGTGATTACAAATACATATAGTATCTGTAAACATAAATGTATAAACATATATTTACATACGAATATTGCTCATTTAATAGTATAGAATTTATGATATACATTTGAAACGGTCCATATTATTTAAATAGTAACCACAAAAATATCACATCATGTTTCAGAAGCTTTGTCTGCAATTTCATAACTCTATGGAATCAAAAGTGCGTCCGGCCGCCTCTCGTCACTTTGAATTTGGACCTTGTTAGTATACATATAGAGTCGAATATTTTTAGCGAAGTGCAACGCTCGCTCCCGCGAGTTTGATGTCAGTATTACGATATGTACAGAGGCCATCACATCAAACTACCCAAATCTGTCAACTTTCTTTGATAGAATTTCAACTTTACTACAAAGAAATAAGGTTCATAATCAATTGGGAAAATTTTACAGATTGAGGTAGCTTGATGTGCTGGCCTCTGTACCTACTAGCATTTTATAACATAGGTAGTATTGTTATATACAAAATGAAAACTGAGTGATAAAAAAAAAGATAGGCACTTACCCATATAGCATCTACCTACTACAGACCTATGTATATACTTACACTTTACATACATTCACATTTATTCATCATGCTCTTTTATCAGGTTTACATTTTATTTTGCGAATCGGCCTAAAACGATTCATTTCCTTATATAATTTCCAAATTAAATATTTCTATAGTTTCATTGTTATGACATTTACGTCAGGCTGTCAAACTGCTATTACTTTTTTTCTGTTAATTTTCTTTCGTAATTTCTTACTGGCTTAGTCTATGAAGGTTACTTTTGATTTGTATAATTTTAAATTATTTTTATGTTTATGTTAGCTCAAATATTGTATTTTATAGATAATTGTGACTATTTATTGAATAACTGTATCCTAATTTAAATTCATAAAAATAATTAACACTCTCTCAGTATTCATCAAAGAGGTTTTTAAACAAATATTTCTGGCCGCTTCAAGCTCATGACAGGAGCATATGTTATGAAGAAAACTCGAATTTTCGAAAGAGCTAAAAGAAATGAAGATGGAAAAACAAATGGCAGACTCATATAAAAGGACCTCTGACATATTATTTGGATGATTTCTGCTCTGGTTTCACTCAAAGAAACATCTCCGCTACAGACCACGTCCAATTACTAAAGGAAAAGTACAACAGAAGTCAAGCCTCAACTAAACTTAACTAAACTACTATTTTGACTTCATATCTTGACGGAGTGACTACGCTGAAGTCCAGAGGACCATCTTCTCTTCATCTATTCTCCACTATCTATCACTACTGTGACCTGTGGCTTCGCACTTGAAAAAAGAAAAACGGACTGCGACTAAAAAACCTCTCTTCCTTCTACTGAGTGATATTGGTATCTTTTTTAATCATTTATGTATTTTTTATCTCTAATTATATTGTTCAAATTTACTTCATACCCTTTTATTTTGTTAGGTTAGTAGATTTGTTACACCCATTATCATTTGCAATTATGGGTAGGTAACCTTGAATAATTATTCTCGTCATCAAATGCGCACTCAGGTATTTTTCTTCTCTCCCTAAAATTAAAAGATAATTATAAGTAATTACGTAGGTGTTTAGCGAAATAAAAATAGATAATCTTTGCATAAAGCATCAAATTACTTACAGAATTTCATTCATCTTTAGAGCATTTTGCCGTCGTTGACGTTTATTCTTGTTGTATTTAGGCATTTTCACTAATCAACGGATTTAGTATTAGATTTAGCATGTACATTTGCCCCGCACGGCCCCGCTGAATTTGCGATTTAGGTGTGCACCAATGGAATGTACTCGCCTCTAGGAGTATATGTACCGGTTTCTTTTTCAATGTACCTCTGTACTTTTGAAGAAATATGCATAAAAAGGGGGCCGTGCCAGCCAAACGTTTTCAGCACGGCCCCCGTGTAACTTGAAAAATATAAAGCGTATTAAAAAGGTTCATATACTCAAGGAATGTACTCTATTAACACGTTATATGTACCGTAACAGATATTGTGAATTCGTAATAACAAATAATATATAGATGTGGAAAGGGGGCCGTGCTGAAAAAAAAACATATAAGAAAATATCTAAAAAAGACAAAACAACCTTAGCCAAAAACTATTAAAATATAATTGATGTTTGGCAAGTAACATATGTACCGCATTGGTTTCTCATACAACTAGCAAAATTTAAAATATAAACCAATTTTAGTTTATTCAGCACGGCCCTCTATAGTTGCCTATATCTTTTTAAATATGACATGTTTGTTTACAAAATTCGACTTCCTAAATTATGTATAGGAGTACATTCGTTCCCAATAAATTGCGATTCTGCTGTATTAGTACTTTAAAAGATAAATTGGATCAAAAATATCATATAATACAACTGACAGGGTGACCATGGTTCCATATATTAGGTACATAATTATATTCTAAGGCCGCCCATTGTATGTTTTGTAGTAATAAGTGTTTTTTTTTGTTATGTATTTTCTGGTGTAAAATAAAGTATATATAAATAAATAAATAATAATAAATAATTAAATTATGTGACTACATTGAAATAAACATTCTTTTTGTACAATTTTTTTTTTCTTGAAAATTAATATTAGCGATGACATCTTTTAAGGGAATTAAATCAGTTAAAACTTGTCCTGTGCGGTCGCTATTAGTCCACTGACGCTACCGTGATTTTTGAAGTGGCACTGGTGTCGCGGTTACTTCATGTTGCGCAGTTGCGCTCGAGTGTTTATTGATCAGTCACATCTTTACGCGCACAATATACCTACAGCAGTAAATGTAAACATTGCTCCATTAATTTCAGTATTCACGTGTTTTCTACGTGTCGTTGAGCAGTGAATTCTATTTCAAGCACGGAAATGGAATGTTAATAAACAGGTAGTTGAAAGTAATCATATAATTCATTTGTACTTAAGAAACGGATTTTATATGTACTAAAATCAATTTACTTAAGTACTAGGTTTATTTAATAAAATTTAAAAATATCAAAATGTATGAAGCACCCGCTCACGGCACAGTGAAGTGTAAGCGAGAGTGTGCTAAGTCTTACACCCGTATACAATAGAAGTAATTGCTTGTTGCGTAATCATTTCTTGATTAAGTCTAAGGTTAGAATTCTTAAGTCACAAAACCTAACTTTATAGGCGTATACCTACCATAGGTATATTAGACGTTTATAAAATTAGACGTTACTTATGAGTATGACGTTACTTATGGGTATTTGCTTCAGTGTAGCCCGCGAAATACAAATTTTCATACGATTTTTTGCAATTGCAGGTCAGCGTCAGGTTGTATGTTAATCTAAATATGATTCGCGAGTGATCTTTGATGTTTTATAATTATGTAAAAAAAATAACAATATTCTAATTATTACAGTTGCTTGAAACACTACTGTGATTACGTAGGTTGAATTAGTTGCCTGTGATTATTCCAAATAATATTAATGTGATTAATGTAAGTAATATTATTGTAATATAGGTACTTCAATCGATGTGAATTGTTGGAAACGTATCTGTGATTTTTCAAAGCCTTTTAAGCTCTGTAGTGTTAGTGACACATAGTTATAGTTTTCTGTGATTATTCTATAGGTAAACGTAACTAATCTGTGAAATGTAATGAATCTGTAATTTTATTGTAATGTACGGTTCAATCCGTGTGATTTATTGGAAATATATCTGTGATTTTTTTAAGCCTTTTGAGCGAAACTTGTTGATTTGCGACCTATTACTTACTACTATTATAAATAGTTATCGTTAATACAGATTACGATATTTTTGATTTTACTAAAGATTTACTCAAATTATGCAGAAGTTTTTTATCCATTCTCACGTGGAATCACGAATCATAGGAAAACATCGTGAGGAAACCGGCATGTCCTAGAACCAAAAATTCGAAGACATGTGACATCTACCAAACCGCACTGGGCCCGCGTGGTGGATTACGGCTACCTCTCACAGAGAGGAGGCCTGTGTCCCAGCAGTTGGAATTATAGGCTGATTATGTATGTATGTGTACGTGGAATCATGGTCACCCTATCGGTTGTATTATATGATATTTTTGATTCAATTTATCTTTTAAAGTACTAATACAGCAGAATCGCAATTTATTGGGAACGAATGTACTCCTATACATAATTTAGGAAGTCGAATTTTGTAAACAAACATGTCATATTTAAAAAGATATAGGCAACTATAGAGGTCCGTGCTGAATAAACAAAAATTGGTTTATTTTTTAAATTTTGCAAGTTGTATGAGAAACTAATGCGGTACATATGTTACTTGCCAAACATCAATTATATTTTAATAGTTTTTGGCTACGGTTGTTTTGTCTTTTTTAGATATTTTCTTATATGTTTTTTTTTCAGCACGGCCCCCTTTCCACATCTATATATTATTTGTTATTACGAATTCACAATATCTGTTACGCTACATATAACGTGTTAATAGAGTACATTCCTTGAGTATATGAACCTTTTTAATACGCTTTATATTTTTCAAGTTACACGGGGGCCGTGCTGAAAACGTTTGGCTGGCACGGCCCCCTTTTTATGCATATTTCTTCAAAAGTACAGAGGTACATTGAAAAAGAAACCGGTACATATACTCCTAGAGGCGAGTACATTGCATTGGTGCACACCTAAATTGCAAATTCAGCGGGGCCGTGCGGGGCAAACGTACATGATTTAGCATTTACACTAAAATTAAACGAAATTTTAAAACAAAGCGTCTTTTCGCAGTATAGTGTCTTTTCACTGTAGCTTACTTGATAGCAAAATGCGTCTTATCACAATAACATAAGTATTTACACAAAACTAAACAAAAATAAAGCGTCTTTTCGCAGTAGGTAGTGTCTTTTCACTGTAGCTTACTTTGATAATAAAAGCAATAACACAATCGTAGCGTCTTTTCGCGGTAATTCATACGGTGACCGAACGGAGCGGAGAGCGACACAACTTCCTCGTGCGGAAGGGCGCAGCGTACTGCCGCCCGTACCCTGCGCACGCCCTTTTGTCATAGAACTCGCACAATTTTTGGAATTATTTTAATAAAAAAAGAATAGCGATCTTTTTAAATAAAGTAAAACGTGGAATATTTAGATTTTTAAATTATCTATCCATTGGTGCAATCCTCAAATGAATAGAACGTCAACTTTAGCAAAAAATGCATGCGATCAATAATTTTAGTCACTTTTTTAAAAGGAGATTTTATATGTATTATTAACACAAAAAAACAAATAAAAACGTGGAATGAGATGATAAGATATCGAACATTAATAATGTGCTTTTAGATGTAGTTTATTTCTGATATTTATTGAGTAAATAGCCTCTGAATAACGGAGAAAAACGATGTTTTGGTCGGGGTACCGCCTTAAATGAGATGTACAGCAGGGTAATTGCGTAACATACTATCAGTAGCAATCGGTTTCATTTTGACAGTTCCACAACATTCATTGCGTTATTTACGTTGTTGAGCAGACACACTTTTCGAACGTAAATGGAGCAATGGATTAGCAATAAGCTTCAAAATGATTCAAATTGAGAGTAATAGTGTGTTACGCAATTAGGGTGCCGACTTTAGCACATCAAGCTGCTACAATCTGTCGAAAGGTTCGGAACATTTGACAGTTTCGAGTAGTGTGCCGGATGGGCGTGATCCACGGACGCAAAGGGTGAGGGGAAGTTGTAAACTTCCCCGTCTCGTGGAGCTGACGTCCTGCACCTATAGGTTCGGAGTATTTGAATTCTTCAGAAAATTCCTGTAGACTGGATTTCTCATCGTTGAGCAGACACTGTTCGAAAATATGAAGCAATGGATTAGCAATACTTAATATCATTCAATATTATTCTGATAGAGATTGATAGTGGCGCCGATTCTGATGTTCACAAACTAAACTAAATTTAAGTTGAGTGCATCTTTTTCTGTCAAAAAAAAAAGTATTAGTTTAGTCCTGTCAAATTAGTTAGCGCCTGACGTAAATTGACGTATTTTTAGTACCTAGCCAATTTTTTAATCACGTCTATGGATTATCTAATTTGACAGGACCAAAATAATATTTATCTTCTGTCCTTTTCTTAGTGAAATAGAAAGAAAAAGATGCACTGAACTTAAATTTAGTTTAGTTTGTGAACAACAGAATCGGCGCCAGTGTGTTATACAACGTTGCACGTCGCATTATATTTCCAGATTATATTTTTATGAGGTACCTACATTGTAGCTACACTCCTCTGGTATATGTTAGGTAACCATGAGCCAGGCGTAGCATGAGCACCGTTTTGTCGACGGAAGAGTAGACAAAGATGACATTCCATGTAGACAGTACGACGGCAGCAAAGTAGGAAGAGTCAACTGCACTTTTTACGAAATACATACTCTTTTACATAATTCGACTCAGAATTCTGTTTTGTCATAGGATTTTTATTCGTTTTTTTTACTGATAATAAATCACGTGTATAAAGACAACTACAACAATTGTTCTCAGTGTCGAAATACCGTGTTTTGGAACAAAAATATTGTAGCTATATCATGATTTTGTAGATAACCGTATATACTTTTGTGGCCGTCGTGTAGAAAGTTTAAAATCTCCTTACAACTGTCAGTCGTCAGCGTTATTTTGACAGTTGGGATAGAAAACTTTCTTCTGAAATAGTCTACCTAAAAAAAGACCTAGACAAAGATCGTTAGAAACGAAAGACAAAATGACAGATTGTAGAAGGATTTCTACGGTGCGATGTTAAAAGTGAAGAAACGAAATGTCACTTTGTATAGAAAGAGCTGTGTCTATTCTACGTAGAAATAGAATGCGTCATGCTAAGCCTGCAGTATCCTATGTGTTAATCCTCGTATAAACTATCTGTGTGACCGATATACATAATAGCGCCCTCTGTTGTCGGCTGGCGTAAGCAATGTAGGCGTATCCTTTAGTTTTGTACCAGACGACGCTAGAGGGCTTCAGCATTAATGAATGAAATATTCGATAATTGCTTCCGCTTTTCGACACTAGAGGGACGAATTACAAAGAATCACTGTTGTAATTGTCGCTTCTCGACACCGCAGCAGCACTGTTGTGCATATTGGAATGTTCTCGAAATTCCTAGAAGCAGGAAGTGGATTTATAGGGAAGCCGTGTCCGCCACTCCGCCCAGACATTTTTATATATTGTTCAATGATTGTTGTCGCTTCCAGAGGTAAGAAGATTCAATACCTAGTCTCGTACCTAATTGTTGTAACCGCGTGTTGTTAAAAAGGACACGGTAGGTATCTAACTTAAACCATGCTTGCCGTTTAAATCAGTGTATGTAATTAACTAATTATACTAAATTAAAACCTGTGGATAATGACAATAAATCTGGTAGGTAGTATTTTTTCACATTGAATTGGTCATTTGCCTCTAATTTATTTGTGTTTGCGATTTTTGCGTAAGTAGTAGATAAGTTTTGCTTTATTATTCTCTACCTACACTAAAATTGCAAAAAAAAAACTTCAAAGTCCCTTAACTTGAAAACGGTTAAGTTTGGGGTGCGATGTTTCATAGTCAAATCAGTCAGGAATTATGGAAACTACAACCTCTTAACACGTTCAATGCCGGGAGCCCTCCTGGAGGGCTCACTCATGTCGCATATGGGATGCCGGGAGCCCTCGCGGAGCGCTCATTATAAATGTAGGTTTTTCTTAGCGAATACGGCATTATAAACTATAAAAATAAAATTAGTTGTATATTTTAACAAGATTTATTTATATACGCCTTGGTTTTGAAATCCATGCAAATTTATTTTCAAAAAAATTTGGCGTCTAGAAGCATGAATTTCAGGGTTGAAAAACCATTTTCACGGTTACAAAATACAAATACCTATTCACAATTTTTTTTTTTTGAGATTATTAAACATAATTTTTACAATGAAGGCTTTTCAGGGTTCCGTATCAAAATGGCCAAAATAACACTTGTGGTGACTTCGTTTATCAGTCCGTTCGTCTGTCACAGCTACTTTTTTCAGGAACTTACTAATGCTTATAGACTTGACATTTGGATTAATTATAATATAAATAATGCTTGTCCATCTGTATAACAAGTGTTTTTTGTAATATTGTTAGTCTAAATTGTAACTGGGTCAAATGGGATATCAAATGGTAGGGCTATATATAGTTGCACCTTATAGATCATATTTTTAATATACATTTATGCCTCATAGTTTTTGACGTCTGACGTAAAAATACAACTAGAAAAATCTTATAAAACGTAAATTTATGATATATAAATAAATAAGTCACTTCATTTGCAGATTTATAAGTAAATTAGTATGGTAATCCATATATTGTAATAAATACAGAGAATTAAGTAATTACGCAAAATGCACAACAAACTTTTCACTTTAAAATAAGTGTACCTACTGTTAGAGTACCTACGGATAAACAAAATAATAAGAAGTGGAGGCTTCGTTATCGATCAATTTACAGTAATTACCGTTTTTTTTTAAACGTAAAATCATGTTTTTAATTAATAAACTAGCTTTATTAAACCAGTAACATCAAAATCTGCAAGTGACTTATCTCATTTACCTAAATAATTGACATGAGTGTATACGGTCGACAGTATCTGGGATTTAATTTGTATTTAGAAATTAAATCCTTTCCGAACTAAGAAAAAGTATAAACATTTCTAGCAACAAAAGAATTACGGATGCTTTAAGAAATAAGATATATTATCGTTCTGATAGGAAGTTGTATTTTTGAAGACTATTTTCAATTATATCCCCCGGTTTTAAAAATAAATTCCGAATCCGATGGTTATACTAACAATGTAGGTAGGTAAGTATTTAATATTGGTAATTGTCTCATCTCGGTAACAAATCCTGTTTTTTTTTCAAGTCCAAAATGGCCATCGATGAAGCGAAAATTCTGAAAAAATCTAGTTGGGAGGTTTGTGTGTAAATGTTTCACGAAAAATTAAACGATATCGTTTTTCACTAGCCGTTTGTTTTTGCAGATTTTTAAAGATTTAGCATTTTTATAAGCAATCGCATAAGGTTAAAATTTTGTTATGAAAATTTCAAAATATTTTTCCTACCAATCTGTTACAAAATAATTACAAGTGGGTAGTTTATTAATGTTAAAAAAATGCATGATTTATTTATGCCATTCATATAAAAAATTAAAATTATTACATTACATGAAAATTTTAGAAGAGGTTGGATACCCCTGTCTTGGGATCAGAGGAGCGATTGTAATTTTTCATCATTTTTGTATTTTTTATTATTTTACGTCTCCCCCCCACTAGTACATGTAAATACCCCCAGGGATACTAAGTATAGCAACAAAACGATCTGAAAACACTATTTTACTTCGTTTTACAGTGTTTTAAAATACGGTTTCAAACTTAATGCCGACGACCCTCCTCGAGGGTTCACTTGCAATATGTATGGCGGCATGGCGTATGAGGTCTATGAAAAGTGGGTGGAGTCGAAAGTGTTAAAGGATCTAGGTCGACTTAACCTGTAGCCCCGTATATATATGTCGGGTCGGCTTCCAGTCTAACCGGATGCAGCTGAATACCAGTATTTTACATGGAGCGACTGCCTATCTGACCTCCACAACCCAGTTACTGGGTAATACGATACCCCTTGGTAAGACTGGTTGTCAGACTTTTGGGCTTCTGACTACCCGTCAAAACTACTGTCAAAGATCCACGAATGACAGCCGGGACCAACGGCTTATCGTGCTTTCCGAGGCACAGAGGGGTCTTGGTATGTAAAGATGGTCACCCATCCACCGACCAGCCGCGGCAAGCGTAGCTTAACCTGATCGATCGATCAGTGCGGCTGTTTGAACGTGGCCACAAGCTTCTCTTCATCATACTTAGGTAGTAATATGGTCTCATGTAGGTACTTATTTATCTTGTTAGGTTCAGCCATCCTGATGGTAAACGAAATGTGGCTGTGCTATAGGTACCTACACCTCTGTCTAACCCTGCGGCCTGCGGGGAATGCAGGCGTGATGATACATTATTATGTTAATTATTACACTTATGTAAAATACTTCAGCTCCGAAATCGAACCCAAGACTTTTCTAACGTTCACATTTTCAACATCTGTGTTCATCTCCGTACCAAGTGGGCGGGGCAAGCTCAGGGGTCGGCAACCTGCGCCTTTTTCGATGTAAAGTTGCGGCTATCCAACACCTTACTAGCGTAACAGACGAGAAATAAATCGTCTAAAAGACGATCAATGACAATGGCCCCGATTCTGTTGTTCACAAACTAAACTAAATTTAAGTTCAGTGTACCTATCTTTTTCTTTCTATTTCACTATGAAAAGGACAGAAGATAAATATTAGTTTAGTCCTGTCAAATTAGTCAGCGCCAGTCAGTAAATTGACGTATTTTTAGTAGCCATTTTTTTTATCTCGTCTAACTTGTCTATGGATTATCTAATTTTGAAGGAAATTCACTCATTTTGAAGGATAATGCTAACCCATTTTAATGCTAATGCAAGCAATCATTTTTCTAACTTAGGATTACCTAAGTCCGAAAATATTTGTCACAAAATGAAAAATAACTTTAATTTCGGAAGTCGGTGTTAAAAAACGAAAATGCGGAACCAACGACACCGAATTCCTAAATTAGAGTTATTTTTCATTTTGTAGTTTTTTTTTTAAAGTAACTGTTGTCGACTCCTGGGCTAACTGTCTTACCCGTGGTAAGCCCCGCCCACTTTGTTGTGATTGGTGGATTAAATTGTATTTTTTATTATAATTATTTTATTCTTTTAAGTTTGATTGGTTGGTTTGTGAATAGGTTTTTTATATAATTGTATTTGCTTGATTGTGATTGGTTGAATATTTTTGCAAGTATTTAATTTTATATTAATACCTAGAGATAGAATTTTAATGTTTACTAGCTGTGCCCGCGGCTTCGTTCGTTGGATTTCATAGGTTTTATTTTTCTTCGGGAGGGGCCGGAGGCTAAATTTTGTCAGCCGCACGGGTCAATCGATAAGGTTAAGCTACGCTTGCCGCGGCTGGTTTGTGGATGGGTGACCATCTTTACATACCGAGACACCTCCGTGTCTCGGAATTGGTCCCGGCTATCATTCGTGGATCTTTGACAGTCGTTACGGGTCGTCAGAAGCCCGAAAGTCTCACAACCAGTCTTACCAAAGGATATCGTATTACCCAGTAACTGGGTTGTGGAGGTCAGATAGGCAGTCGCTCCATGTAAAATACTGGTATTTAGCTGCATCCGGTTAGACTGGAAGCCGACCCTGATATAAGTACCTAGTTGGGAAAAGGCTAGGCATATGATGATGAGGTTTTATGTCTATTTGCACTGCACCCTAATTGTTAATCTATACTAATATTATAAAGAGGAAAGATTTGTATGTATGTTTGTAACGAATTGGCTCAAAAAGTACTGGACCGATTTAAAAATTCTTTCACCATTTGAATGCTACATTATCACTGATTAATACCTATAGGCTTTTTTTAATTGCAAGAAAAAAATAAAATATTTGAAAAATTGCGTGCGAAGCCGGGACAGGCCGCTAGTCTAAAATAAAAGTCCAAGTTACTGCTTAAGTAGGTAGGTATAACATCGTCTAAGTATCCGCTCGTCCCGTCAACATCGGTGCAGCCGTTTCGGAGATAAGGCGGAACAAACAGACAGTAAGTATTTTTTTTTATATATAAGTATGTTGGTTGGTTCAGTAAGTAACTACTTACTTACCTTCATAATACCTAATATGTTATAAAAAACTGTTATTTTGACGTTACAAACAGACAAACATTTCAATTTTATTGATTATTAGGATTTTTTTTTCCTATACTTAGACTTATACAAAGACATCAACGCGCACTTAAAAAAAAAAGGCCCTTTTCAGGGCCGCATACGATTCGATAAATATGAAATATGTTTCTTTACTGGAATTGTCTAAAAAACGTGCCTCTAAGCCCACCACCAGTCACGTCATTCAATTCGTTACCAATATACTATACCTACTGTACACACAAATTCATTACCTTACTACTCGCAGTGTAATACGTACCTACCTAGGTACTTAGGTTTTGAAGTTTGTTAGGGAGTTACCTCTACGAGAGGGGTTGAATATATGAATGAAACACCGTTATTATAATAATTATTATTAAATCAGTTTTACTTACTTACATATTACATACCACATACACGACATAGATACTAATGCTCTCGCTTATATAGGTAGGTACTAGATACTCGTACTAGACGCGCTAAGTTGACGTACGTTCTACGCGTGAAAAGCCCATCACCGCCCCACTGATGTGTATACTGGAATTGAAAAATAAAAAAATTAGTACTTAGATTACTACCTACCTACCTACCTACCTACCTACCTACCTACCTACCTATTCGTTTGATAGGCCCTCGGTGCGCGATGTGCCGTTTGTTTATGGTGGATGTCGTGTTGTTGTTATTATTATTGCAATTTCGCTCTCTCGCATCTAATGAGGGTTTTTTTTTTTTTTTTTGTAAGTTATTTATTATTTTGCGTATCATTTCATTGTATATACGTAGCTGTATCGCAGGCAGGGCCTACTTACTCACTTCACTTAGGTACTTGGTCGGTTAGTTAGTTAGTATACGAGCCGTACGCACGGACCGCGGGGGACAGCAGGCGCGCCCGCGCCCGAGTACTATTACGTCTATTAATATAATATTACACATTGTTTAATACGCTTTCTGATGCGATCGCACCGATATGTACACTGTCAACTCGTCGAAGGGCACTCTCGTCTTTTAATATCACTATATTAATAGGTTGCACGTCCTGGACGGAGTCGTCCGTCCTTAGCGGTTCGGCGCTCGCGGTGTTTTACGACGCTTCACTTTTAGGCCGATAATGCCTTCGCGAGACCGTGTGATATCGACGGAGTCCTGTTACCACACAAGCTCGATATCCTCCTAGTTGACGCGTCGACGTTTATCGGCACCAACTATCACTTTTATAGAGAAAATAACGTTTTGAACACGACCCGACCTACGCTTCGTACGCAGTCGTCAAAATAAAACACCGCCACCGGCTGAACGACCACCTCACGCTCCCCGAATTCGCACACCCGCATCGTCAACTTCATGACCTATCCGAAACTGTAACACTACGTCGCACTAAGGGCCGTTAACCATTCTTTTTATTTATTTTATTAGATACGTGTTAGTGAAAACTTTCAAGCGTTCATACGAGAAAACGTCCCGCGACATCACGGCGCTCGTTACGGTAAAGTTTCGTCGCGCTTAGGCGTACGTATACGAAACTCGTGAAACCTATAAGTGGCGACATCTAAGTCTCTCTCTTTATAGAATATTAATATACGTCGTGTATTATCTCCTCACTCAGTGTGTTTTAAGTAGTGTCAAGTCGAGAAATTTTATTAATTCAACAAAAATAAAATGGCAGACACCGCAGTTGCTACCGAGGCTCCCGCGCCCGCTACACCAGCGAAGAAACAGGCGAGACAGGCCGGCGGCGCAGGTGCCGCGAAGAAACCGAAGGCGAAGCCTACCCATCCCAAAACGTCTGAGATGGTCACGAACGCCATCAAGGAGATGAAGGAGCGCAGCGGATCTTCCCTGCAGGCGATCAAGAAGTACATCGCCGCGCAGTACAAGGTCGACGCGGAGAAACTGGCTCCGTTCATCAGGAAATACCTGAAGAGCGCCGTCGAATCTGGCGCACTGATCCAGACCAAGGGCAAGGGTGCCTCCGGTTCCTTCAAGCTCGAGTCGAAATCGGCCGCGGCCAAGAAACCCGCCGGCGCAGCTGGCAAGGCCGCCGGCAAGGCGCCCGCCGCCGCCGCCGCGAAGGCCAAGAAGGCGACCGCCTCTGCGGCCGGCGCCAAGACCAAGAAGGCAGCAGCCGCCGCCGCGGCCGCATCTGCCGCCTCCGGCTCACCTTCAAAGTCCAAAGCATCGGCCGCCGCCGCCGCCAAGGACAAGAAGGCCGCCGCCGCTAAGAAGAAGCCGGCACCCAAGAAAGCCGCCGCCCCCGCTAAGGCGAAGGGAGGCGCCGCTCCCAAAGCTAAGAAGACCGCGAAGCCGCCAACCAAGAAACCTAAAGCGCCTAAACCCAAGAAGGCCGCGGCTACACCCAAGTCTAAGCCGGCAGCCAAGAAAGCGTCCGCCGCTAAGAAGTAAGCTACGGTCGCGTTCGCGTTACACCGGCGACGGCGACGACGACGACGACAGCGCGGCGCAGAGTCGGCCGACCAGACGACCACCACCATCAATACACGCTACTACTACCACTAGGTACTACTACAGCAACAGCAGCTGATGAGTGATAGTGACAAATGTGCGTGCGCGTCTTGCCTACTGCGTGTGTGTTTTTGTGTACATTCATAGTGTGTTTGTATAAAATAATACACTGTAGTAGAGAGAGGCGCGCGCGTGATTTGTGCGTTTGTTTTTATCATCGTCCAACCGCGCGCACGCAGTACGTACGCGTCTATCGTCCTCGGGAAGGAGGGTGCGAAACGCGCTCGACGTGTCTCGAGCTCGTCCGACCAAACGATTCATCAGAAGCAGCAAGCAACTGAAGAAACCACGGATGGCGGCGGCACCGAGATGCTTAGCGCGCGTGCATGCGCTCCCCACACCAAAAAGCCCTTTTCAGGGCTAACAATAATATCATGAATATGAACAATATTCGTTTCTGTAACACAGACTAGTCAAAACGTTGTAAAATAATAACACACGCATTTATATATAGTACATACACAACTCGCAAAAAAAAAAAAAATAAATTACCTATCCTACCTATAATAAATAGAGCTAGAGCTAGCTAGCTAGCTATACATACATACATACATACATACATACATACATACATACATACATACATATACCTACCTACCTACCTACCTACCTACTTACTTGCTTGCTTGCTTGCTTGCTTGCTTGCTTGCTTGCTTGCTTGCTTGCTTGCTTGCTTGCTTGCTTGCTTGCTTGCTTGCTTGCTTACTTACTTACTTACTATTACTAACTAACTAGGTACCTACCTACCTACCTACCTACCTACCTACCTACCGTACGTATAGGGAGATAAAAAAAAAAAAGAAATCTATGAACTGTGTAGTTATTATCAAAAATCTCTACCCACCCCGTATCCATAATATGGTGGTGCAGCAGTAGTGTACCCGTGGAGCGCGCGCGCGCGCGCTTGCGCGTTTTGTGAATTAATTTCGTTTGCTGTGTACCCCTCCCACTGACACAGCTACGCGGTGCGCGTATAAATGTGTCGCGCAACTACGGCTGCTCGCATTTATAACTAGATTCTTTCGGCGCGCGCACTGTTGTACGCGTGTTTCGTTGTTTTCGTGATACAAATCCTTCAATTATGTCTGGTCGCGGTAAAGGTGGCAAGGTGAAGGGAAAGGCAAAGTCCCGTTCCAACCGTGCTGGTCTCCAGTTCCCTGTGGGTCGTATTCACAGGCTGCTGCGTAACGGAAACTACGCCGAGCGCGTGGGTGCCGGCGCTCCCGTCTACTTGGCCGCCGTGATGGAGTATCTGGCTGCTGAGGTCCTCGAGTTGGCCGGCAACGCCGCGAGAGACAACAAGAAGACCAGGATCATCCCGCGTCATCTTCAATTGGCCATCCGCAACGACGAGGAGTTGAACAAGCTGCTCTCCGGTGTGACGATCGCTCAAGGTGGTGTGCTGCCGAACATCCAGGCCGTGCTACTGCCCAAGAAGACCGAGAAGAAGGCTTAAACGCGGTGCCGCGACGTGTATGAACGTGGCGTGGTGCTTCGTGCGAGTGCCCCCGCACGCGTACTTCGATATAATATTTATGCCTATACCCATAAATCTATTATGTCGGTTGCGCGATGCTCAACCGCTCGCGTATGCATTCAAAACAAAAGGCCCTTTTCAGGGCCACAATATGATTCGTCAAATATATAAAAAAAGACAGTTTCTTTAACGGTGTTGTCGTCAAACAAAAACGTACGAGTACCCATCTACCTACCACACGCACTCTCTTTACTTAATTACTACCTCCAAGTAACTGAAACTACGTATAATGTACACGTAGTATGTATGTAATGGATTTATAAAATATATTTGCCCTCTCCTCATGATGAGTTAATTATGTAGTTAGGTACACACAGTTTATGAGCAGTACAAAACGCTGTCGGTATGTACCTAAGTAGTAAGTATGTATGACAGAAACTATTTTGGCTACATAATAAAACAACACCTATTCATACTTATAATTTATTTAATGCGTTGTTTTCTTGAATTTATTATTATAATTTTTTTTTTTTTTTTTTTTTTAATTTATTTTTTTTTTTTTTTTTTTATGTCGAACGAACAGAAGCGCGTCGCCCCGCTCCCTTCGCTTCCCTCCCGGGCATCCCCTCTCCCCGCGCCCGATCTACACTCTAGCTTAGGAGCGTTGTGATTGGTCCGCCGCTGCGTCGGATTTCTCACCGCTTGCCGCAACTGTGAGCCACGAGCGCCCATATAAATACAACTGTTCGTCCCGTTTGATGTTTTATACTGCGACTGAACTCCGTTCCGGTAGCACGTGTACTCGACAAATTTCATAATGCCGCCCAAGACAAGTGGTAAAGCCGCCAAGAAGTCTGGCAAAGCCCAGAAGAACATCTCCAAGACCGACAAGAAGAAGAAGAAGCACAAGAGGAAGGAGAGTTACGCCATCTACATCTACAAGGTGTTGAAGCAGGTGCACCCCGACACCGGTATCTCCAGCAAGGCCATGTCTATCATGAACTCGTTCGTGAACGACATCTTCGAGCGTATCGCCGCCGAAGCTTCCCGTCTCGCCCACTACAACAAGAGATCGACCATCACGTCCAGGGAGGTGCAGACGTCCGTCAGGCTCCTGCTGCCCGGCGAGCTCGCCAAGCACGCCGTCAGTGAAGGCACCAAGGCCGTCACCAAATACACCAGCTCCAAGTGAGCGGTCGGTCGGTAGGCGGCTACCAAGAGCCGCCGCCGACGCTCCGTCACAACGCCGCCTCGTGTCTGTGTACAGTGTTAAACCCAGTGCGCTTGTTCGTGTGTCTTGTTGACTGTGGTGCGTGTTAATCGTGTTAGTGTCATCGTATTGTGCACACATACATACATACATACATACACACAAGTGCACCCACATGTGCTGTGTGTGTGTCATGTATATGTGCGTACGTGCGAGACGCGCATGATCCACGTGTTACGAGCAAAACCACGACAAACGTCTGGACGCGCACGCACACCGTGGGATGGCAGGAGTGAAAACAAAAGGCCCTTTTCAGGGCCACAAATATGTTCATGTGATAAATTCACGTTTCTTTAAATTTGAATACAGTCAAAACGTTACTATTTACCTACCTGCCTACCTGTTACATACACACCCTACATAGATAGATAGACAGACAGACAGACAGATAGATATTTATTTATTTAATACTTCAAGCACATAAATGTACAGAGGCGGACTTAATGCCATAGGCATTTTCTACCAGTCAACCTTTGGGTGATGCAGAGACAAACAGTGGTAGGTGCAATCATGAAAACAATGAGAAAATATTACCGTTGTGATGATACTGCCAGCTTCTTGCGAATGTGCTCACGAACTTGTAACTTTGAAGTATAATCGGTTGGTTGCCATCCTGATTTTGATTTCTTGGGGGAGCGCATTCCACAGAGAGATAGACTGAACGAAGAAGGAAGAGTGTATGACGTCTGTGCGGTGAGTGGGACATTGGAGAAGACGATTGGAGAAGGAATCAAGAAATGAAAATCAAAATCGGTACGTACGCTTTGTATCATAATTTGTATGTAAAAAAACAAAAAAGACTTATCAGGCATTACCTACCTACCTACCTACCTACCTACCTACCTACCTACCTAAATCTACTTACTTGCAAATGCATCAACAAAATATACAACATGCACAGAAAACTTCCTTGAGATTTTCTGTTTTCTGAAGTTATACTTTTGATAATAATTTATAATAAGTACCTACCTACTTTTTTTTTTTTTCTCCCTACACCGTTAGATTGGTGTATTTTCATAAATTTAAGTGATGTAGTCACTACTAGAGAGTAGGAGTACCTATTATGGATGAGTTTTATAGCATAACAAACAATATTGGATGCACGTTTTTAATTTCGACGTTGACAATTTTGCACCGAAGAAGTTGATATTATATTATGATGTTTATTGAATAATTATTTGGTATTTAGTTAGTTAAAAGGAAAAACAATATTTTAAATAGTTAGTTAGCTCGTTGCACTAAAGATGGCGCGCAGTTCGGGAGCGAGCGCGTGCGCTCACTCGCTACAGTATAAATACTCTGAACGCGCCCGGAACGTTTTTATCGCCCCGACAAGACCGTAGCATTTGACCCCTCCGACAAGGCCGAATGCCTCGCCGACAGCCTAGAGTCCCAATGCTCCCCCAGCACTCAACCAGTAGACCGAGCACACCTCGACAAGGTGAACGCTGAGGTCGAACGTAGAGCCTCCCTCCCACCAGTCGAAGACCCCGATGATCCTCTGCCTCCCGTCACTCCTGACGAAGTGCAAGACATCATTAAGGGGTTCGAATCCCGCAAAGCTCCCGGCACGGACGGTATCACCAATAAGGTGTACAAGCTCCTCCCCGCCCCACTCATACTACTCATGACCGCCATCTTCAATGGCGCCATGAGCAACAACATCTTCCCGAACGCGTGGAAAGAAGCCACCGTCATAGGTATCCCAAAGCCAGGCAAACCCAAGTCTGAGCCCTCCAGCTACCGCCCCATCAGTCTGCTTAATGTCTTCGGCAAAATCTACGAGAGGCTTATTTTTAAGCGTCTCAAAGACTATGCCGAAGCAAAGAGCCTCATCCCTAACGAGCAGTTTGGTTTCCGAACCAAACACTCTTGCATCCACCAAGTCCACCGCATTGTCGAGCACATCAGCGCTGGCTTTCAGCGCAGTGCTACGACAGGCGCCCTATTCTTCGACATAGCGAAAGCATTCGACAAAGTTTGGCACAATGGCTTAGTATATAAGCTATACTCTCTTGGAGTGCCAGACCGTCTCGTGCTCATCTTACGAGACTTCCTGTCGGATCGCTCTTTTCGCTACCGCGTCGAGGGCGCACTCTCCACCCCTCACCCCATCCGTGCCGGAGTCCCCCAGGGTTCCGTTATTTCCCCTCTCCTGTTCACCCTATTCACCAGCGACATTCCCACGTGTAAAAAGGCACAGTTGGCTCTATTCGCCGACGACACTGCCATTTATCACACGGGTCGCTGTCATGACGCCATCGCCCGTACTCTCCAGACTTCCGCAAACGTCCTAGGCGCTTGGTTCCGGAGGTGGAGAATCGAGGTCAACCCTGACAAGAGTCAGGCGGTTCTCTTTTCGAAACATAGTCGATTCGCCCCCCCCCTCCCCAGTCCTATCACTATGTACGACAAACAGATACCTTGGGGTAAGCAAGCGAAGTACCTAGGAGTTATCCTTGACCGTCACCTCACTTTCGGAGAGCACATAAAGACGGCTCGTTCGCGAGCCGCTTTCGCTCTCGGTAGGCTCCACTTCCTTCTCACTGCCCGAAGCAAATTGTCACTGAAGTGCAAATTGCGACTCTACACCGCGGTCATCCGCCCTATCATGACTTACGCTTGCGTAGTCTTCGCACACGCCAAGCCTCGTCACCTGCATAAAATGCAGACCCTCCAAAACCGTTTCCTTAGAAAGGTCACGGGAGCCCCCTTCTATGTCCGGAACATCAACCTCCATCTCGATCTTAGGATCCCCACCGTCCAGCAGTTCATGAAACGCCTCTCCAAGCGCTTCTTTGATTCTGCCATCAAACACCCCAATCCCCTGATTGCGGCGGCCTCCCGATACACTCCCTCTCGCATAAGTAGGATTCGCCGACCGAGGCATACTCTCACCCTCCCCGACGACGCTACGACCCTCCTACAGGAGAGTAGCAAGAAAACAAGTACTTTAAACAAGTACAAGCCCAGACAGCCGTCCTATCGTCCTCGCCGTCGAGGCCCGTCGCGACGCCCCGTACCTAGTCCACCCCGACCCTTGCTCGAGCCAGCCCGCGCCGCTGAGCCTGTAGTTTTAAATTCGTCCCTAAATAATACCGATCCAGCCTGTCCCTTGCTGCCCTCTTCCAGCGACGCCCTAAGCCGAGGTCCGAACCCCACGGGGGGTGCCCTTAGCGTGAGTCGCTTAGTTTTTAGTTAGTTTTTAAGCCCTGGCTGGAGGCCTTAACTTCAAGGCATCCACAGGAAAGTCCGGTTAAGCAGTCGACAACCTCCTACAGGTTGAACTGCGAGATGCCATTTCCAAAAAAAAAAAAAAAAACGGAACGTTTTTATTCACTCTCGTACGTTCGAAGTGTGCACCCGTCCGCGCGCGTCCGCTGCGTGTATATTTTCAGTTGAGTTGATTTTTATTATTTCCCTTTCGTTCCGTGTTTACGATGGCGCGTACTAAGCAGACCGCTCGTAAATCCACCGGTGGTAAGGCCCCGAGGAAACAGCTCGCCACCAAGGCTGCCCGCAAGAGCGCACCGGCCACCGGTGGCGTTAAGAAACCCCATCGCTACAGGCCCGGCACTGTGGCCCTCCGTGAGATTCGTCGCTACCAGAAGAGTACCGAACTGCTGATCCGCAAGCTTCCGTTCCAGCGTCTCGTGCGTGAGATCGCACAGGACTTCAAGACCGATCTCCGTTTCCAGAGCTCCGCTGTTATGGCGCTGCAGGAGGCTAGCGAAGCTTACCTCGTCGGTCTCTTCGAAGACACCAACTTGTGCGCGATTCACGCGAAGCGCGTCACCATCATGCCCAAGGACATCCAGTTGGCGCGCAGGATCAGAGGCGAACGCGCTTAAACTGCTGACGTCACACACACAATACACATCGCCCTACGACACGTTGACTGCCTTCGTGCAGTGCACCGTGTCTGTGGCTGTGGCTGTGGCTGTGCGTTAACATAAAAGGCCCTTTTCAGGGCCACATATGTATCAGATTATTAAATGTTTCTTTATAACAGACGTCACAAAAAACGTTTCCTACCTACCTACCTACCTACCTACCTAACAAACAAACAAACAAACAAAAACACACACACACTATCCACATAAACAACAAACACCTATATTAGGTACTCGTACTTATTATAATTATTTACATTACAATGAATAAAATCAGAGAAGTATATATTTACAATACAATAGTCTTACATACGTCAAAACACACTTTGGTGTACCTACTTGGATATTTTTTTATAGTTTACGTATAGGTACCTATAATTATTATTATGAATGAATCTATCTATCTATCATCATCAGCTACGATCGTTTTATTATGGTATAGGCATTTCATTTAGGTACTTACTTTTAAACCTACCTACGTATTTTTGGAGTACCTACACTACTCACTCGCTCGCTTCTTTTTCAATTTGGAACTAAAATAATAATTTTGGATAACCTAATAATTTAGTACCTAAGCAGCATTCTGTTTTACGAAACAACTGACTGAGAGACTGTATCGTCCAATCTACCAACCAGCGACGAGCGTCGGCTCGCCTCGCCCCGCGCACCTCCCGTTTCTGTCCCCCGCCCGCTGAGCTCCGGGTACAGTATAAATATAAGACAGGAGCGCGTGTTAAAAAAAATTGATTCGCCGCTCGACGCTCGCCGTGAACGGACGTGCCGCCGCTCTCTGCCCGCTGCATCGAGTCTCACCGCTATCGCCGCCCGGTCTCGTTACGCCTGCCGTAACGATTTCCGTAGTCCCAAGACTACACCCCTGCACTATCAATTGCTGCCTTTTTCAAGGCGACGTTGATAGATTATTTCTTAACAGAATTCGTCAAAAAACATTCGTCGAGGCTTTTTGCCCCTTCAGGGAAAAACCACAGTTTCGTGGTCCTTGGTGGATACCTTACGGTGCCAACGAAGCCAAGTGGGGTGGTGCCCCAATCCACCCGCTGAGCCCCTTCAGGGTGAGGCAGTCAATTGGAATCGGGAGCTAGAACCTTGGCCTTGGGGGATCTCCTAGTCAAATCTAGCTTCGTAACTAATCCTTCTCTCAACAGCTTTGCACCTAGTACGGTTGGGTGTGTCAACCCCTTCGGACTAGGACTGGTCAGGGTGTCTCTACACCCCATTCACTGACCGGTTAGGGCTCCGTTCGCACATTAAGATTGGCGACGGCATACCAGCTTAGGGCTCACCTTAGGTACTCACCTCCCTGTCTACACCCGACAGGGAGGGTAGGGCTACACATCCCCGGGAGCACCCACCCGGGGAGTAGGTTGTTAGGTGTTTAACGCCCCCTATGCGAGTTAGTCGCTCTTTTCTTCTCCGACCCTTTCCCCTGGCCCTACCATGACGGACGCTATTTTAATAGCATTCGTCAGGGAGGTCCTCTTGAAGGATCCCTCCTTCATAGCCAAATATGGCTCAAAACTCGCCGAATTTCGGCGAGCTCCCTCCCCGTCGCGAGTTTCGGTCGCCGCCTTCAGCGACGCCCTTGAAAGCCCGCTTTCACCGCCCTTGGCCGACCAAGGCATTCCGACGCCATTGTCTGCAAAGACAAAGGTGTCCGTAGAATCGCCCGCGTCCATAACACCCACTTCCGCGAAGGCCGCCGCAGCCCCCGCCCCCGTCCCCGCACCTTCTGTGCCAGCCGCCACTGTCTCTGAGACAAAGGCCACATCCCAGCCCGAGAGTATGGACACGTCCGCACCTCAGTCTGACCCCGAGGATGCCCTCTCTGCCTCTTCGTCCTCCTCCGAAGACGACTTTGAAGTCGTCGGAAAGGGAGGCAAGAGAAAGAAAGGTGCTTCCTCACACGCCAGCAAGGCTAAAAAGCCGGTCGCGGCCGCCCCGTCCTCCCGCCCCCCCACCCCACCCCCCACCGTGTCTCAGGCCGCCCCACCGTCAAGCCCTAGGGCTAATCCTCCCGACTCCGACGCTTCTGACAAGAAGAAGCAACGCCCCCCGCCCCCCATCTTCATCCAGGAGAAGTCCAAATGGACTGAAATCTCCAAGTTGTGTGTTGATCGCAAGATCAACTACTCCAACGCCAGGTCCACCCAACAGGGTATTAAGGTAATTGTCCCCTCGTCCTCGGACTACAGGGAACTTACCCGTCTGCTTCAGGTGAGGAACTACTCGTTCCACACCTACTCCCTTCCGGAGGAAGCTATGACCCGCGTGGTCATTAGGCGCGTCCCCAAAGAAATCTCCACCGAGGAGATCAAAGAAGACCTTGCTTCCCAAGGCATCCCCGTCTCCGCGGTACATCGCTTGCATAGAGCGAGGAAGGGCCTTGTCTACGACATGGTCCTTGTCATCTGCGATCCCACGGAAGGACATCACCCGATCTTCAAGGTGAAGTCAGTCTGTTCCCTGTCCGGCATTTCTATCGAAAAGCCCCGTAGGTCTAACATCATAGGCCAGTGCCACAGATGCCAGCTTTATGGCCATTCCCAATCACACTGTTACGCGACACCTAGATGCGTCAAGTGTCTGGGTGATCACGGAACAGCTGATTGCTCCCGGCCAAAAGATCGCACTCTGTGCACTGAGCCACCTAGTTGTGTTCTCTGCGGCCAGTCCGGGCACCCGGCTAACTACCGAGGCTGCCCCAAGGCCCCCAAAGCTTCCTCTCCCAAGCTGACAAAGCGCGCAAGCGACCGTCAGCAAAGGGAGAGTCCCTTGTCTGTTAAGGTCCCCTCTTCTCAGATGCCCGCTAGGCTCAGCCCTCAGAGACCCTCCCCTTGGGGTAATCTGAATCACCAACAAGCTCCTGTAGCTTCGGTGCCCTCCCGATCCCCGACTATCCCCGCGCTGATGGATATCTCCATCCCAGCGAAATCAGTAGCCCCCGCGACCCCAGTAGCCCCCGCGACCCCAGTAGCCCCCGCGGCTCCTGTAGCCGCACCGGTAGCCCAACCCGCTACCGCTCCCAGAGCTGCTCCCGCAGGCCCCAGTAGGTCCCCCCTAACCCCCGTCACCGGCCTTGAGCGTAACAGCATGGAGGTGATAATCGGTGCTTATGCATCGTTCATCGCCCCCGCTAACGCTATGGCAGCGGAAATTAACGCCTGCAACGGCAATGCTTGGCGCATTGCCGAGGTTTTCAATGCGTATCCTCAGATCACGCAAGTCCTGCAAACACTAAAATTCTAATTGTTCCAATGGATCAACAGAGAAATAGTGTTCTCAAACCCCGTTCCCTCAAGCTAGGCTACTTCAATGCCAATGGCATTTCTTCCCAACGCGATGAGATCGCCACTTTCCTCCGCGACCATCAGCTAGACGTTCTCCTAGTACAGGAAACCTTCCTGAAACCCCACCATCGAAACCCGAACATTGCGAACTATAAACTAGTTCGTAATGACAGGTCCCGATGTCACAAGGGTGGTACCCTTATTTACTTCAGGAAGTCTCTTTACTGCATCCCCATAGACCCACCTCCTCTCCACTCTCACCTGGAGGTCTCTATCTGTCGGCTGGGCATGACAGGTCATCAGTCCATCACCATCATTTCCGCCTACATCCCTCCCTCTGGTGGGTCTGAAGATCCCATCTCTCTCACCAGAGACTTCACTACCCTCTTCGGCCTGAGTGACTCCGTCATAATGGCGGGGGACCTCAATGCCAAGCATCCCTCCTGGAATAGCAACATGACCTCTACCAGAGGTAGGATCGTGTTCAACCTAGGCGCCACCCTAAATTTCGATGTCATCGCTCCGATGTATCCCACTCATTTCCCTGGCGATCCCACCCAGCTTCCAGATGTTCTCGATGTAGCGCTGCTCAAGAATGTGAACCTCCGTTTGCAATCTATTGAGACGTTACACGAGCTTAATTCCGATCACCGCCCTGTTATAGTCCAACTAGTCCCCTATTCCGGCCCGCGTGACCCAAACCAGCCCCCTCAGACCAAATTAATAACCGACTGGAGGAAAGTAAGCGAAAGACTGAAATCCACCACGTCGCCTCATTTGGACTCCATCCCTGACCAAATAGTCTCAGTCGCAGACACGACGGGAGCGATCGACTCGTTTACAGAGCACGTTCAATCCGTATTGACGGATTGCTCACGGGAAGTTCCAGTGATGGAAGACCATCGCTGGAAATTACCGGCTGACGTACGTGAACTGATAACCGAGAAGAACGCGGCCATTCGTGCCTACGACTCCTTCCCTTGCGACGCGAACAAAGCCCACATGCGCCATTTACAGCGCGCTGTAAAGAAACGCATTGCGGAGTGGCGTTCCGACGGTTGGGACAAGACGCTCAGCGATCTTGAGCCCACTCACCAAGCCTTCTGGCAGCTTCAGAGGAAACTGCGTTCCCCTGAAGAAGTAGCCATACCTCCCCTCATACGCCCCGACAAGACCGTAGCATTTGACCCCTCCGATAAGGCCGAATGCCTCGCCGACAGCCTAGAGTCCCAATGCTCCCCCAGCACTCAACCAGTAGACCGAGCACACCTCGACAAGGTGAACGCTGAGGTCGAACGTAGAGCCTCCCTCCCACCAGTCGAAGACCCCGATGATCCTCTGCCTCCCGTCACTCCTGACGAAGTGCAAGACATCATTAAGGGGCTCGAATCCCGCAAAGCTCCCGGCACGGACGGTATCACCAATAAGGTGTACAAGCTCCTCCCCGCCCCACTCATACTACTCATGACCGCCATCTTCAATGGCGCCATGAGCAACAACATCTTCCCGAACGCGTGGAAAGAAGCCACCGTCATAGGTATCCCAAAGCCAGGCAAACCCAAGTCTGAGCCCTCCAGCTACCGCCCCATCAGTCTGCTTAACGTCTTCGGCAAAATCTACGAGAGGCTTATTTTTAAGCGTCTCAAAGACTATGCCGAGGCAAAGAGCCTCATCCCTAACGAGCAGTTTGGTTTCCGTACCAAACACTCTTGCATCCACCAAGTCCACCGCATCGTCGAGCACATCAGCGCTGGCTTTCAGCGCAGTGCTACGACAGGCGCCCTATTCTTCGACATAGCGAAAGCATTCGACAAAGTTTGGCACAATGGCTTATTATATAAGCTATACTCTCTTGGGGTGCCAGACCGTCTCGTGCTCATCTTACGAGACTTCCTGTCGGATCGCTCTTTTCGCTACCGTGTCGAGGGCGCACTCTCCACCCCTCACCCCGTCCGTGCCGGAGTCCCCCAGGGTTCCGTTATTTCCCCTCTCCTGTTCACCCTATTCACCAGCGACATTCCCACGTGTAAAAAGGCACAGTTGGCTCTATTCGCCGACGACACTGCCATTTATCACACGGGTCGCTGTCATGACGCCATCGCCCGTACTCTCCAGACTTCCGCAAACGTCCTAGGCGCTTGGTTCCGGAAGTGGAGAATCGAGGTCAACCCTGACAAGAGTCAGGCGGTTCTCTTTTCCAAACATAGTCGATTCGCCCCCCCCCTCCCCAGTCCTATCACTATGTACGGCAAACAGATACCGTGGGGTAAGCAAGCGAAGTACCTAGGAGTTATCCTCGACCGTCACCTCACTTTCGGAGAGCACATAAAGACGGCTCGTTCGCGAGCCGCTTTCGCTCTCGGTAGGCTCCACTTCCTTCTCACTGCCCGAAGCAAATTGTCACTGAAGTGCAAATTGCGACTCTACACCGCGGTCATCCGCCCTATCATGACTTACGCTTGCGTAGTCTTCGCACACGCCAAGCCTCGTCACCTGCATAAAATGCAGACTCTTCAAAACCGTTTCCTTAGAAAGGTCACGGGAGCCCCCTTCTATGTCCGGAACATCAACCTCCATCTCGATCTTAGGATCCCCACCGTCCAGCAGTTCATGAAACGCCTCTCCAAGCGCTTCTTTGATTCTGCCATCAAACACCCCAATCCCCTGATTGCGGCGGCCTCCCGATACACTCCCTCTCGCATAAGTAGGATTCGCCGACCAAGGCATACTCTTACCCTCCCCGACGACGCTACGACCCTCCTACAGGAGAGTAGCAAGAAAACAAGTACTTTAAACAAGTACAAGCCCAGACAGCCGTCCTATCGTCCTCGCCGTCGAGGCCCGTCGCGACGCCCCGTACCTAGTCCACCCCGACCCTTGCTCGAGCCAGCCCGCGCCGCTGAGCCTGTAGTTTTAAATTCGTCCCTAAATAATACCGATCCAGCCTGTCCCTTGCTGCCCTCTTCCAGCGACGCCCTAAGCCGAGGTCCGAACCCCACGGGGGGTGCCCTTAGCGTGAGTCGCTTAGTTTTTAGTTAGTTTTTAAGCCCTGGCTGGAGGCCTTAACTTCAAGGCATCCACAGGAAAGTCCGGTTAAGCAGTCGACAACCTCCTACAGGTTGAACTGCGAGATGCCATTTCCAAAAAAAAAAAAAAAAAAAAAACGTGTTAAAAAATTCACCATTCGCTCGCTCGCGTCGTTCGTGTGCGCGCACCCGTGCTGTTATTATTATCGTGTGATTTTTGAAACCCCACTGTAAAGAAGATGACCGGTCGCGGTAAGGGAGGAAAGGGTCTGGGAAAAGGAGGAGCCAAGCGTCACAGGAAGGTGCTTCGTGATAACATCCAAGGTATCACGAAGCCCGCCATCCGTCGTCTGGCTCGCAGAGGCGGCGTGAAACGTATCTCCGGTCTGATCTACGAAGAGACTCGCGGTGTGCTTAAAGTGTTCCTAGAGAACGTCATTCGCGACGCTGTCACTTACACCGAGCACGCCAAGAGGAAGACCGTCACCGCCATGGACGTCGTCTACGCTCTGAAGCGCCAGGGTCGCACCCTGTACGGTTTCGGCGGTTAAACACCTGCATCGCATCGGCCGCGTGTACGTGTTGCCTGCGCAACCAGCTCTGCATACCGTGGTGGACGTGTGTGTGTTGTGTTTGTTGTGAACATAATCATACCGTTCGACCATGCGTATATAGACGCGCACTTAAAAAAAAAGGCCCTTTTCAGGGCCGCATACGATTCGATAAATATGAAATATGTTTCTTTACTGGAATTGTCTAAAAAACGTGCCTCTAAGCCCACCACCAGTCACGTCATTCAATTCGTTACCAATATACTATACCTACTGTACACACAAATTCATTACCTTACTACTCGCAGTGTAATACGTACCTACCTAGGTACTTAGGTTTTGAAGTTTGTTAGGGAGTTACCTCTACGAGAGGGGTTGAATATATGAATGAAACACCGTTATTATAATAATTATTATTAAATCAGTTTTACTTACTTACATATTACATACCACATACACGACATAGATACTAATGCTCTCGCTTATATAGGTAGGTACTAGATACTCGTACTAGACGCGCTAAGTTGACGTACGTTCTACGCGTGAAAAGCCCATCACCGCCCCACTGATGTGTATACTGGAATTGAAAAATAAAAAAATTAGTACTTAGATTACTACCTACCTACCTACCTACCTACCTACCTACCTACCTACCTATTCGTTTGATAGGCCCTCGGTGCGCGATGTGCCGTTTGTTTATGGTGGATGTCGTGTTGTTGTTATTATTATTGCAATTTCGCTCTCTCGCATCTAATGAGGGTTTTTTTTTTTTTTTTTGTAAGTTATTTATTATTTTGCGTATCATTTCATTGTATATACGTAGCTGTATCGCAGGCAGGGCCTACTTACTCACTTCACTTAGGTACTTGGTCGGTTAGTTAGTTAGTATACGAGCCGTACGCACGGACCGCGGGGGACAGCAGGCGCGCCCGCGCCCGAGTACTATTACGTCTATTAATATAATATTACACATTGTTTAATACGCTTTCTGATGCGATCGCACCGATATGTACACTGTCAACTCGTCGAAGGGCACTCTCGTCTTTTAATATCACTATATTAATAGGTTGCACGTCCTGGACGGAGTCGTCCGTCCTTAGCGGTTCGGCGCTCGCGGTGTTTTACGACGCTTCACTTTTAGGCCGATAATGCCTTCGCGAGACCGTGTGATATCGACGGAGTCCTGTTACCACACAAGCTCGATATCCTCCTAGTTGACGCGTCGACGTTTATCGGCACCAACTATCACTTTTATAGAGAAAATAACGTTTTGAACACGACCCGACCTACGCTTCGTACGCAGTCGTCAAAATAAAACACCGCCACCGGCTGAACGACCACCTCACGCTCCCCGAATTCGCACACCCGCATCGTCAACTTCATGACCTATCCGAAACTGTAACACTACGTCGCACTAAGGGCCGTTAACCATTCTTTTTATTTATTTTATTAGATACGTGTTAGTGAAAACTTTCAAGCGTTCATACGAGAAAACGTCCCGCGACATCACGGCGCTCGTTACGGTAAAGTTTCGTCGCGCTTAGGCGTACGTATACGAAACTCGTGAAACCTATAAGTGGCGACATCTAAGTCTCTCTCTTTATAGAATATTAATATACGTCGTGTATTATCTCCTCACTCAGTGTGTTTTAAGTAGTGTCAAGTCGAGAAATTTTATTAATTCAACAAAAATAAAATGGCAGACACCGCAGTTGCTACCGAGGCTCCCGCGCCCGCTACACCAGCGAAGAAACAGGCGAGACAGGCCGGCGGCGCAGGTGCCGCGAAGAAACCGAAGGCGAAGCCTACCCATCCCAAAACGTCTGAGATGGTCACGAACGCCATCAAGGAGATGAAGGAGCGCAGCGGATCTTCCCTGCAGGCGATCAAGAAGTACATCGCCGCGCAGTACAAGGTCGACGCGGAGAAACTGGCTCCGTTCATCAGGAAATACCTGAAGAGCGCCGTCGAATCTGGCGCACTGATCCAGACCAAGGGCAAGGGTGCCTCCGGTTCCTTCAAGCTCGAGTCGAAATCGGCCGCGGCCAAGAAACCCGCCGGCGCAGCTGGCAAGGCCGCCGGCAAGGCGCCCGCCGCCGCCGCCGCGAAGGCCAAGAAGGCGACCGCCTCTGCGGCCGGCGCCAAGACCAAGAAGGCAGCAGCCGCCGCCGCGGCCGCATCTGCCGCCTCCGGCTCACCTTCAAAGTCCAAAGCATCGGCCGCCGCCGCCGCCAAGGACAAGAAGGCCGCCGCCGCTAAGAAGAAGCCGGCACCCAAGAAAGCCGCCGCCCCCGCTAAGGCGAAGGGAGGCGCCGCTCCCAAAGCTAAGAAGACCGCGAAGCCGCCAACCAAGAAACCTAAAGCGCCTAAACCCAAGAAGGCCGCGGCTACACCCAAGTCTAAGCCGGCAGCCAAGAAAGCGTCCGCCGCTAAGAAGTAAGCTACGGTCGCGTTCGCGTTACACCGGCGACGGCGACGACGACGACGACAGCGCGGCGCAGAGTCGGCCGACCAGACGACCACCACCATCAATACACGCTACTACTACCACTAGGTACTACTACAGCAACAGCAGCTGATGAGTGATAGTGACAAATGTGCGTGCGCGTCTTGCCTACTGCGTGTGTGTTTTTGTGTACATTCATAGTGTGTTTGTATAAAATAATACACTGTAGTAGAGAGAGGCGCGCGCGTGATTTGTGCGTTTGTTTTTATCATCGTCCAACCGCGCGCACGCAGTACGTACGCGTCTATCGTCCTCGGGAAGGAGGGTGCGAAACGCGCTCGACGTGTCTCGAGCTCGTCCGACCAAACGATTCATCAGAAGCAGCAAGCAACTGAAGAAACCACGGATGGCGGCGGCACCGAGATGCTTAGCGCGCGTGCATGCGCTCCCCACACCAAAAAGCCCTTTTCAGGGCTAACAATAATATCATGAATATGAACAATATTCGTTTCTGTAACACAGACTAGTCAAAACGTTGTAAAATAATAACACACGCATTTATATATAGTACATACACAACTCGCAAAAAAAAAAAAAATAAATTACCTATCCTACCTATAATAAATAGAGCTAGAGCTAGCTAGCTAGCTATACATACATACATACATACATACATACATACATACATACATACATACATATACCTACCTACCTACCTACCTACCTACTTACTTGCTTGCTTGCTTGCTTGCTTGCTTGCTTGCTTGCTTGCTTGCTTGCTTGCTTGCTTGCTTGCTTGCTTGCTTGCTTGCTTGCTTACTTACTTACTTACTATTACTAACTAACTAGGTACCTACCTACCTACCTACCTACCTACCTACCTACCGTACGTATAGGGAGATAAAAAAAAAAAAGAAATCTATGAACTGTGTAGTTATTATCAAAAATCTCTACCCACCCCGTATCCATAATATGGTGGTGCAGCAGTAGTGTACCCGTGGAGCGCGCGCGCGCGCGCTTGCGCGTTTTGTGAATTAATTTCGTTTGCTGTGTACCCCTCCCACTGACACAGCTACGCGGTGCGCGTATAAATGTGTCGCGCAACTACGGCTGCTCGCATTTATAACTAGATTCTTTCGGCGCGCGCACTGTTGTACGCGTGTTTCGTTGTTTTCGTGATACAAATCCTTCAATTATGTCTGGTCGCGGTAAAGGTGGCAAGGTGAAGGGAAAGGCAAAGTCCCGTTCCAACCGTGCTGGTCTCCAGTTCCCTGTGGGTCGTATTCACAGGCTGCTGCGTAACGGAAACTACGCCGAGCGCGTGGGTGCCGGCGCTCCCGTCTACTTGGCCGCCGTGATGGAGTATCTGGCTGCTGAGGTCCTCGAGTTGGCCGGCAACGCCGCGAGAGACAACAAGAAGACCAGGATCATCCCGCGTCATCTTCAATTGGCCATCCGCAACGACGAGGAGTTGAACAAGCTGCTCTCCGGTGTGACGATCGCTCAAGGTGGTGTGCTGCCGAACATCCAGGCCGTGCTACTGCCCAAGAAGACCGAGAAGAAGGCTTAAACGCGGTGCCGCGACGTGTATGAACGTGGCGTGGTGCTTCGTGCGAGTGCCCCCGCACGCGTACTTCGATATAATATTTATGCCTATACCCATAAATCTATTATGTCGGTTGCGCGATGCTCAACCGCTCGCGTATGCATTCAAAACAAAAGGCCCTTTTCAGGGCCACAATATGATTCGTCAAATATATAAAAAAAGACAGTTTCTTTAACGGTGTTGTCGTCAAACAAAAACGTACGAGTACCCATCTACCTACCACACGCACTCTCTTTACTTAATTACTACCTCCAAGTAACTGAAACTACGTATAATGTACACGTAGTATGTATGTAATGGATTTATAAAATATATTTGCCCTCTCCTCATGATGAGTTAATTATGTAGTTAGGTACACACAGTTTATGAGCAGTACAAAACGCTGTCGGTATGTACCTAAGTAGTAAGTATGTATGACAGAAACTATTTTGGCTACATAATAAAACAACACCTATTCATACTTATAATTTATTTAATGCGTTGTTTTCTTGAATTTATTATTATAATTTTTTTTTTTTTTTTTTTTTTAATTTATTTTTTTTTTTTTTTTTTTATGTCGAACGAACAGAAGCGCGTCGCCCCGCTCCCTTCGCTTCCCTCCCGGGCATCCCCTCTCCCCGCGCCCGATCTACACTCTAGCTTAGGAGCGTTGTGATTGGTCCGCCGCTGCGTCGGATTTCTCACCGCTTGCCGCAACTGTGAGCCACGAGCGCCCATATAAATACAACTGTTCGTCCCGTTTGATGTCCCCTCACACCCGATGACCCCATTACCCTTCTCCAGGAAGGCTGTAGGGAAACTAGCACACTACGTAAAAATAAATACAAATACAAACCGCGAACCCGGGCCCGCCGCCGAGGCCCCCCGCGACCCCCCCGTAACATCACGGTCCGACCCTTGCTCGACAAGCCAGCCCGCGCCGCTGAGCAAGTAGCTTTAAATTCCCCAAATAATAATTCGACCCAGCCTGACCATTGCTGCCCTCCCCTCAATGACCCACTAAGCCGAGGCCCGAACCCCACAGGGGGTGCCCTTAGTGCTAGTCATTTAAATATAAATCCTTAGTTTGTAAGCCCTGGCTGGGGGCCTTAAAGTAATTTTTGGCCACCACAGGATAGCCCGGTTAAGCAGTATGGCAACCTCCATGAGTTGCACAACTGCGAGTGGTCACACCTAAAAAAAAAAAAAAAAAAAAAAAAAAAAAACGTTTGATGTCCCGATACACTCCCTCTCGCATCCCGATACACTCCCTCTCGCATAAGTAGGATTCGCCGACCGAGGCATACTCTCACCCTCCCCGACGACGCTACGACCCTCCTACAGGAGAGTAGCAAGAAAACAAGTACTTTAAACAAGTACAAGCCCAGACAGCCGTCCTATCGTCCTCGCCGTCGAGGCCCGTCGCGACGCCCCGTACCTAGTCCACCCCGACCCTTGCTCGAGCCAGCCCGCGCCGCTGAGCCTGTAGTTTTAAATTCGTCCCTTAATAATACCGATCCAGCCTGTCCCTTGCTGCCCTCTTCCAGCGACGCCCTAAGCCGAGGTCCGAACCCCACGGGGGGTGCCCTTAGCGTGAGTCGCTTAGTTTTTAGTTAGTTTTTAAGCCCTGGCTGGAGGCCTTAACTTCAAGGCATCCACAGGAAAGTCCGGTTAAGCAGTCGACAACCTCCTACAGGTTGAACTGCGAGATGCCATTTCCAAAAAAAAAAAAAAAAAACGTTTGATGTTTTATACTGCGACTGAACTCCGTTCCGGTAGCACGTGTACTCGACAAATTTCATAATGCCGCCCAAGACAAGTGGTAAAGCCGCCAAGAAGTCTGGCAAAGCCCAGAAGAACATCTCCAAGACCGACAAGAAGAAGAAGAAGCACAAGAGGAAGGAGAGTTACGCCATCTACATCTACAAGGTGTTGAAGCAGGTGCACCCCGACACCGGTATCTCCAGCAAGGCCATGTCTATCATGAACTCGTTCGTGAACGACATCTTCGAGCGTATCGCCGCCGAAGCTTCCCGTCTCGCCCACTACAACAAGAGATCGACCATCACGTCCAGGGAGGTGCAGACGTCCGTCAGGCTCCTGCTGCCCGGCGAGCTCGCCAAGCACGCCGTCAGTGAAGGCACCAAGGCCGTCACCAAATACACCAGCTCCAAGTGAGCGGTCGGTCGGTAGGCGGCTACCAAGAGCCGCCGCCGACGCTCCGTCACAACGCCGCCTCGTGTCTGTGTACAGTGTTAAACCCAGTGCGCTTGTTCGTGTGTCTTGTTGACTGTGGTGCGTGTTAATCGTGTTAGTGTCATCGTATTGTGCACACATACATACATACATACATACACACAAGTGCACCCACATGTGCTGTGTGTGTGTCATGTATATGTGCGTACGTGCGAGACGCGCATGATCCACGTGTTACGAGCAAAACCACGACAAACGTCTGGACGCGCACGCACACCGTGGGATGGCAGGAGTGAAAACAAAAGGCCCTTTTCAGGGCCACAAATATGTTCATGTGATAAATTCACGTTTCTTTAAATTTGAATACAGTCAAAACGTTACTATTTACCTACCTGCCTACCTGTTACATACACACCCTACATAGATAGATAGACAGACAGACAGACAGATAGATATTTATTTATTTAATACTTCAAGCACATAAATGTACAGAGGCGGACTTAATGCCATAGGCATTTTCTACCAGTCAACCTTTGGGTGATGCAGAGACAAACAGTGGTAGGTGCAATCATGAAAACAATGAGAAAATATTACCGTTGTGATGATACTGCCAGCTTCTTGCGAATGTGCTCACGAACTTGTAACTTTGAAGTATAATCGGTTGGTTGCCATCCTGATTTTGATTTCTTGGGGGAGCGCATTCCACAGAGAGATAGACTGAACGAAGAAGGAAGAGTGTATGACGTCTGTGCGGTGAGTGGGACATTGGAGAAGACGATTGGAGAAGGAATCAAGAAATGAAAATCAAAATCGGTACGTACGCTTTGTATCATAATTTGTATGTAAAAAAACAAAAAAGACTTATCAGGCATTACCTACCTACCTACCTACCTACCTACCTACCTACCTACCTAAATCTACTTACTTGCAAATGCATCAACAAAATATACAACATGCACAGAAAACTTCCTTGAGATTTTCTGTTTTCTGAAGTTATACTTTTGATAATAATTTATAATAAGTACCTACCTACTTTTTTTTTTTTTCTCCCTACACCGTTAGATTGGTGTATTTTCATAAATTTAAGTGATGTAGTCACTACTAGAGAGTAGGAGTACCTATTATGGATGAGTTTTATAGCATAACAAACAATATTGGATGCACGTTTTTAATTTCGACGTTGACAATTTTGCACCGAAGAAGTTGATATTATATTATGATGTTTATTGAATAATTATTTGGTATTTAGTTAGTTAAAAGGAAAAACAATATTTTAAATAGTTAGTTAGCTCGTTGCACTAAAGATGGCGCGCAGTTCGGGAGCGAGCGCGTGCGCTCACTCGCTACAGTATAAATACTCTGAACGCGCCCGGAACGTTTTTATTCACTCTCGTACGTTCGAAGTGTGCACCCGTCCGCGCGCGTCCGCTGCGTGTATATTTTCAGTTGAGTTGATTTTTATTATTTCCCTTTCGTTCCGTGTTTACGATGGCGCGTACTAAGCAGACCGCTCGTAAATCCACCGGTGGTAAGGCCCCGAGGAAACAGCTCGCCACCAAGGCTGCCCGCAAGAGCGCACCGGCCACCGGTGGCGTTAAGAAACCCCATCGCTACAGGCCCGGCACTGTGGCCCTCCGTGAGATTCGTCGCTACCAGAAGAGTACCGAACTGCTGATCCGCAAGCTTCCGTTCCAGCGTCTCGTGCGTGAGATCGCACAGGACTTCAAGACCGATCTCCGTTTCCAGAGCTCCGCTGTTATGGCGCTGCAGGAGGCTAGCGAAGCTTACCTCGTCGGTCTCTTCGAAGACACCAACTTGTGCGCGATTCACGCGAAGCGCGTCACCATCATGCCCAAGGACATCCAGTTGGCGCGCAGGATCAGAGGCGAACGCGCTTAAACTGCTGACGTCACACACACAATACACATCGCCCTACGACACGTTGACTGCCTTCGTGCAGTGCACCGTGTCTGTGGCTGTGGCTGTGGCTGTGCGTTAACATAAAAGGCCCTTTTCAGGGCCACATATGTATCAGATTATTAAATGTTTCTTTATAACAGACGTCACAAAAAACGTTTCCTACCTACCTACCTACCTAACAAACAAACAAACAAACAAAAACACACACACACTATCCACATAAACAACAAACACCTATATTAGGTACTCGTACTTATTATAATTATTTACATTACAATGAATAAAATCAGAGAAGTATATATTTACAATACAATAGTCTTACATACGTCAAAACACACTTTGGTGT
Organism: Globia sparganii; assembly: GCA_949316385.1. Classification (NCBI taxonomy): domain Eukaryota; kingdom Metazoa; phylum Arthropoda; class Insecta; order Lepidoptera; family Noctuidae; genus Globia; species Globia sparganii. Next base: position 4,526,287 of record OX438682.1, read on the forward strand.
ACCTACTTGGATATTTTTTTATAGTTTACGTATAGGTACCTATAATTATTATTATGAATGAATCTATCTATCTATCATCATCAGCTACGATCGTTTTATTATGGTATAGGCATTTCATTTAGGTACTTACTTTTAAACCTACCTACGTATTTTTGGAGTACCTACACTACTCACTCGCTCGCTTCTTTTTCAATTTGGAACTAAAATAATAATTTTGGATAACCTAATAATTTAGTACCTAAGCAGCATTCTGTTTTACGAAACAACTGACTGAGAGACTGTATCGTCCAATCTACCAACCAGCGACGAGCGTCGGCTCGCCTCGCCCCGCGCACCTCCCGTTTCTGTCCCCCGCCCGCTGAGCTCCGGGTACAGTATAAATATAAGACAGGAGCGCGTGTTAAAAAATTCACCATTCGCTCGCTCGCGTCGTTCGTGTGCGCGCACCCGTGCTGTTATTATTATCGTGTGATTTTTGAAACCCCACTGTAAAGAAGATGACCGGTCGCGGTAAGGGAGGAAAGGGTCTGGGAAAAGGAGGAGCCAAGCGTCACAGGAAGGTGCTTCGTGATAACATCCAAGGTATCACGAAGCCCGCCATCCGTCGTCTGGCTCGCAGAGGCGGCGTGAAACGTATCTCCGGTCTGATCTACGAAGAGACTCGCGGTGTGCTTAAAGTGTTCCTAGAGAACGTCATTCGCGACGCTGTCACTTACACCGAGCACGCCAAGAGGAAGACCGTCACCGCCATGGACGTCGTCTACGCTCTGAAGCGCCAGGGTCGCACCCTGTACGGTTTCGGCGGTTAAACACCTGCATCGCATCGGCCGCGTGTACGTGTTGCCTGCGCAACCAGCTCTGCATACCGTGGTGGACGTGTGTGTGTTGTGTTTGTTGTGAACATAATCATACCGTTCGACCATGCGTATATAGACGCGCACTTAAAAAAAAAGGCCCTTTTCAGGGCCGCATACGATTCGATAAATATGAAATATGTTTCTTTACTGGAATTGTCTAAAAAACGTGCCTCTAAGCCCACCACCAGTCACGTCATTCAATTCGTTACCAATATACTATACCTACTGTACACACAAATTCATTACCTTACTACTCGCAGTGTAATACGTACCTACCTAGGTACTTAGGTTTTGAAGTTTGTTAGGGAGTTACCTCTACGAGAGGGGTTGAATATATGAATGAAACACCGTTATTATAATAATTATTATTAAATCAGTTTTACTTACTTACATATTACATACCACATACACGACATAGATACTAATGCTCTCGCTTATATAGGTAGGTACTAGATACTCGTACTAGACGCGCTAAGTTGACGTACGTTCTACGCGTGAAAAGCCCATCACCGCCCCACTGATGTGTATACTGGAATTGAAAAATAAAAAAATTAGTACTTAGATTACTACCTACCTACCTACCTACCTACCTACCTACCTACCTACCTATTCGTTTGATAGGCCCTCGGTGCGCGATGTGCCGTTTGTTTATGGTGGATGTCGTGTTGTTGTTATTATTATTGCAATTTCGCTCTCTCGCATCTAATGAGGGTTTTTTTTTTTTTTTTTGTAAGTTATTTATTATTTTGCGTATCATTTCATTGTATATACGTAGCTGTATCGCAGGCAGGGCCTACTTACTCACTTCACTTAGGTACTTGGTCGGTTAGTTAGTTAGTATACGAGCCGTACGCACGGACCGCGGGGGACAGCAGGCGCGCCCGCGCCCGAGTACTATTACGTCTATTAATATAATATTACACATTGTTTAATACGCTTTCTGATGCGATCGCACCGATATGTACACTGTCAACTCGTCGAAGGGCACTCTCGTCTTTTAATATCACTATATTAATAGGTTGCACGTCCTGGACGGAGTCGTCCGTCCTTAGCGGTTCGGCGCTCGCGGTGTTTTACGACGCTTCACTTTTAGGCCGATAATGCCTTCGCGAGACCGTGTGATATCGACGGAGTCCTGTTACCACACAAGCTCGATATCCTCCTAGTTGACGCGTCGACGTTTATCGGCACCAACTATCACTTTTATAGAGAAAATAACGTTTTGAACACGACCCGACCTACGCTTCGTACGCAGTCGTCAAAATAAAACACCGCCACCGGCTGAACGACCACCTCACGCTCCCCGAATTCGCACACCCGCATCGTCAACTTCATGACCTATCCGAAACTGTAACACTACGTCGCACTAAGGGCCGTTAACCATTCTTTTTATTTATTTTATTAGATACGTGTTAGTGAAAACTTTCAAGCGTTCATACGAGAAAACGTCCCGCGACATCACGGCGCTCGTTACGGTAAAGTTTCGTCGCGCTTAGGCGTACGTATACGAAACTCGTGAAACCTATAAGTGGCGACATCTAAGTCTCTCTCTTTATAGAATATTAATATACGTCGTGTATTATCTCCTCACTCAGTGTGTTTTAAGTAGTGTCAAGTCGAGAAATTTTATTAATTCAACAAAAATAAAATGGCAGACACCGCAGTTGCTACCGAGGCTCCCGCGCCCGCTACACCAGCGAAGAAACAGGCGAGACAGGCCGGCGGCGCAGGTGCCGCGAAGAAACCGAAGGCGAAGCCTACCCATCCCAAAACGTCTGAGATGGTCACGAACGCCATCAAGGAGATGAAGGAGCGCAGCGGATCTTCCCTGCAGGCGATCAAGAAGTACATCGCCGCGCAGTACAAGGTCGACGCGGAGAAACTGGCTCCGTTCATCAGGAAATACCTGAAGAGCGCCGTCGAATCTGGCGCACTGATCCAGACCAAGGGCAAGGGTGCCTCCGGTTCCTTCAAGCTCGAGTCGAAATCGGCCGCGGCCAAGAAACCCGCCGGCGCAGCTGGCAAGGCCGCCGGCAAGGCGCCCGCCGCCGCCGCCGCGAAGGCCAAGAAGGCGACCGCCTCTGCGGCCGGCGCCAAGACCAAGAAGGCAGCAGCCGCCGCCGCGGCCGCATCTGCCGCCTCCGGCTCACCTTCAAAGTCCAAAGCATCGGCCGCCGCCGCCGCCAAGGACAAGAAGGCCGCCGCCGCTAAGAAGAAGCCGGCACCCAAGAAAGCCGCCGCCCCCGCTAAGGCGAAGGGAGGCGCCGCTCCCAAAGCTAAGAAGACCGCGAAGCCGCCAACCAAGAAACCTAAAGCGCCTAAACCCAAGAAGGCCGCGGCTACACCCAAGTCTAAGCCGGCAGCCAAGAAAGCGTCCGCCGCTAAGAAGTAAGCTACGGTCGCGTTCGCGTTACACCGGCGACGGCGACGACGACGACGACAGCGCGGCGCAGAGTCGGCCGACCAGACGACCACCACCATCAATACACGCTACTACTACCACTAGGTACTACTACAGCAACAGCAGCTGATGAGTGATAGTGACAAATGTGCGTGCGCGTCTTGCCTACTGCGTGTGTGTTTTTGTGTACATTCATAGTGTGTTTGTATAAAATAATACACTGTAGTAGAGAGAGGCGCGCGCGTGATTTGTGCGTTTGTTTTTATCATCGTCCAACCGCGCGCACGCAGTACGTACGCGTCTATCGTCCTCGGGAAGGAGGGTGCGAAACGCGCTCGACGTGTCTCGAGCTCGTCCGACCAAACGATTCATCAGAAGCAGCAAGCAACTGAAGAAACCACGGATGGCGGCGGCACCGAGATGCTTAGCGCGCGTGCATGCGCTCCCCACACCAAAAAGCCCTTTTCAGGGCTAACAATAATATCATGAATATGAACAATATTCGTTTCTGTAACACAGACTAGTCAAAACGTTGTAAAATAATAACACACGCATTTATATATAGTACATACACAACTCGCAAAAAAAAAAAAAATAAATTACCTATCCTACCTATAATAAATAGAGCTAGAGCTAGCTAGCTAGCTATACATACATACATACATACATACATACATACATACATACATATACCTACCTACCTACCTACCTACCTACTTACTTGCTTGCTTGCTTGCTTGCTTGCTTGCTTGCTTGCTTGCTTGCTTGCTTGCTTGCTTGCTTGCTTGCTTGCTTGCTTGCTTGCTTACTTACTTACTTACTATTACTAACTAACTAGGTACCTACCTACCTACCTACCTACCTACCTACCTACCGTACGTATAGGGAGATAAAAAAAAAAAAGAAATCTATGAACTGTGTAGTTATTATCAAAAATCTCTACCCACCCCGTATCCATAATATGGTGGTGCAGCAGTAGTGTACCCGTGGAGCGCGCGCGCGCGCGCTTGCGCGTTTTGTGAATTAATTTCGTTTGCTGTGTACCCCTCCCACTGACACAGCTACGCGGTGCGCGTATAAATGTGTCGCGCAACTACGGCTGCTCGCATTTATAACTAGATTCTTTCGGCGCGCGCACTGTTGTACGCGTGTTTCGTTGTTTTCGTGATACAAATCCTTCAATTATGTCTGGTCGCGGTAAAGGTGGCAAGGTGAAGGGAAAGGCAAAGTCCCGTTCCAACCGTGCTGGTCTCCAGTTCCCTGTGGGTCGTATTCACAGGCTGCTGCGTAACGGAAACTACGCCGAGCGCGTGGGTGCCGGCGCTCCCGTCTACTTGGCCGCCGTGATGGAGTATCTGGCTGCTGAGGTCCTCGAGTTGGCCGGCAACGCCGCGAGAGACAACAAGAAGACCAGGATCATCCCGCGTCATCTTCAATTGGCCATCCGCAACGACGAGGAGTTGAACAAGCTGCTCTCCGGTGTGACGATCGCTCAAGGTGGTGTGCTGCCGAACATCCAGGCCGTGCTACTGCCCAAGAAGACCGAGAAGAAGGCTTAAACGCGGTGCCGCGACGTGTATGAACGTGGCGTGGTGCTTCGTGCGAGTGCCCCCGCACGCGTACTTCGATATAATATTTATGCCTATACCCATAAATCTATTATGTCGGTTGCGCGATGCTCAACCGCTCGCGTATGCATTCAAAACAAAAGGCCCTTTTCAGGGCCACAATATGATTCGTCAAATATATAAAAAAAGACAGTTTCTTTAACGGTGTTGTCGTCAAACAAAAACGTACGAGTACCCATCTACCTACCACACGCACTCTCTTTACTTAATTACTACCTCCAAGTAACTGAAACTACGTATAATGTACACGTAGTATGTATGTAATGGATTTATAAAATATATTTGCCCTCTCCTCATGATGAGTTAATTATGTAGTTAGGTACACACAGTTTATGAGCAGTACAAAACGCTGTCGGTATGTACCTAAGTAGTAAGTATGTATGACAGAAACTATTTTGGCTACATAATAAAACAACACCTATTCATACTTATAATTTATTTAATGCGTTGTTTTCTTGAATTTATTATTATAATTTTTTTTTTTTTTTTTTTTTAATTTATTTTTTTTTTTTTTTTTTTATGTCGAACGAACAGAAGCGCGTCGCCCCGCTCCCTTCGCTTCCCTCCCGGGCATCCCCTCTCCCCGCGCCCGATCTACACTCTAGCTTAGGAGCGTTGTGATTGGTCCGCCGCTGCGTCGGATTTCTCACCGCTTGCCGCAACTGTGAGCCACGAGCGCCCATATAAATACAACTGTTCGTCCCGTTTGATGTTTTATACTGCGACTGAACTCCGTTCCGGTAGCACGTGTACTCGACAAATTTCATAATGCCGCCCAAGACAAGTGGTAAAGCCGCCAAGAAGTCTGGCAAAGCCCAGAAGAACATCTCCAAGACCGACAAGAAGAAGAAGAAGCACAAGAGGAAGGAGAGTTACGCCATCTACATCTACAAGGTGTTGAAGCAGGTGCACCCCGACACCGGTATCTCCAGCAAGGCCATGTCTATCATGAACTCGTTCGTGAACGACATCTTCGAGCGTATCGCCGCCGAAGCTTCCCGTCTCGCCCACTACAACAAGAGATCGACCATCACGTCCAGGGAGGTGCAGACGTCCGTCAGGCTCCTGCTGCCCGGCGAGCTCGCCAAGCACGCCGTCAGTGAAGGCACCAAGGCCGTCACCAAATACACCAGCTCCAAGTGAGCGGTCGGTCGGTAGGCGGCTACCAAGAGCCGCCGCCGACGCTCCGTCACAACGCCGCCTCGTGTCTGTGTACAGTGTTAAACCCAGTGCGCTTGTTCGTGTGTCTTGTTGACTGTGGTGCGTGTTAATCGTGTTAGTGTCATCGTATTGTGCACACATACATACATACATACATACACACAAGTGCACCCACATGTGCTGTGTGTGTGTCATGTATATGTGCGTACGTGCGAGACGCGCATGATCCACGTGTTACGAGCAAAACCACGACAAACGTCTGGACGCGCACGCACACCGTGGGATGGCAGGAGTGAAAACAAAAGGCCCTTTTCAGGGCCACAAATATGTTCATGTGATAAATTCACGTTTCTTTAAATTTGAATACAGTCAAAACGTTACTATTTACCTACCTGCCTACCTGTTACATACACACCCTACATAGATAGATAGACAGACAGACAGACAGATAGATATTTATTTATTTAATACTTCAAGCACATAAATGTACAGAGGCGGACTTAATGCCATAGGCATTTTCTACCAGTCAACCTTTGGGTGATGCAGAGACAAACAGTGGTAGGTGCAATCATGAAAACAATGAGAAAATATTACCGTTGTGATGATACTGCCAGCTTCTTGCGAATGTGCTCACGAACTTGTAACTTTGAAGTATAATCGGTTGGTTGCCATCCTGATTTTGATTTCTTGGGGGAGCGCATTCCACAGAGAGATAGACTGAACGAAGAAGGAAGAGTGTATGACGTCTGTGCGGTGAGTGGGACATTGGAGAAGACGATTGGAGAAGGAATCAAGAAATGAAAATCAAAATCGGTACGTACGCTTTGTATCATAATTTGTATGTAAAAAAACAAAAAAGACTTATCAGGCATTACCTACCTACCTACCTACCTACCTACCTACCTACCTACCTAAATCTACTTACTTGCAAATGCATCAACAAAATATACAACATGCACAGAAAACTTCCTTGAGATTTTCTGTTTTCTGAAGTTATACTTTTGATAATAATTTATAATAAGTACCTACCTACTTTTTTTTTTTTTCTCCCTACACCGTTAGATTGGTGTATTTTCATAAATTTAAGTGATGTAGTCACTACTAGAGAGTAGGAGTACCTATTATGGATGAGTTTTATAGCATAACAAACAATATTGGATGCACGTTTTTAATTTCGACGTTGACAATTTTGCACCGAAGAAGTTGATATTATATTATGATGTTTATTGAATAATTATTTGGTATTTAGTTAGTTAAAAGGAAAAACAATATTTTAAATAGTTAGTTAGCTCGTTGCACTAAAGATGGCGCGCAGTTCGGGAGCGAGCGCGTGCGCTCACTCGCTACAGTATAAATACTCTGAACGCGCCCGGAACGTTTTTATTCACTCTCGTACGTTCGAAGTGTGCACCCGTCCGCGCGCGTCCGCTGCGTGTATATTTTCAGTTGAGTTGATTTTTATTATTTCCCTTTCGTTCCGTGTTTACGATGGCGCGTACTAAGCAGACCGCTCGTAAATCCACCGGTGGTAAGGCCCCGAGGAAACAGCTCGCCACCAAGGCTGCCCGCAAGAGCGCACCGGCCACCGGTGGCGTTAAGAAACCCCATCGCTACAGGCCCGGCACTGTGGCCCTCCGTGAGATTCGTCGCTACCAGAAGAGTACCGAACTGCTGATCCGCAAGCTTCCGTTCCAGCGTCTCGTGCGTGAGATCGCACAGGACTTCAAGACCGATCTCCGTTTCCAGAGCTCCGCTGTTATGGCGCTGCAGGAGGCTAGCGAAGCTTACCTCGTCGGTCTCTTCGAAGACACCAACTTGTGCGCGATTCACGCGAAGCGCGTCACCATCATGCCCAAGGACATCCAGTTGGCGCGCAGGATCAGAGGCGAACGCGCTTAAACTGCTGACGTCACACACACAATACACATCGCCCTACGACACGTTGACTGCCTTCGTGCAGTGCACCGTGTCTGTGGCTGTGGCTGTGGCTGTGCGTTAACATAAAAGGCCCTTTTCAGGGCCACATATGTATCAGATTATTAAATGTTTCTTTATAACAGACGTCACAAAAAACGTTTCCTACCTACCTACCTACCTAACAAACAAACAAACAAACAAAAACACACACACACTATCCACATAAACAACAAACACCTATATTAGGTACTCGTACTTATTATAATTATTTACATTACAATGAATAAAATCAGAGAAGTATATATTTACAATACAATAGTCTTACATACGTCAAAACACACTTTGGTGTACCTACTTGGATATTTTTTTATAGTTTACGTATAGGTACCTATAATTATTATTATGAATGAATCTATCTATCTATCATCATCAGCTACGATCGTTTTATTATGGTATAGGCATTTCATTTAGGTACTTACTTTTAAACCTACCTACGTATTTTTGGAGTACCTACACTACTCACTCGCTCGCTTCTTTTTCAATTTGGAACTAAAATAATAATTTTGGATAACCTAGTACCTAAGCAGCATTCTGTTTTACGAAACAACTGACTGAGAGACTGTATCGTCCAATCTACCAACCAGCGACGAGCGTCGGCTCGCCTCGCCCCGCGCACCTCCCGTTTCTGTCCCCCGCCCGCTGAGCTCCGGGTACAGTATAAATATAAGACAGGAGCGCGTGTTAAAAAATTCACCATTCGCTCGCTCGCGTCGTTCGTGTGCGCGCACCCGTGCTGTTATTATTATCGTGTGATTTTTGAAACCCCACTGTAAAGAAGATGACCGGTCGCGGTAAGGGAGGAAAGGGTCTGGGAAAAGGAGGAGCCAAGCGTCACAGGAAGGTGCTTCGTGATAACATCCAAGGTATCACGAAGCCCGCCATCCGTCGTCTGGCTCGCAGAGGCGGCGTGAAACGTATCTCCGGTCTGATCTACGAAGAGACTCGCGGTGTGCTTAAAGTGTTCCTAGAGAACGTCATTCGCGACGCTGTCACTTACACCGAGCACGCCAAGAGGAAGACCGTCACCGCCATGGACGTCGTCTACGCTCTGAAGCGCCAGGGTCGCACCCTGTACGGTTTCGGCGGTTAAACACCTGCATCGCATCGGCCGCGTGTACGTGTTGCCTGCGCAACCAGCTCTGCATACCGTGGTGGACGTGTGTGTGTTGTGTTTGTTGTGAACATAATCATACCGTTCGACCATGCGTATATAGACGCGCACTTAAAAAAAAAGGCCCTTTTCAGGGCCGCATACGATTCGATAAATATGAAATATGTTTCTTTACTGGAATTGTCTAAAAAACGTGCCTCTAAGCCCACCACCAGTCACGTCATTCAATTCGTTACCAATATACTATACCTACTGTACACACAAATTCATTACCTTACTACTCGCAGTGTAATACGTACCTACCTAGGTACTTAGGTTTTGAAGTTTGTTAGGGAGTTACCTCTACGAGAGGGGTTGAATATATGAATGAAACACCGTTATTATAATAATTATTATTAAATCAGTTTTACTTACTTACATATTACATACCACATACACGACATAGATACTAATGCTCTCGCTTATATAGGTAGGTACTAGATACTCGTACTAGACGCGCTAAGTTGACGTACGTTCTACGCGTGAAAAGCCCATCACCGCCCCACTGATGTGTATACTGGAATTGAAAAATAAAAAAATTAGTACTTAGATTACTACCTACCTACCTACCTACCTACCTACCTACCTACCTACCTATTCGTTTGATAGGCCCTCGGTGCGCGATGTGCCGTTTGTTTATGGTGGATGTCGTGTTGTTGTTATTATTATTGCAATTTCGCTCTCTCGCATCTAATGAGGGTTTTTTTTTTTTTTTTTGTAAGTTATTTATTATTTTGCGTATCATTTCATTGTATATACGTAGCTGTATCGCAGGCAGGGCCTACTTACTCACTTCACTTAGGTACTTGGTCGGTTAGTTAGTTAGTATACGAGCCGTACGCACGGACCGCGGGGGACAGCAGGCGCGCCCGCGCCCGAGTACTATTACGTCTATTAATATAATATTACACATTGTTTAATACGCTTTCTGATGCGATCGCACCGATATGTACACTGTCAACTCGTCGAAGGGCACTCTCGTCTTTTAATATCACTATATTAATAGGTTGCACGTCCTGGACGGAGTCGTCCGTCCTTAGCGGTTCGGCGCTCGCGGTGTTTTACGACGCTTCACTTTTAGGCCGATAATGCCTTCGCGAGACCGTGTGATATCGACGGAGTCCTGTTACCACACAAGCTCGATATCCTCCTAGTTGACGCGTCGACGTTTATCGGCACCAACTATCACTTTTATAGAGAAAATAACGTTTTGAACACGACCCGACCTACGCTTCGTACGCAGTCGTCAAAATAAAACACCGCCACCGGCTGAACGACCACCTCACGCTCCCCGAATTCGCACACCCGCATCGTCAACTTCATGACCTATCCGAAACTGTAACACTACGTCGCACTAAGGGCCGTTAACCATTCTTTTTATTTATTTTATTAGATACGTGTTAGTGAAAACTTTCAAGCGTTCATACGAGAAAACGTCCCGCGACATCACGGCGCTCGTTACGGTAAAGTTTCGTCGCGCTTAGGCGTACGTATACGAAACTCGTGAAACCTATAAGTGGCGACATCTAAGTCTCTCTCTTTATAGAATATTAATATACGTCGTGTATTATCTCCTCACTCAGTGTGTTTTAAGTAGTGTCAAGTCGAGAAATTTTATTAATTCAACAAAAATAAAATGGCAGACACCGCAGTTGCTACCGAGGCTCCCGCGCCCGCTACACCAGCGAAGAAACAGGCGAGACAGGCCGGCGGCGCAGGTGCCGCGAAGAAACCGAAGGCGAAGCCTACCCATCCCAAAACGTCTGAGATGGTCACGAACGCCATCAAGGAGATGAAGGAGCGCAGCGGATCTTCCCTGCAGGCGATCAAGAAGTACATCGCCGCGCAGTACAAGGTCGACGCGGAGAAACTGGCTCCGTTCATCAGGAAATACCTGAAGAGCGCCGTCGAATCTGGCGCACTGATCCAGACCAAGGGCAAGGGTGCCTCCGGTTCCTTCAAGCTCGAGTCGAAATCGGCCGCGGCCAAGAAACCCGCCGGCGCAGCTGGCAAGGCCGCCGGCAAGGCGCCCGCCGCCGCCGCCGCGAAGGCCAAGAAGGCGACCGCCTCTGCGGCCGGCGCCAAGACCAAGAAGGCAGCAGCCGCCGCCGCGGCCGCATCTGCCGCCTCCGGCTCACCTTCAAAGTCCAAAGCATCGGCCGCCGCCGCCGCCAAGGACAAGAAGGCCGCCGCCGCTAAGAAGAAGCCGGCACCCAAGAAAGCCGCCGCCCCCGCTAAGGCGAAGGGAGGCGCCGCTCCCAAAGCTAAGAAGACCGCGAAGCCGCCAACCAAGAAACCTAAAGCGCCTAAACCCAAGAAGGCCGCGGCTACACCCAAGTCTAAGCCGGCAGCCAAGAAAGCGTCCGCCGCTAAGAAGTAAGCTACGGTCGCGTTCGCGTTACACCGGCGACGGCGACGACGACGACGACAGCGCGGCGCAGAGTCGGCCGACCAGACGACCACCACCATCAATACACGCTACTACTACCACTAGGTACTACTACAGCAACAGCAGCTGATGAGTGATAGTGACAAATGTGCGTGCGCGTCTTGCCTACTGCGTGTGTGTTTTTGTGTACATTCATAGTGTGTTTGTATAAAATAATACACTGTAGTAGAGAGAGGCGCGCGCGTGATTTGTGCGTTTGTTTTTATCATCGTCCAACCGCGCGCACGCAGTACGTACGCGTCTATCGTCCTCGGGAAGGAGGGTGCGAAACGCGCTCGACGTGTCTCGAGCTCGTCCGACCAAACGATTCATCAGAAGCAGCAAGCAACTGAAGAAACCACGGATGGCGGCGGCACCGAGATGCTTAGCGCGCGTGCATGCGCTCCCCACACCAAAAAGCCCTTTTCAGGGCTAACAATAATATCATGAATATGAACAATATTCGTTTCTGTAACACAGACTAGTCAAAACGTTGTAAAATAATAACACACGCATTTATATATAGTACATACACAACTCGCAAAAAAAAAAAAAATAAATTACCTATCCTACCTATAATAAATAGAGCTAGAGCTAGCTAGCTAGCTATACATACATACATACATACATACATACATACATACATACATACATACATATACCTACCTACCTACCTACCTACCTACTTACTTGCTTGCTTGCTTGCTTGCTTGCTTGCTTGCTTGCTTGCTTGCTTGCTTGCTTGCTTGCTTGCTTGCTTGCTTGCTTGCTTGCTTACTTACTTACTTACTATTACTAACTAACTAGGTACCTACCTACCTACCTACCTACCTACCTACCTACCGTACGTATAGGGAGATAAAAAAAAAAAAGAAATCTATGAACTGTGTAGTTATTATCAAAAATCTCTACCCACCCCGTATCCATAATATGGTGGTGCAGCAGTAGTGTACCCGTGGAGCGCGCGCGCGCGCGCTTGCGCGTTTTGTGAATTAATTTCGTTTGCTGTGTACCCCTCCCACTGACACAGCTACGCGGTGCGCGTATAAATGTGTCGCGCAACTACGGCTGCTCGCATTTATAACTAGATTCTTTCGGCGCGCGCACTGTTGTACGCGTGTTTCGTTGTTTTCGTGATACAAATCCTTCAATTATGTCTGGTCGCGGTAAAGGTGGCAAGGTGAAGGGAAAGGCAAAGTCCCGTTCCAACCGTGCTGGTCTCCAGTTCCCTGTGGGTCGTATTCACAGGCTGCTGCGTAACGGAAACTACGCCGAGCGCGTGGGTGCCGGCGCTCCCGTCTACTTGGCCGCCGTGATGGAGTATCTGGCTGCTGAGGTCCTCGAGTTGGCCGGCAACGCCGCGAGAGACAACAAGAAGACCAGGATCATCCCGCGTCATCTTCAATTGGCCATCCGCAACGACGAGGAGTTGAACAAGCTGCTCTCCGGTGTGACGATCGCTCAAGGTGGTGTGCTGCCGAACATCCAGGCCGTGCTACTGCCCAAGAAGACCGAGAAGAAGGCTTAAACGCGGTGCCGCGACGTGTATGAACGTGGCGTGGTGCTTCGTGCGAGTGCCCCCGCACGCGTACTTCGATATAATATTTATGCCTATACCCATAAATCTATTATGTCGGTTGCGCGATGCTCAACCGCTCGCGTATGCATTCAAAACAAAAGGCCCTTTTCAGGGCCACAATATGATTCGTCAAATATATAAAAAAAGACAGTTTCTTTAACGGTGTTGTCGTCAAACAAAAACGTACGAGTACCCATCTACCTACCACACGCACTCTCTTTACTTAATTACTACCTCCAAGTAACTGAAACTACGTATAATGTACACGTAGTATGTATGTAATGGATTTATAAAATATATTTGCCCTCTCCTCATGATGAGTTAATTATGTAGTTAGGTACACACAGTTTATGAGCAGTACAAAACGCTGTCGGTATGTACCTAAGTAGTAAGTATGTATGACAGAAACTATTTTGGCTACATAATAAAACAACACCTATTCATACTTATAATTTATTTAATGCGTTGTTTTCTTGAATTTATTATTATAATTTTTTTTTTTTTTTTTTTTTTAATTTATTTTTTTTTTTTTTTTTTTATGTCGAACGAACAGAAGCGCGTCGCCCCGCTCCCTTCGCTTCCCTCCCGGGCATCCCCTCTCCCCGCGCCCGATCTACACTCTAGCTTAGGAGCGTTGTGATTGGTCCGCCGCTGCGTCGGATTTCTCACCGCTTGCCGCAACTGTGAGCCACGAGCGCCCATATAAATACAACTGTTCGTCCCTGTCATTGGCATCCCAAAACCGGGCAAGCCCAAGGCTAACCCTAGCAGTTATCGCCCAATTAGTCTCCTCAATGTCCTAGGCAAAATCTACGAGAGGCTTATTTATAAGCGTCTCAAAGACTATGCCGAAGCAAAGAGTTTAATCCCAAAAGAGCAGTTTGGATTTAGACCCCAACACTCTTGTGTCCAACAAGTGCACCGCATAGTCGAGCACATCAGTGCCCGCTTTCAGCGAGGCCTGATGACCGGTGCCTTGTTCTTCGACATAGCAAAAGCATTCGACAAGGTTTGGCACAACGGACTGATATACAAGCTGTATCAGCTCGGTGTGCCAGATCGTCTCGTGCTCATCCTCCGAGACTTTCTGTCGAACCGCACCTTCCGTTATCGCATCGAGGGTGCGCTCTCTGCCCCTCATCCCATACATGCCGGTGTCCCTCAGGGCTCGGTAATCTCTCCACTAGCCTTCACGCTATACACTAGCGACATCCCAAGGAGTGATGCAGCCCAGTTAGCACTCTTTGCTGACGACACGGCCATCTTCTACTCTGGTAGGAATCCCTCTCGAATAGCCCGCACCCTCCAAAACTCCGCAAAAGCCCTAGGCGATTGGTTCCGGAGATGGAGAATTGAAGTAAATCCCGATAAGAGCCAGGCGGTACTATTTTCCAGACCCAACCGCCACATCCCACCTGCTCCAAGACCGATCACCATGTTTGGCAAGCCTATCCCTTGGGAGAAGCAAGCCAAATACCTGGGGGTCATCCTCGACCAACGCCTGAACTTCGGTGAGCACATAAAGACGGTACGCTCGCGTGCCGCTTTCGCTCTCGGCAGGCTCCACTCCATGCTGAATGCGCGCAGCAAATTGTCACTCAACTGCAAATTGCGTATTTACACCGCGTGCATTCGGCCCATCCTGACATACGCGTGCCCCGTGTTCGCGCATGCCAAACCCCACCGCCTACACAGGATGCAGACTCTTCAAAACAGATTTCTCCGAAAGGCCACGGGCTCCCCGTGGTTCGTTAGGAATAATCAACTCCATGTTGACCTCAAGATTCCCACTATCCAACAGTATATGAAACGCCTCACTAGGAGTTTCTTCGATAGGGCTGAGAATCACCCCAACCCCCTGATTTCTTCAGCCACTCAATACACCCCTTCCAACATCTCCAAGATCCGCCGTCCGAGGCACACCCTCCTCATACCCGACGACCCAATTACCCTTCTCCAGGAAGGCTGTAGGGAAACTAGCACATTACGCAAAAATAAACACAGATACAAACCGCGAACCCGGGCCCGCCGCCGAGGCCCCTCGCGACCCTCCCGTAACATCACGGTCCGACCCTTGCTCGACAAGCCAGCCCGCGCCGCTGAGCAAGTAGCTTTAAATTCCCCAAATAATAATTCGACCCAGCCTGACCATTGCTGCCCTCCCCTCAATGACCCACTAAGCCGAGGCCCGAACCCCACAGGGGGTGCCCTTAGTGCTAGTCATTTAAATATAAATCCTTAGTTTGTAAGCCCTGGCTGGGGGCCTTAAAGTAATTTTTGGCCACCACAGGATAGCCCGGTTAAGCAGTATGGCAACCTCCATGAGTTGCACAACTGCGAGTGGTCATATCTAAAAAAAAAAAAAAAAAAAAAAAACGTTTGATGTTTTATACTGCGACTGAACTCCGTTCCGGTAGCACGTGTACTCGACAAATTTCATAATGCCGCCCAAGACAAGTGGTAAAGCCGCCAAGAAGTCTGGCAAAGCCCAGAAGAACATCTCCAAGACCGACAAGAAGAAGAAGAAGCACAAGAGGAAGGAGAGTTACGCCATCTACATCTACAAGGTGTTGAAGCAGGTGCACCCCGACACCGGTATCTCCAGCAAGGCCATGTCTATCATGAACTCGTTCGTGAACGACATCTTCGAGCGTATCGCCGCCGAAGCTTCCCGTCTCGCCCACTACAACAAGAGATCGACCATCACGTCCAGGGAGGTGCAGACGTCCGTCAGGCTCCTGCTGCCCGGCGAGCTCGCCAAGCACGCCGTCAGTGAAGGCACCAAGGCCGTCACCAAATACACCAGCTCCAAGTGAGCGGTCGGTCGGTAGGCGGCTACCAAGAGCCGCCGCCGACGCTCCGTCACAACGCCGCCTCGTGTCTGTGTACAGTGTTAAACCCAGTGCGCTTGTTCGTGTGTCTTGTTGACTGTGGTGCGTGTTAATCGTGTTAGTGTCATCGTATTGTGCACACATACATACATACATACATACACACAAGTGCACCCACATGTGCTGTGTGTGTGTCATGTATATGTGCGTACGTGCGAGACGCGCATGATCCACGTGTTACGAGCAAAACCACGACAAACGTCTGGACGCGCACGCACACCGTGGGATGGCAGGAGTGAAAACAAAAGGCCCTTTTCAGGGCCACAAATATGTTCATGTGATAAATTCACGTTTCTTTAAATTTGAATACAGTCAAAACGTTACTATTTACCTACCTGCCTACCTGTTACATACACACCCTACATAGATAGATAGACAGACAGACAGACAGATAGATATTTATTTATTTAATACTTCAAGCACATAAATGTACAGAGGCGGACTTAATGCCATAGGCATTTTCTACCAGTCAACCTTTGGGTGATGCAGAGACAAACAGTGGTAGGTGCAATCATGAAAACAATGAGAAAATATTACCGTTGTGATGATACTGCCAGCTTCTTGCGAATGTGCTCACGAACTTGTAACTTTGAAGTATAATCGGTTGGTTGCCATCCTGATTTTGATTTCTTGGGGGAGCGCATTCCACAGAGAGATAGACTGAACGAAGAAGGAAGAGTGTATGACGTCTGTGCGGTGAGTGGGACATTGGAGAAGACGATTGGAGAAGGAATCAAGAAATGAAAATCAAAATCGGTACGTACGCTTTGTATCATAATTTGTATGTAAAAAAACAAAAAAGACTTATCAGGCATTACCTACCTACCTACCTACCTACCTACCTACCTACCTACCTAAATCTACTTACTTGCAAATGCATCAACAAAATATACAACATGCACAGAAAACTTCCTTGAGATTTTCTGTTTTCTGAAGTTATACTTTTGATAATAATTTATAATAAGTACCTACCTACTTTTTTTTTTTTTCTCCCTACACCGTTAGATTGGTGTATTTTCATAAATTTAAGTGATGTAGTCACTACTAGAGAGTAGGAGTACCTATTATGGATGAGTTTTATAGCATAACAAACAATATTGGATGCACGTTTTTAATTTCGACGTTGACAATTTTGCACCGAAGAAGTTGATATTATATTATGATGTTTATTGAATAATTATTTGGTATTTAGTTAGTTAAAAGGAAAAACAATATTTTAAATAGTTAGTTAGCTCGTTGCACTAAAGATGGCGCGCAGTTCGGGAGCGAGCGCGTGCGCTCACTCGCTACAGTATAAATACTCTGAACGCGCCCGGAACGTTTTTATTCACTCTCGTACGTTCGAAGTGTGCACCCGTCCGCGCGCGTCCGCTGCGTGTATATTTTCAGTTGAGTTGATTTTTATTATTTCCCTTTCGTTCCGTGTTTACGATGGCGCGTACTAAGCAGACCGCTCGTAAATCCACCGGTGGTAAGGCCCCGAGGAAACAGCTCGCCACCAAGGCTGCCCGCAAGAGCGCACCGGCCACCGGTGGCGTTAAGAAACCCCATCGCTACAGGCCCGGCACTGTGGCCCTCCGTGAGATTCGTCGCTACCAGAAGAGTACCGAACTGCTGATCCGCAAGCTTCCGTTCCAGCGTCTCGTGCGTGAGATCGCACAGGACTTCAAGACCGATCTCCGTTTCCAGAGCTCCGCTGTTATGGCGCTGCAGGAGGCTAGCGAAGCTTACCTCGTCGGTCTCTTCGAAGACACCAACTTGTGCGCGATTCACGCGAAGCGCGTCACCATCATGCCCAAGGACATCCAGTTGGCGCGCAGGATCAGAGGCGAACGCGCTTAAACTGCTGACGTCACACACACAATACACATCGCCCTACGACACGTTGACTGCCTTCGTGCAGTGCACCGTGTCTGTGGCTGTGGCTGTGGCTGTGCGTTAACATAAAAGGCCCTTTTCAGGGCCACATATGTATCAGATTATTAAATGTTTCTTTATAACAGACGTCACAAAAAACGTTTCCTACCTACCTACCTACCTAACAAACAAACAAACAAACAAAAACACACACACACTATCCACATAAACAACAAACACCTATATTAGGTACTCGTACTTATTATAATTATTTACATTACAATGAATAAAATCAGAGAAGTATATATTTACAATACAATAGTCTTACATACGTCAAAACACACTTTGGTGTACCTACTTGGATATTTTTTTATAGTTTACGTATAGGTACCTATAATTATTATTATGAATGAATCTATCTATCTATCATCATCAGCTACGATCGTTTTATTATGGTATAGGCATTTCATTTAGGTACTTACTTTTAAACCTACCTACGTATTTTTGGAGTACCTACACTACTCACTCGCTCGCTTCTTTTTCAATTTGGAACTAAAATAATAATTTTGGATAACCTAATAATTTAGTACCTAAGCAGCATTCTGTTTTACGAAACAACTGACTGAGAGACTGTATCGTCCAATCTACCAACCAGCGACGAGCGTCGGCTCGCCTCGCCCCGCGCACCTCCCGTTTCTGTCCCCCGCCCGCTGAGCTCCGGGTACAGTATAAATATAAGACAGGAGCGCGTGTTAAAAAATTCACCATTCGCTCGCTCGCGTCGTTCGTGTGCGCGCACCCGTGCTGTTATTATTATCGTGTGATTTTTGAAACCCCACTGTAAAGAAGATGACCGGTCGCGGTAAGGGAGGAAAGGGTCTGGGAAAAGGAGGAGCCAAGCGTCACAGGAAGGTGCTTCGTGATAACATCCAAGGTATCACGAAGCCCGCCATCCGTCGTCTGGCTCGCAGAGGCGGCGTGAAACGTATCTCCGGTCTGATCTACGAAGAGACTCGCGGTGTGCTTAAAGTGTTCCTAGAGAACGTCATTCGCGACGCTGTCACTTACACCGAGCACGCCAAGAGGAAGACCGTCACCGCCATGGACGTCGTCTACGCTCTGAAGCGCCAGGGTCGCACCCTGTACGGTTTCGGCGGTTAAACACCTGCATCGCATCGGCCGCGTGTACGTGTTGCCTGCGCAACCAGCTCTGCATACCGTGGTGGACGTGTGTGTGTTGTGTTTGTTGTGAACATAATCATACCGTTCGACCATGCGTATATAGACGCGCACTTAAAAAAAAAGGCCCTTTTCAGGGCCGCATACGATTCGATAAATATGAAATATGTTTCTTTACTGGAATTGTCTAAAAAACGTGCCTCTAAGCCCACCACCAGTCACGTCATTCAATTCGTTACCAATATACTATACCTACTGTACACACAAATTCATTACCTTACTACTCGCAGTGTAATACGTACCTACCTAGGTACTTAGGTTTTGAAGTTTGTTAGGGAGTTACCTCTACGAGAGGGGTTGAATATATGAATGAAACACCGTTATTATAATAATTATTATTAAATCAGTTTTACTTACTTACATATTACATACCACATACACGACATAGATACTAATGCTCTCGCTTATATAGGTAGGTACTAGATACTCGTACTAGACGCGCTAAGTTGACGTACGTTCTACGCGTGAAAAGCCCATCACCGCCCCACTGATGTGTATACTGGAATTGAAAAATAAAAAAATTAGTACTTAGATTACTACCTACCTACCTACCTACCTACCTACCTACCTACCTACCTATTCGTTTGATAGGCCCTCGGTGCGCGATGTGCCGTTTGTTTATGGTGGATGTCGTGTTGTTGTTATTATTATTGCAATTTCGCTCTCTCGCATCTAATGAGGGTTTTTTTTTTTTTTTTTGTAAGTTATTTATTATTTTGCGTATCATTTCATTGTATATACGTAGCTGTATCGCAGGCAGGGCCTACTTACTCACTTCACTTAGGTACTTGGTCGGTTAGTTAGTTAGTATACGAGCCGTACGCACGGACCGCGGGGGACAGCAGGCGCGCCCGCGCCCGAGTACTATTACGTCTATTAATATAATATTACACATTGTTTAATACGCTTTCTGATGCGATCGCACCGATATGTACACTGTCAACTCGTCGAAGGGCACTCTCGTCTTTTAATATCACTATATTAATAGGTTGCACGTCCTGGACGGAGTCGTCCGTCCTTAGCGGTTCGGCGCTCGCGGTGTTTTACGACGCTTCACTTTTAGGCCGATAATGCCTTCGCGAGACCGTGTGATATCGACGGAGTCCTGTTACCACACAAGCTCGATATCCTCCTAGTTGACGCGTCGACGTTTATCGGCACCAACTATCACTTTTATAGAGAAAATAACGTTTTGAACACGACCCGACCTACGCTTCGTACGCAGTCGTCAAAATAAAACACCGCCACCGGCTGAACGACCACCTCACGCTCCCCGAATTCGCACACCCGCATCGTCAACTTCATGACCTATCCGAAACTGTAACACTACGTCGCACTAAGGGCCGTTAACCATTCTTTTTATTTATTTTATTAGATACGTGTTAGTGAAAACTTTCAAGCGTTCATACGAGAAAACGTCCCGCGACATCACGGCGCTCGTTACGGTAAAGTTTCGTCGCGCTTAGGCGTACGTATACGAAACTCGTGAAACCTATAAGTGGCGACATCTAAGTCTCTCTCTTTATAGAATATTAATATACGTCGTGTATTATCTCCTCACTCAGTGTGTTTTAAGTAGTGTCAAGTCGAGAAATTTTATTAATTCAACAAAAATAAAATGGCAGACACCGCAGTTGCTACCGAGGCTCCCGCGCCCGCTACACCAGCGAAGAAACAGGCGAGACAGGCCGGCGGCGCAGGTGCCGCGAAGAAACCGAAGGCGAAGCCTACCCATCCCAAAACGTCTGAGATGGTCACGAACGCCATCAAGGAGATGAAGGAGCGCAGCGGATCTTCCCTGCAGGCGATCAAGAAGTACATCGCCGCGCAGTACAAGGTCGACGCGGAGAAACTGGCTCCGTTCATCAGGAAATACCTGAAGAGCGCCGTCGAATCTGGCGCACTGATCCAGACCAAGGGCAAGGGTGCCTCCGGTTCCTTCAAGCTCGAGTCGAAATCGGCCGCGGCCAAGAAACCCGCCGGCGCAGCTGGCAAGGCCGCCGGCAAGGCGCCCGCCGCCGCCGCCGCGAAGGCCAAGAAGGCGACCGCCTCTGCGGCCGGCGCCAAGACCAAGAAGGCAGCAGCCGCCGCCGCGGCCGCATCTGCCGCCTCCGGCTCACCTTCAAAGTCCAAAGCATCGGCCGCCGCCGCCGCCAAGGACAAGAAGGCCGCCGCCGCTAAGAAGAAGCCGGCACCCAAGAAAGCCGCCGCCCCCGCTAAGGCGAAGGGAGGCGCCGCTCCCAAAGCTAAGAAGACCGCGAAGCCGCCAACCAAGAAACCTAAAGCGCCTAAACCCAAGAAGGCCGCGGCTACACCCAAGTCTAAGCCGGCAGCCAAGAAAGCGTCCGCCGCTAAGAAGTAAGCTACGGTCGCGTTCGCGTTACACCGGCGACGGCGACGACGACGACGACAGCGCGGCGCAGAGTCGGCCGACCAGACGACCACCACCATCAATACACGCTACTACTACCACTAGGTACTACTACAGCAACAGCAGCTGATGAGTGATAGTGACAAATGTGCGTGCGCGTCTTGCCTACTGCGTGTGTGTTTTTGTGTACATTCATAGTGTGTTTGTATAAAATAATACACTGTAGTAGAGAGAGGCGCGCGCGTGATTTGTGCGTTTGTTTTTATCATCGTCCAACCGCGCGCACGCAGTACGTACGCGTCTATCGTCCTCGGGAAGGAGGGTGCGAAACGCGCTCGACGTGTCTCGAGCTCGTCCGACCAAACGATTCATCAGAAGCAGCAAGCAACTGAAGAAACCACGGATGGCGGCGGCACCGAGATGCTTAGCGCGCGTGCATGCGCTCCCCACACCAAAAAGCCCTTTTCAGGGCTAACAATAATATCATGAATATGAACAATATTCGTTTCTGTAACACAGACTAGTCAAAACGTTGTAAAATAATAACACACGCATTTATATATAGTACATACACAACTCGCAAAAAAAAAAAAAATAAATTACCTATCCTACCTATAATAAATAGAGCTAGAGCTAGCTAGCTAGCTATACATACATACATACATACATACATACATACATACATACATATACCTACCTACCTACCTACCTACCTACTTACTTGCTTGCTTGCTTGCTTGCTTGCTTGCTTGCTTGCTTGCTTGCTTGCTTGCTTGCTTGCTTGCTTGCTTGCTTGCTTGCTTGCTTACTTACTTACTTACTATTACTAACTAACTAGGTACCTACCTACCTACCTACCTACCTACCTACCTACCGTACGTATAGGGAGATAAAAAAAAAAAAGAAATCTATGAACTGTGTAGTTATTATCAAAAATCTCTACCCACCCCGTATCCATAATATGGTGGTGCAGCAGTAGTGTACCCGTGGAGCGCGCGCGCGCGCGCTTGCGCGTTTTGTGAATTAATTTCGTTTGCTGTGTACCCCTCCCACTGACACAGCTACGCGGTGCGCGTATAAATGTGTCGCGCAACTACGGCTGCTCGCATTTATAACTAGATTCTTTCGGCGCGCGCACTGTTGTACGCGTGTTTCGTTGTTTTCGTGATACAAATCCTTCAATTATGTCTGGTCGCGGTAAAGGTGGCAAGGTGAAGGGAAAGGCAAAGTCCCGTTCCAACCGTGCTGGTCTCCAGTTCCCTGTGGGTCGTATTCACAGGCTGCTGCGTAACGGAAACTACGCCGAGCGCGTGGGTGCCGGCGCTCCCGTCTACTTGGCCGCCGTGATGGAGTATCTGGCTGCTGAGGTCCTCGAGTTGGCCGGCAACGCCGCGAGAGACAACAAGAAGACCAGGATCATCCCGCGTCATCTTCAATTGGCCATCCGCAACGACGAGGAGTTGAACAAGCTGCTCTCCGGTGTGACGATCGCTCAAGGTGGTGTGCTGCCGAACATCCAGGCCGTGCTACTGCCCAAGAAGACCGAGAAGAAGGCTTAAACGCGGTGCCGCGACGTGTATGAACGTGGCGTGGTGCTTCGTGCGAGTGCCCCCGCACGCGTACTTCGATATAATATTTATGCCTATACCCATAAATCTATTATGTCGGTTGCGCGATGCTCAACCGCTCGCGTATGCATTCAAAACAAAAGGCCCTTTTCAGGGCCACAATATGATTCGTCAAATATATAAAAAAAGACAGTTTCTTTAACGGTGTTGTCGTCAAACAAAAACGTACGAGTACCCATCTACCTACCACACGCACTCTCTTTACTTAATTACTACCTCCAAGTAACTGAAACTACGTATAATGTACACGTAGTATGTATGTAATGGATTTATAAAATATATTTGCCCTCTCCTCATGATGAGTTAATTATGTAGTTAGGTACACACAGTTTATGAGCAGTACAAAACGCTGTCGGTATGTACCTAAGTAGTAAGTATGTATGACAGAAACTATTTTGGCTACATAATAAAACAACACCTATTCATACTTATAATTTATTTAATGCGTTGTTTTCTTGAATTTATTATTATAATTTTTTTTTTTTTTTTTTTTTAATTTATTTTTTTTTTTTTTTTTTTATGTCGAACGAACAGAAGCGCGTCGCCCCGCTCCCTTCGCTTCCCTCCCGGGCATCCCCTCTCCCCGCGCCCGATCTACACTCTAGCTTAGGAGCGTTGTGATTGGTCCGCCGCTGCGTCGGATTTCTCACCGCTTGCCGCAACTGTGAGCCACGAGCGCCCATATAAATACAACTGTTCGTCCCGTTTGATGTTTTATACTGCGACTGAACTCCGTTCCGGTAGCACGTGTACTCGACAAATTTCATAATGCCGCCCAAGACAAGTGGTAAAGCCGCCAAGAAGTCTGGCAAAGCCCAGAAGAACATCTCCAAGACCGACAAGAAGAAGAAGAAGCACAAGAGGAAGGAGAGTTACGCCATCTACATCTACAAGGTGTTGAAGCAGGTGCACCCCGACACCGGTATCTCCAGCAAGGCCATGTCTATCATGAACTCGTTCGTGAACGACATCTTCGAGCGTATCGCCGCCGAAGCTTCCCGTCTCGCCCACTACAACAAGAGATCGACCATCACGTCCAGGGAGGTGCAGACGTCCGTCAGGCTCCTGCTGCCCGGCGAGCTCGCCAAGCACGCCGTCAGTGAAGGCACCAAGGCCGTCACCAAATACACCAGCTCCAAGTGAGCGGTCGGTCGGTAGGCGGCTACCAAGAGCCGCCGCCGACGCTCCGTCACAACGCCGCCTCGTGTCTGTGTACAGTGTTAAACCCAGTGCGCTTGTTCGTGTGTCTTGTTGACTGTGGTGCGTGTTAATCGTGTTAGTGTCATCGTATTGTGCACACATACATACATACATACATACACACAAGTGCACCCACATGTGCTGTGTGTGTGTCATGTATATGTGCGTACGTGCGAGACGCGCATGATCCACGTGTTACGAGCAAAACCACGACAAACGTCTGGACGCGCACGCACACCGTGGGATGGCAGGAGTGAAAACAAAAGGCCCTTTTCAGGGCCACAAATATGTTCATGTGATAAATTCACGTTTCTTTAAATTTGAATACAGTCAAAACGTTACTATTTACCTACCTGCCTACCTGTTACATACACACCCTACATAGATAGATAGACAGACAGACAGACAGATAGATATTTATTTATTTAATACTTCAAGCACATAAATGTACAGAGGCGGACTTAATGCCATAGGCATTTTCTACCAGTCAACCTTTGGGTGATGCAGAGACAAACAGTGGTAGGTGCAATCATGAAAACAATGAGAAAATATTACCGTTGTGATGATACTGCCAGCTTCTTGCGAATGTGCTCACGAACTTGTAACTTTGAAGTATAATCGGTTGGTTGCCATCCTGATTTTGATTTCTTGGGGGAGCGCATTCCACAGAGAGATAGACTGAACGAAGAAGGAAGAGTGTATGACGTCTGTGCGGTGAGTGGGACATTGGAGAAGACGATTGGAGAAGGAATCAAGAAATGAAAATCAAAATCGGTACGTACGCTTTGTATCATAATTTGTATGTAAAAAAACAAAAAAGACTTATCAGGCATTACCTACCTACCTACCTACCTACCTACCTACCTACCTACCTAAATCTACTTACTTGCAAATGCATCAACAAAATATACAACATGCACAGAAAACTTCCTTGAGATTTTCTGTTTTCTGAAGTTATACTTTTGATAATAATTTATAATAAGTACCTACCTACTTTTTTTTTTTTTCTCCCTACACCGTTAGATTGGTGTATTTTCATAAATTTAAGTGATGTAGTCACTACTAGAGAGTAGGAGTACCTATTATGGATGAGTTTTATAGCATAACAAACAATATTGGATGCACGTTTTTAATTTCGACGTTGACAATTTTGCACCGAAGAAGTTGATATTATATTATGATGTTTATTGAATAATTATTTGGTATTTAGTTAGTTAAAAGGAAAAACAATATTTTAAATAGTTAGTTAGCTCGTTGCACTAAAGATGGCGCGCAGTTCGGGAGCGAGCGCGTGCGCTCACTCGCTACAGTATAAATACTCTGAACGCGCCCGGAACGTTTTTATTCACTCTCGTACGTTCGAAGTGTGCACCCGTCCGCGCGCGTCCGCTGCGTGTATATTTTCAGTTGAGTTGATTTTTATTATTTCCCTTTCGTTCCGTGTTTACGATGGCGCGTACTAAGCAGACCGCTCGTAAATCCACCGGTGGTAAGGCCCCGAGGAAACAGCTCGCCACCAAGGCTGCCCGCAAGAGCGCACCGGCCACCGGTGGCGTTAAGAAACCCCATCGCTACAGGCCCGGCACTGTGGCCCTCCGTGAGATTCGTCGCTACCAGAAGAGTACCGAACTGCTGATCCGCAAGCTTCCGTTCCAGCGTCTCGTGCGTGAGATCGCACAGGACTTCAAGACCGATCTCCGTTTCCAGAGCTCCGCTGTTATGGCGCTGCAGGAGGCTAGCGAAGCTTACCTCGTCGGTCTCTTCGAAGACACCAACTTGTGCGCGATTCACGCGAAGCGCGTCACCATCATGCCCAAGGACATCCAGTTGGCGCGCAGGATCAGAGGCGAACGCGCTTAAACTGCTGACGTCACACACACAATACACATCGCCCTACGACACGTTGACTGCCTTCGTGCAGTGCACCGTGTCTGTGGCTGTGGCTGTGGCTGTGCGTTAACATAAAAGGCCCTTTTCAGGGCCACATATGTATCAGATTATTAAATGTTTCTTTATAACAGACGTCACAAAAAACGTTTCCTACCTACCTACCTACCTAACAAACAAACAAACAAACAAAAACACACACACACTATCCACATAAACAACAAACACCTATATTAGGTACTCGTACTTATTATAATTATTTACATTACAATGAATAAAATCAGAGAAGTATATATTTACAATACAATAGTCTTACATACGTCAAAACACACTTTGGTGTACCTACTTGGATATTTTTTTATAGTTTACGTATAGGTACCTATAATTATTATTATGAATGAATCTATCTATCTATCATCATCAGCTACGATCGTTTTATTATGGTATAGGCATTTCATTTAGGTACTTACTTTTAAACCTACCTACGTATTTTTGGAGTACCTACACTACTCACTCGCTCGCTTCTTTTTCAATTTGGAACTAAAATAATAATTTTGGATAACCTAATAATTTAGTACCTAAGCAGCATTCTGTTTTACGAAACAACTGACTGAGAGACTGTATCGTCCAATCTACCAACCAGCGACGAGCGTCGGCTCGCCTCGCCCCGCGCACCTCCCGTTTCTGTCCCCCGCCCGCTGAGCTCCGGGTACAGTATAAATATAAGACAGGAGCGACTTATCAAAGCAACCAAACCTGCAGCGCCCCACCCTCTCCTTCCTGCAACCCCCCTTCACCCAGCACCCACAGCACCCCGCTACCCCGCGCCTTCAGCGCCGCGTAACTCAACCAACGTGCACCGAGCACCGTTCACCTTCTCGGCCCCCCCTGCGGCAAGCGCCCCGGCTCTTGACCCGTTCGACCCCTTCAGGGTCATCACGAGCACCTTCGCAGTGTTCCACTCCCCGCGAGGCTATCAGATGTCGAGAGACATCATAGCCTGCAACGGCGACTTCATCGCCTTAGCACAGGTTTACGACGCGTACCCGGATGTTACGCAAGCCCTTAGAAAACTCCCCCATAACTCACCACAGAGCTCCTCCCCACGTGTAGGTCAAAACCGAAATCCCTAAGGATAGGGATGTTCAATGCTGAAGGCTTGAACGGCCAACGCGACGAGATCGCCGCTTTCCTCCGCGACCATCGCCTAGACATACTATTAGTCCAAGAGACCTTCCTTAAACCCCACCAGCGAGACCCGAAAATTGCCAACTATCGGTTGGTTCGCAATGACAGGACTCGCTGCCACAAAGGAGGTACTCTTATTTACTATAGATCCAGTCTATACTGCATCCCCCTAGACCCACCTTCCCTCTCCAACATTGAAGTCTCTGTCTGTCGGCTGGGCATGACAGGTCATCCACCAATAACGATCGTCTCGGCGTATATGCCGCCTCCCAACTCTAACACTGACTCCGCGGCAATAAACGCCACCATCGGAAATGACCTCTCAGCCCTCCTCAACTTAAGTGACTCCGTCCTTCTGGCGGGGGATCTTAACGCAAAACATCCCGCGTGGAACAGCCGCCTGTCCAACACCAGAGGCAATGTACTGTACAACCTCTGCTGCCCCCTTAATTTCGATGTCATCGCTCCGATGCATCCTACCCATTTTCCAAATAACCCTAATCACAACTCCGATGTGCTAGACGTCGCGCTTCTGAAGAATGTAAACTTGCGATTACATTCTATAGAGACGATAGACGAGCTAAATTCGGACCACAGACCAGTGATTATGGAGTTCGCACCCAAACATGGTCCATCAGACCCCTCTCAACCCCCCCCCACAAAAGTGATCACGGACTGGGAGAAAGTAAGCGAATTGCTGAAATCTACCGAGTCCCCTCACTTAGACAAAATCCCCGACAACATCGAGACTGTAGCAGACGCAGAGGCCGCGATCGACTCGATCACCGGACATGTGCAATCGGTCCTGAGCGAATGCTCAAGGGAGGTTCCGGCGGAGGATCACCACCGCTGGAATCTGCCGGACGATGTACGTGAACTGGTGACCGAGAAGAACGCGGCCATCCGTGCTTACAGAGCTTTCCCCTGCGCCAGTAACAAAGTTTTTATGCGTCGCTTAAAACGCAAATTAAGCAGATGCGTCAAAAAACTGCGCGAAGAACGTTGGGACAAGCTTCTCGATGATCTGGAACCGACCCATCAGGCCTTCTGGAACCTACAGAGGAAACTTCGATCCTCTGAGGAAGCCTCCATGCCCCCGCTCATTCGCCCCGATAAGAGCGTCGCCTTCGAAGACGACGAAAAAGCTGAATGCCTGGCTGACAGCCTAGAGTCTCAATGCTCCCCCAGTACCCAGCCTGTAGACCCAGCCCACCTTGCTGAGGTGGATGCTGAAGTCGAACGCCGAACCTCCCTCCCCCCAGTTGAGGACCCAGATGAACCACTGCCCCTAGTCACTCCAGACGAGGTGGAAAGGATCATCAAGGGACTTAAACCTAGAAAAGCCCCTGGCTCTGACGGAATCACCAATAAAGTGATCAAACTTTTTTCCCCCGCACTCATAGTGCTATTGACCGCTATCTTCAATAGCGCCATGTCAAATAACATGTTCCCGCAGTCGTGGAAACAGGCCACTGTCATTGGCATCCCAAAACCGGGCAAGCCCAAGGCTAACCCTAGCAGTTATCGCCCAATCAGTCTCCTCAATGTCCTAGGCAAAATCTACGAGAGGCTTATTTATAAGCGTCTCAAAGACTATGCCGAAGCAAAGAGTTTAATCCCAAAAGAGCAGTTTGGATTTAGACCCCAACACTCTTGTGTCCAACAAGTGCACCGCATAGTCGAGCACATCAGTGCCCGCTTTCAGCGAGGCCTGATGACCGGTGCCTTGTTCTTCGACATAGCAAAAGCATTCGACAAGGTCTGGCACAACGGACTGATATACAAGCTGTATCAGCTCGGTGTGCCAGATCGTCTCGTGCTCATCCTCCGAGACTTTCTGTCGAACCGCACCTTCCGTTATCGCATCGAGGGTGCGCTCTCTGCCCCTCATCCCATTCATGCCGGTGTCCCTCAGGGCTCGGTAATCTCTCCACTAGCCTTCACGCTATACACTAGCGACATCCCAAGGAGTGATGCAGCCCAGTTAGCACTTTTTGCTGACGACACGGCCATCTTCTACTCTGGTAGGAATCCCTCTCGAATAGCCCGCACCCTCCAAAACTCCGCAAAAGCCCTAGGCGATTGGTTCCGGAGATGGAGAATTGAAGTAAATCCCGATAAGAGCCAGGCGGTACTATTTTCCAGACCCAACCGCCACATCCCACCTGCTCCAAGACCGATCACCATGTTTGGCAAGCCTATCCCTTGGGAGAAGCAAGCCAAATACCTGGGGGTCATCCTCGACCAACGCCTGAACTTCGGTGAGCACATAAAGACGGTACGCTCGCGTGCCGCTTTCGCTCTCGGCAGGCTCCACTCCATGCTGAATGCGCGCAGCAAATTGTCACTCAACTGCAAATTGCGTATTTACACCGCGTGCATTCGGCCCATCCTGACATACGCGTGCCCCGTGTTCGCGCATGCCAAACCCCACCGCCTACACAGGATGCAGACTCTTCAAAACAGATTTCTCCGAAAGGCCACGGGCTCCCCGTGGTTCGTTAGGAATAATCAACTCCATGTTGACCTCAAGATTCCCACTATCCAACAGTATATGAAACGCCTCACTAGGAGTTTCTTCGATAGGGCTGAGAATCACCCCAACCCCCTGATTTCTTCAGCCACTCAATACACCCCTTCCAACATCTCCAAGATCCGCCGTCCGAGGCACACCCTCCTCATACCCGACGACCCAATTACCCTTCTCCAGGAAGGCTGTAGGGAAACCAGCACATTACGCAAAAATAAACACAGATACAAACCGCGAACCCGGGCCCGCCGCCGAGGCCCCTCGCGACCCTCCCGTAACATCACGGTCCGACCCTTGCTCGACAAGCCAGCCCGCGCCGCTGAGCAAGTAGCTTTAAATTCCCCAAATAATAATTCGACCCAGCCTGACCATTGCTGCCCTCCCCTCAATGACCCACTAAGCCGAGGCCCGAACCCCACAGGGGGTGCCCTTAGTGCTAGTCATTTAAATATAAATCCTTAGTTTGTAAGCCCTGGCTGGGGGCCTTAAAGTAATTTTTGGCCACCACAGGATAGCCCGGTTAAGCAGTATGGCAACCTCCATGAGTTGCACAACTGCGAGTGGTCATATCTAAAAAAAATAAAAAAAAAAAAAAAAAAGCGTGTTAAAAAATTCACCATTCGCTCGCTCGCGTCGTTCGTGTGCGCGCACCCGTGCTGTTATTATTATCGTGTGATTTTTGAAACCCCACTGTAAAGAAGATGACCGGTCGCGGTAAGGGAGGAAAGGGTCTGGGAAAAGGAGGAGCCAAGCGTCACAGGAAGGTGCTTCGTGATAACATCCAAGGTATCACGAAGCCCGCCATCCGTCGTCTGGCTCGCAGAGGCGGCGTGAAACGTATCTCCGGTCTGATCTACGAAGAGACTCGCGGTGTGCTTAAAGTGTTCCTAGAGAACGTCATTCGCGACGCTGTCACTTACACCGAGCACGCCAAGAGGAAGACCGTCACCGCCATGGACGTCGTCTACGCTCTGAAGCGCCAGGGTCGCACCCTGTACGGTTTCGGCGGTTAAACACCTGCATCGCATCGGCCGCGTGTACGTGTTGCCTGCGCAACCAGCTCTGCATACCGTGGTGGACGTGTGTGTGTTGTGTTTGTTGTGAACATAATCATACCGTTCGACCATGCGTATATAGACGCGCACTTAAAAAAAAAGGCCCTTTTCAGGGCCGCATACGATTCGATAAATATGAAATATGTTTCTTTACTGGAATTGTCTAAAAAACGTGCCTCTAAGCCCACCACCAGTCACGTCATTCAATTCGTTACCAATATACTATACCTACTGTACACACAAATTCATTACCTTACTACTCGCAGTGTAATACGTACCTACCTAGGTACTTAGGTTTTGAAGTTTGTTAGGGAGTTACCTCTACGAGAGGGGTTGAATATATGAATGAAACACCGTTATTATAATAATTATTATTAAATCAGTTTTACTTACTTACATATTACATACCACATACACGACATAGATACTAATGCTCTCGCTTATATAGGTAGGTACTAGATACTCGTACTAGACGCGCTAAGTTGACGTACGTTCTACGCGTGAAAAGCCCATCACCGCCCCACTGATGTGTATACTGGAATTGAAAAATAAAAAAATTAGTACTTAGATTACTACCTACCTACCTACCTACCTACCTACCTACCTACCTACCTATTCGTTTGATAGGCCCTCGGTGCGCGATGTGCCGTTTGTTTATGGTGGATGTCGTGTTGTTGTTATTATTATTGCAATTTCGCTCTCTCGCATCTAATGAGGGTTTTTTTTTTTTTTTTTGTAAGTTATTTATTATTTTGCGTATCATTTCATTGTATATACGTAGCTGTATCGCAGGCAGGGCCTACTTACTCACTTCACTTAGGTACTTGGTCGGTTAGTTAGTTAGTATACGAGCCGTACGCACGGACCGCGGGGGACAGCAGGCGCGCCCGCGCCCGAGTACTATTACGTCTATTAATATAATATTACACATTGTTTAATACGCTTTCTGATGCGATCGCACCGATATGTACACTGTCAACTCGTCGAAGGGCACTCTCGTCTTTTAATATCACTATATTAATAGGTTGCACGTCCTGGACGGAGTCGTCCGTCCTTAGCGGTTCGGCGCTCGCGGTGTTTTACGACGCTTCACTTTTAGGCCGATAATGCCTTCGCGAGACCGTGTGATATCGACGGAGTCCTGTTACCACACAAGCTCGATATCCTCCTAGTTGACGCGTCGACGTTTATCGGCACCAACTATCACTTTTATAGAGAAAATAACGTTTTGAACACGACCCGACCTACGCTTCGTACGCAGTCGTCAAAATAAAACACCGCCACCGGCTGAACGACCACCTCACGCTCCCCGAATTCGCACACCCGCATCGTCAACTTCATGACCTATCCGAAACTGTAACACTACGTCGCACTAAGGGCCGTTAACCATTCTTTTTATTTATTTTATTAGATACGTGTTAGTGAAAACTTTCAAGCGTTCATACGAGAAAACGTCCCGCGACATCACGGCGCTCGTTACGGTAAAGTTTCGTCGCGCTTAGGCGTACGTATACGAAACTCGTGAAACCTATAAGTGGCGACATCTAAGTCTCTCTCTTTATAGAATATTAATATACGTCGTGTATTATCTCCTCACTCAGTGTGTTTTAAGTAGTGTCAAGTCGAGAAATTTTATTAATTCAACAAAAATAAAATGGCAGACACCGCAGTTGCTACCGAGGCTCCCGCGCCCGCTACACCAGCGAAGAAACAGGCGAGACAGGCCGGCGGCGCAGGTGCCGCGAAGAAACCGAAGGCGAAGCCTACCCATCCCAAAACGTCTGAGATGGTCACGAACGCCATCAAGGAGATGAAGGAGCGCAGCGGATCTTCCCTGCAGGCGATCAAGAAGTACATCGCCGCGCAGTACAAGGTCGACGCGGAGAAACTGGCTCCGTTCATCAGGAAATACCTGAAGAGCGCCGTCGAATCTGGCGCACTGATCCAGACCAAGGGCAAGGGTGCCTCCGGTTCCTTCAAGCTCGAGTCGAAATCGGCCGCGGCCAAGAAACCCGCCGGCGCAGCTGGCAAGGCCGCCGGCAAGGCGCCCGCCGCCGCCGCCGCGAAGGCCAAGAAGGCGACCGCCTCTGCGGCCGGCGCCAAGACCAAGAAGGCAGCAGCCGCCGCCGCGGCCGCATCTGCCGCCTCCGGCTCACCTTCAAAGTCCAAAGCATCGGCCGCCGCCGCCGCCAAGGACAAGAAGGCCGCCGCCGCTAAGAAGAAGCCGGCACCCAAGAAAGCCGCCGCCCCCGCTAAGGCGAAGGGAGGCGCCGCTCCCAAAGCTAAGAAGACCGCGAAGCCGCCAACCAAGAAACCTAAAGCGCCTAAACCCAAGAAGGCCGCGGCTACACCCAAGTCTAAGCCGGCAGCCAAGAAAGCGTCCGCCGCTAAGAAGTAAGCTACGGTCGCGTTCGCGTTACACCGGCGACGGCGACGACGACGACGACAGCGCGGCGCAGAGTCGGCCGACCAGACGACCACCACCATCAATACACGCTACTACTACCACTAGGTACTACTACAGCAACCAGCAGCTGATGAGTGATAGTGACAAATGTGCGTGCGCGTCTTGCCTACTGCGTGTGTGTTTTTGTGTACATTCATAGTGTGTTTGTATAAAATAATACACTGTAGTAGAGAGAGGCGCGCGCGTGATTTGTGCGTTTGTTTTTATCATCGTCCAACCGCGCGCACGCAGTACGTACGCGTCTATCGTCCTCGGGAAGGAGGGTGCGAAACGCGCTCGACGTGTCTCGAGCTCGTCCGACCAAACGATTCATCAGAAGCAGCAAGCAACTGAAGAAACCACGGATGGCGGCGGCACCGAGATGCTTAGCGCGCGTGCATGCGCTCCCCACACCAAAAAGCCCTTTTCAGGGCTAACAATAATATCATGAATATGAACAATATTCGTTTCTGTAACACAGACTAGTCAAAACGTTGTAAAATAATAACACACGCATTTATATATAGTACATACACAACTCGCAAAAAAAAAAAAAATAAATTACCTATCCTACCTATAATAAATAGAGCTAGAGCTAGCTAGCTAGCTATACATACATACATACATACATACATACATACATACATACATATACCTACCTACCTACCTACCTACCTACTTACTGCTTGCTTGCTTGCTTGCTTGCTTGCTTGCTTGCTTGCTTGCTTGCTTGCTTGCTTGCTTGCTTGCTTGCTTGCTTGCTTGCTTACTTACTTACTTACTATTACTAACTAACTAGGTACCTACCTACCTACCTACCTACCTACCTACCTACCGTACGTATAGGGAGATAAAAAAAAAAAAGAAATCTATGAACTGTGTAGTTATTATCAAAAATCTCTACCCACCCCGTATCCATAATATGGTGGTGCAGCAGTAGTGTACCCGTGGAGCGCGCGCGCGCGCGCTTGCGCGTTTTGTGAATTAATTTCGTTTGCTGTGTACCCCTCCCACTGACACAGCTACGCGGTGCGCGTATAAATGTGTCGCGCAACTACGGCTGCTCGCATTTATAACTAGATTCTTTCGGCGCGCGCACTGTTGTACGCGTGTTTCGTTGTTTTCGTGATACAAATCCTTCAATTATGTCTGGTCGCGGTAAAGGTGGCAAGGTGAAGGGAAAGGCAAAGTCCCGTTCCAACCGTGCTGGTCTCCAGTTCCCTGTGGGTCGTATTCACAGGCTGCTGCGTAACGGAAACTACGCCGAGCGCGTGGGTGCCGGCGCTCCCGTCTACTTGGCCGCCGTGATGGAGTATCTGGCTGCTGAGGTCCTCGAGTTGGCCGGCAACGCCGCGAGAGACAACAAGAAGACCAGGATCATCCCGCGTCATCTTCAATTGGCCATCCGCAACGACGAGGAGTTGAACAAGCTGCTCTCCGGTGTGACGATCGCTCAAGGTGGTGTGCTGCCGAACATCCAGGCCGTGCTACTGCCCAAGAAGACCGAGAAGAAGGCTTAAACGCGGTGCCGCGACGTGTATGAACGTGGCGTGGTGCTTCGTGCGAGTGCCCCCGCACGCGTACTTCGATATAATATTTATGCCTATACCCATAAATCTATTATGTCGGTTGCGCGATGCTCAACCGCTCGCGTATGCATTCAAAACAAAAGGCCCTTTTCAGGGCCACAATATGATTCGTCAAATATATAAAAAAAGACAGTTTCTTTAACGGTGTTGTCGTCAAACAAAAACGTACGAGTACCCATCTACCTACCACACGCACTCTCTTTACTTAATTACTACCTCCAAGTAACTGAAACTACGTATAATGTACACGTAGTATGTATGTAATGGATTTATAAAATATATTTGCCCTCTCCTCATGATGAGTTAATTATGTAGTTAGGTACACACAGTTTATGAGCAGTACAAAACGCTGTCGGTATGTACCTAAGTAGTAAGTATGTATGACAGAAACTATTTTGGCTACATAATAAAACAACACCTATTCATACTTATAATTTATTTAATGCGTTGTTTTCTTGAATTTATTATTATAATTTTTTTTTTTTTTTTTTTTTAATTTATTTTTTTTTTTTTTTTTTTATGTCGAACGAACAGAAGCGCGTCGCCCCGCTCCCTTCGCTTCCCTCCCGGGCATCCCCTCTCCCCGCGCCCGATCTACACTCTAGCTTAGGAGCGTTGTGATTGGTCCGCCGCTGCGTCGGATTTCTCACCGCTTGCCGCAACTGTGAGCCACGAGCGCCCATATAAATACAACTGTTCGTCCCGTTTGATGTTTTATACTGCGACTGAACTCCGTTCCGGTAGCACGTGTACTCGACAAATTTCATAATGCCGCCCAAGACAAGTGGTAAAGCCGCCAAGAAGTCTGGCAAAGCCCAGAAGAACATCTCCAAGACCGACAAGAAGAAGAAGAAGCACAAGAGGAAGGAGAGTTACGCCATCTACATCTACAAGGTGTTGAAGCAGGTGCACCCCGACACCGGTATCTCCAGCAAGGCCATGTCTATCATGAACTCGTTCGTGAACGACATCTTCGAGCGTATCGCCGCCGAAGCTTCCCGTCTCGCCCACTACAACAAGAGATCGACCATCACGTCCAGGGAGGTGCAGACGTCCGTCAGGCTCCTGCTGCCCGGCGAGCTCGCCAAGCACGCCGTCAGTGAAGGCACCAAGGCCGTCACCAAATACACCAGCTCCAAGTGAGCGGTCGGTCGGTAGGCGGCTACCAAGAGCCGCCGCCGACGCTCCGTCACAACGCCGCCTCGTGTCTGTGTACAGTGTTAAACCCAGTGCGCTTGTTCGTGTGTCTTGTTGACTGTGGTGCGTGTTAATCGTGTTAGTGTCATCGTATTGTGCACACATACATACATACATACATACACACAAGTGCACCCACATGTGCTGTGTGTGTGTCATGTATATGTGCGTACGTGCGAGACGCGCATGATCCACGTGTTACGAGCAAAACCACGACAAACGTCTGGACGCGCACGCACACCGTGGGATGGCAGGAGTGAAAACAAAAGGCCCTTTTCAGGGCCACAAATATGTTCATGTGATAAATTCACGTTTCTTTAAATTTGAATACAGTCAAAACGTTACTATTTACCTACCTGCCTACCTGTTACATACACACCCTACATAGATAGATAGACAGACAGACAGACAGATAGATATTTATTTATTTAATACTTCAAGCACATAAATGTACAGAGGCGGACTTAATGCCATAGGCATTTTCTACCAGTCAACCTTTGGGTGATGCAGAGACAAACAGTGGTAGGTGCAATCATGAAAACAATGAGAAAATATTACCGTTGTGATGATACTGCCAGCTTCTTGCGAATGTGCTCACGAACTTGTAACTTTGAAGTATAATCGGTTGGTTGCCATCCTGATTTTGATTTCTTGGGGGAGCGCATTCCACAGAGAGATAGACTGAACGAAGAAGGAAGAGTGTATGACGTCTGTGCGGTGAGTGGGACATTGGAGAAGACGATTGGAGAAGGAATCAAGAAATGAAAATCAAAATCGGTACGTACGCTTTGTATCATAATTTGTATGTAAAAAAACAAAAAAGACTTATCAGGCATTACCTACCTACCTACCTACCTACCTACCTACCTACCTACCTAAATCTACTTACTTGCAAATGCATCAACAAAATATACAACATGCACAGAAAACTTCCTTGAGATTTTCTGTTTTCTGAAGTTATACTTTTGATAATAATTTATAATAAGTACCTACCTACTTTTTTTTTTTTTCTCCCTACACCGTTAGATTGGTGTATTTTCATAAATTTAAGTGATGTAGTCACTACTAGAGAGTAGGAGTACCTATTATGGATGAGTTTTATAGCATAACAAACAATATTGGATGCACGTTTTTAATTTCGACGTTGACAATTTTGCACCGAAGAAGTTGATATTATATTATGATGTTTATTGAATAATTATTTGGTATTTAGTTAGTTAAAAGGAAAAACAATATTTTAAATAGTTAGTTAGCTCGTTGCACTAAAGATGGCGCGCAGTTCGGGAGCGAGCGCGTGCGCTCACTCGCTACAGTATAAATACTCTGAACGCGCCCGGAACGTTTTTATTCACTCTCGTACGTTCGAAGTGTGCACCCGTCCGCGCGCGTCCGCTGCGTGTATATTTTCAGTTGAGTTGATTTTTATTATTTCCCTTTCGTTCCGTGTTTACGATGGCGCGTACTAAGCAGACCGCTCGTAAATCCACCGGTGGTAAGGCCCCGAGGAAACAGCTCGCCACCAAGGCTGCCCGCAAGAGCGCACCGGCCACCGGTGGCGTTAAGAAACCCCATCGCTACAGGCCCGGCACTGTGGCCCTCCGTGAGATTCGTCGCTACCAGAAGAGTACCGAACTGCTGATCCGCAAGCTTCCGTTCCAGCGTCTCGTGCGTGAGATCGCACAGGACTTCAAGACCGATCTCCGTTTCCAGAGCTCCGCTGTTATGGCGCTGCAGGAGGCTAGCGAAGCTTACCTCGTCGGTCTCTTCGAAGACACCAACTTGTGCGCGATTCACGCGAAGCGCGTCACCATCATGCCCAAGGACATCCAGTTGGCGCGCAGGATCAGAGGCGAACGCGCTTAAACTGCTGACGTCACACACACAATACACATCGCCCTACGACACGTTGACTGCCTTCGTGCAGTGCACCGTGTCTGTGGCTGTGGCTGTGGCTGTGCGTTAACATAAAAGGCCCTTTTCAGGGCCACATATGTATCAGATTATTAAATGTTTCTTTATAACAGACGTCACAAAAAACGTTTCCTACCTACCTACCTACCTAACAAACAAACAAACAAACAAAAACACACACACACTATCCACATAAACAACAAACACCTATATTAGGTACTCGTACTTATTATAATTATTTACATTACAATGAATAAAATCAGAGAAGTATATATTTACAATACAATAGTCTTACATACGTCAAAACACACTTTGGTGTACCTACTTGGATATTTTTTTATAGTTTACGTATAGGTACCTATAATTATTATTATGAATGAATCTATCTATCTATCATCATCAGCTACGATCGTTTTATTATGGTATAGGCATTTCATTTAGGTACTTACTTTTAAACCTACCTACGTATTTTTGGAGTACCTACACTACTCACTCGCTCGCTTCTTTTTCAATTTGGAACTAAAATAATAATTTTGGATAACCTAATAATTTAGTACCTAAGCAGCATTCTGTTTTACGAAACAACTGACTGAGAGACTGTATCGTCCAATCTACCAACCAGCGACGAGCGTCGGCTCGCCTCGCCCCGCGCACCTCCCGTTTCTGTCCCCCGCCCGCTGAGCTCCGGGTACAGTATAAATATAAGACAGGAGCGCGTGTTAAAAAATTCACCATTCGCTCGCTCGCGTCGTTCGTGTGCGCGCACCCGTGCTGTTATTATTATCGTGTGATTTTTGAAACCCCACTGTAAAGAAGATGACCGGTCGCGGTAAGGGAGGAAAGGGTCTGGGAAAAGGAGGAGCCAAGCGTCACAGGAAGGTGCTTCGTGATAACATCCAAGGTATCACGAAGCCCGCCATCCGTCGTCTGGCTCGCAGAGGCGGCGTGAAACGTATCTCCGGTCTGATCTACGAAGAGACTCGCGGTGTGCTTAAAGTGTTCCTAGAGAACGTCATTCGCGACGCTGTCACTTACACCGAGCACGCCAAGAGGAAGACCGTCACCGCCATGGACGTCGTCTACGCTCTGAAGCGCCAGGGTCGCACCCTGTACGGTTTCGGCGGTTAAACACCTGCATCGCATCGGCCGCGTGTACGTGTTGCCTGCGCAACCAGCTCTGCATACCGTGGTGGACGTGTGTGTGTTGTGTTTGTTGTGAACATAATCATACCGTTCGACCATGCGTATATAGACGCGCACTTAAAAAAAAAGGCCCTTTTCAGGGCCGCATACGATTCGATAAATATGAAATATGTTTCTTTACTGGAATTGTCTAAAAAACGTGCCTCTAAGCCCACCACCAGTCACGTCATTCAATTCGTTACCAATATACTATACCTACTGTACACACAAATTCATTACCTTACTACTCGCAGTGTAATACGTACCTACCTAGGTACTTAGGTTTTGAAGTTTGTTAGGGAGTTACCTCTACGAGAGGGGTTGAATATATGAATGAAACACCGTTATTATAATAATTATTATTAAATCAGTTTTACTTACTTACATATTACATACCACATACACGACATAGATACTAATGCTCTCGCTTATATAGGTAGGTACTAGATACTCGTACTAGACGCGCTAAGTTGACGTACGTTCTACGCGTGAAAAGCCCATCACCGCCCCACTGATGTGTATACTGGAATTGAAAAATAAAAAAATTAGTACTTAGATTACTACCTACCTACCTACCTACCTACCTACCTACCTACCTACCTATTCGTTTGATAGGCCCTCGGTGCGCGATGTGCCGTTTGTTTATGGTGGATGTCGTGTTGTTGTTATTATTATTGCAATTTCGCTCTCTCGCATCTAATGAGGGTTTTTTTTTTTTTTTTTGTAAGTTATTTATTATTTTGCGTATCATTTCATTGTATATACGTAGCTGTATCGCAGGCAGGGCCTACTTACTCACTTCACTTAGGTACTTGGTCGGTTAGTTAGTTAGTATACGAGCCGTACGCACGGACCGCGGGGGACAGCAGGCGCGCCCGCGCCCGAGTACTATTACGTCTATTAATATAATATTACACATTGTTTAATACGCTTTCTGATGCGATCGCACCGATATGTACACTGTCAACTCGTCGAAGGGCACTCTCGTCTTTTAATATCACTATATTAATAGGTTGCACGTCCTGGACGGAGTCGTCCGTCCTTAGCGGTTCGGCGCTCGCGGTGTTTTACGACGCTTCACTTTTAGGCCGATAATGCCTTCGCGAGACCGTGTGATATCGACGGAGTCCTGTTACCACACAAGCTCGATATCCTCCTAGTTGACGCGTCGACGTTTATCGGCACCAACTATCACTTTTATAGAGAAAATAACGTTTTGAACACGACCCGACCTACGCTTCGTACGCAGTCGTCAAAATAAAACACCGCCACCGGCTGAACGACCACCTCACGCTCCCCGAATTCGCACACCCGCATCGTCAACTTCATGACCTATCCGAAACTGTAACACTACGTCGCACTAAGGGCCGTTAACCATTCTTTTTATTTATTTTATTAGATACGTGTTAGTGAAAACTTTCAAGCGTTCATACGAGAAAACGTCCCGCGACATCACGGCGCTCGTTACGGTAAAGTTTCGTCGCGCTTAGGCGTACGTATACGAAACTCGTGAAACCTATAAGTGGCGACATCTAAGTCTCTCTCTTTATAGAATATTAATATACGTCGTGTATTATCTCCTCACTCAGTGTGTTTTAAGTAGTGTCAAGTCGAGAAATTTTATTAATTCAACAAAAATAAAATGGCAGACACCGCAGTTGCTACCGAGGCTCCCGCGCCCGCTACACCAGCGAAGAAACAGGCGAGACAGGCCGGCGGCGCAGGTGCCGCGAAGAAACCGAAGGCGAAGCCTACCCATCCCAAAACGTCTGAGATGGTCACGAACGCCATCAAGGAGATGAAGGAGCGCAGCGGATCTTCCCTGCAGGCGATCAAGAAGTACATCGCCGCGCAGTACAAGGTCGACGCGGAGAAACTGGCTCCGTTCATCAGGAAATACCTGAAGAGCGCCGTCGAATCTGGCGCACTGATCCAGACCAAGGGCAAGGGTGCCTCCGGTTCCTTCAAGCTCGAGTCGAAATCGGCCGCGGCCAAGAAACCCGCCGGCGCAGCTGGCAAGGCCGCCGGCAAGGCGCCCGCCGCCGCCGCCGCGAAGGCCAAGAAGGCGACCGCCTCTGCGGCCGGCGCCAAGACCAAGAAGGCAGCAGCCGCCGCCGCGGCCGCATCTGCCGCCTCCGGCTCACCTTCAAAGTCCAAAGCATCGGCCGCCGCCGCCGCCAAGGACAAGAAGGCCGCCGCCGCTAAGAAGAAGCCGGCACCCAAGAAAGCCGCCGCCCCCGCTAAGGCGAAGGGAGGCGCCGCTCCCAAAGCTAAGAAGACCGCGAAGCCGCCAACCAAGAAACCTAAAGCGCCTAAACCCAAGAAGGCCGCGGCTACACCCAAGTCTAAGCCGGCAGCCAAGAAAGCGTCCGCCGCTAAGAAGTAAGCTACGGTCGCGTTCGCGTTACACCGGCGACGGCGACGACGACGACGACAGCGCGGCGCAGAGTCGGCCGACCAGACGACCACCACCATCAATACACGCTACTACTACCACTAGGTACTACTACAGCAACAGCAGCTGATGAGTGATAGTGACAAATGTGCGTGCGCGTCTTGCCTACTGCGTGTGTGTTTTTGTGTACATTCATAGTGTGTTTGTATAAAATAATACACTGTAGTAGAGAGAGGCGCGCGCGTGATTTGTGCGTTTGTTTTTATCATCGTCCAACCGCGCGCACGCAGTACGTACGCGTCTATCGTCCTCGGGAAGGAGGGTGCGAAACGCGCTCGACGTGTCTCGAGCTCGTCCGACCAAACGATTCATCAGAAGCAGCAAGCAACTGAAGAAACCACGGATGGCGGCGGCACCGAGATGCTTAGCGCGCGTGCATGCGCTCCCCACACCAAAAAGCCCTTTTCAGGGCTAACAATAATATCATGAATATGAACAATATTCGTTTCTGTAACACAGACTAGTCAAAACGTTGTAAAATAATAACACACGCATTTATATATAGTACATACACAACTCGCAAAAAAAAAAAAAATAAATTACCTATCCTACCTATAATAAATAGAGCTAGAGCTAGCTAGCTAGCTATACATACATACATACATACATACATACATACATACATACATATACCTACCTACCTACCTACCTACCTACTTACTTGCTTGCTTGCTTGCTTGCTTGCTTGCTTGCTTGCTTGCTTGCTTGCTTGCTTGCTTGCTTGCTTGCTTGCTTGCTTGCTTGCTTACTTACTTACTTACTATTACTAACTAACTAGGTACCTACCTACCTACCTACCTACCTACCTACCTACCGTACGTATAGGGAGATAAAAAAAAAAAAGAAATCTATGAACTGTGTAGTTATTATCAAAAATCTCTACCCACCCCGTATCCATAATATGGTGGTGCAGCAGTAGTGTACCCGTGGAGCGCGCGCGCGCGCGCTTGCGCGTTTTGTGAATTAATTTCGTTTGCTGTGTACCCCTCCCACTGACACAGCTACGCGGTGCGCGTATAAATGTGTCGCGCAACTACGGCTGCTCGCATTTATAACTAGATTCTTTCGGCGCGCGCACTGTTGTACGCGTGTTTCGTTGTTTTCGTGATACAAATCCTTCAATTATGTCTGGTCGCGGTAAAGGTGGCAAGGTGAAGGGAAAGGCAAAGTCCCGTTCCAACCGTGCTGGTCTCCAGTTCCCTGTGGGTCGTATTCACAGGCTGCTGCGTAACGGAAACTACGCCGAGCGCGTGGGTGCCGGCGCTCCCGTCTACTTGGCCGCCGTGATGGAGTATCTGGCTGCTGAGGTCCTCGAGTTGGCCGGCAACGCCGCGAGAGACAACAAGAAGACCAGGATCATCCCGCGTCATCTTCAATTGGCCATCCGCAACGACGAGGAGTTGAACAAGCTGCTCTCCGGTGTGACGATCGCTCAAGGTGGTGTGCTGCCGAACATCCAGGCCGTGCTACTGCCCAAGAAGACCGAGAAGAAGGCTTAAACGCGGTGCCGCGACGTGTATGAACGTGGCGTGGTGCTTCGTGCGAGTGCCCCCGCACGCGTACTTCGATATAATATTTATGCCTATACCCATAAATCTATTATGTCGGTTGCGCGATGCTCAACCGCTCGCGTATGCATTCAAAACAAAAGGCCCTTTTCAGGGCCACAATATGATTCGTCAAATATATAAAAAAAGACAGTTTCTTTAACGGTGTTGTCGTCAAACAAAAACGTACGAGTACCCATCTACCTACCACACGCACTCTCTTTACTTAATTACTACCTCCAAGTAACTGAAACTACGTATAATGTACACGTAGTATGTATGTAATGGATTTATAAAATATATTTGCCCTCTCCTCATGATGAGTTAATTATGTAGTTAGGTACACACAGTTTATGAGCAGTACAAAACGCTGTCGGTATGTACCTAAGTAGTAAGTATGTATGACAGAAACTATTTTGGCTACATAATAAAACAACACCTATTCATACTTATAATTTATTTAATGCGTTGTTTTCTTGAATTTATTATTATAATTTTTTTTTTTTTTTTTTTTTAATTTATTTTTTTTTTTTTTTTTTTATGTCGAACGAACAGAAGCGCGTCGCCCCGCTCCCTTCGCTTCCCTCCCGGGCATCCCCTCTCCCCGCGCCCGATCTACACTCTAGCTTAGGAGCGTTGTGATTGGTCCGCCGCTGCGTCGGATTTCTC
Organism: Globia sparganii; assembly: GCA_949316385.1. Lineage (NCBI taxonomy): Eukaryota > Metazoa > Arthropoda > Insecta > Lepidoptera > Noctuidae > Globia > Globia sparganii. Next base: position 4,570,310 of record OX438682.1, read on the forward strand.
ACCGCTTGCCGCAACTGTGAGCCACGAGCGCCCATATAAATACAACTGTTCGTCCCGTTTGATGTTTTATACTGCGACTGAACTCCGTTCCGGTAGCACGTGTACTCGACAAATTTCATAATGCCGCCCAAGACAAGTGGTAAAGCCGCCAAGAAGTCTGGCAAAGCCCAGAAGAACATCTCCAAGACCGACAAGAAGAAGAAGAAGCACAAGAGGAAGGAGAGTTACGCCATCTACATCTACAAGGTGTTGAAGCAGGTGCACCCCGACACCGGTATCTCCAGCAAGGCCATGTCTATCATGAACTCGTTCGTGAACGACATCTTCGAGCGTATCGCCGCCGAAGCTTCCCGTCTCGCCCACTACAACAAGAGATCGACCATCACGTCCAGGGAGGTGCAGACGTCCGTCAGGCTCCTGCTGCCCGGCGAGCTCGCCAAGCACGCCGTCAGTGAAGGCACCAAGGCCGTCACCAAATACACCAGCTCCAAGTGAGCGGTCGGTCGGTAGGCGGCTACCAAGAGCCGCCGCCGACGCTCCGTCACAACGCCGCCTCGTGTCTGTGTACAGTGTTAAACCCAGTGCGCTTGTTCGTGTGTCTTGTTGACTGTGGTGCGTGTTAATCGTGTTAGTGTCATCGTATTGTGCACACATACATACATACATACATACACACAAGTGCACCCACATGTGCTGTGTGTGTGTCATGTATATGTGCGTACGTGCGAGACGCGCATGATCCACGTGTTACGAGCAAAACCACGACAAACGTCTGGACGCGCACGCACACCGTGGGATGGCAGGAGTGAAAACAAAAGGCCCTTTTCAGGGCCACAAATATGTTCATGTGATAAATTCACGTTTCTTTAAATTTGAATACAGTCAAAACGTTACTATTTACCTACCTGCCTACCTGTTACATACACACCCTACATAGATAGATAGACAGACAGACAGACAGATAGATATTTATTTATTTAATACTTCAAGCACATAAATGTACAGAGGCGGACTTAATGCCATAGGCATTTTCTACCAGTCAACCTTTGGGTGATGCAGAGACAAACAGTGGTAGGTGCAATCATGAAAACAATGAGAAAATATTACCGTTGTGATGATACTGCCAGCTTCTTGCGAATGTGCTCACGAACTTGTAACTTTGAAGTATAATCGGTTGGTTGCCATCCTGATTTTGATTTCTTGGGGGAGCGCATTCCACAGAGAGATAGACTGAACGAAGAAGGAAGAGTGTATGACGTCTGTGCGGTGAGTGGGACATTGGAGAAGACGATTGGAGAAGGAATCAAGAAATGAAAATCAAAATCGGTACGTACGCTTTGTATCATAATTTGTATGTAAAAAAACAAAAAAGACTTATCAGGCATTACCTACCTACCTACCTACCTACCTACCTACCTACCTACCTAAATCTACTTACTTGCAAATGCATCAACAAAATATACAACATGCACAGAAAACTTCCTTGAGATTTTCTGTTTTCTGAAGTTATACTTTTGATAATAATTTATAATAAGTACCTACCTACTTTTTTTTTTTTTCTCCCTACACCGTTAGATTGGTGTATTTTCATAAATTTAAGTGATGTAGTCACTACTAGAGAGTAGGAGTACCTATTATGGATGAGTTTTATAGCATAACAAACAATATTGGATGCACGTTTTTAATTTCGACGTTGACAATTTTGCACCGAAGAAGTTGATATTATATTATGATGTTTATTGAATAATTATTTGGTATTTAGTTAGTTAAAAGGAAAAACAATATTTTAAATAGTTAGTTAGCTCGTTGCACTAAAGATGGCGCGCAGTTCGGGAGCGAGCGCGTGCGCTCACTCGCTACAGTATAAATACTCTGAACGCGCCCGGAACGTTTTTATTCACTCTCGTACGTTCGAAGTGTGCACCCGTCCGCGCGCGTCCGCTGCGTGTATATTTTCAGTTGAGTTGATTTTTATTATTTCCCTTTCGTTCCGTGTTTACGATGGCGCGTACTAAGCAGACCGCTCGTAAATCCACCGGTGGTAAGGCCCCGAGGAAACAGCTCGCCACCAAGGCTGCCCGCAAGAGCGCACCGGCCACCGGTGGCGTTAAGAAACCCCATCGCTACAGGCCCGGCACTGTGGCCCTCCGTGAGATTCGTCGCTACCAGAAGAGTACCGAACTGCTGATCCGCAAGCTTCCGTTCCAGCGTCTCGTGCGTGAGATCGCACAGGACTTCAAGACCGATCTCCGTTTCCAGAGCTCCGCTGTTATGGCGCTGCAGGAGGCTAGCGAAGCTTACCTCGTCGGTCTCTTCGAAGACACCAACTTGTGCGCGATTCACGCGAAGCGCGTCACCATCATGCCCAAGGACATCCAGTTGGCGCGCAGGATCAGAGGCGAACGCGCTTAAACTGCTGACGTCACACACACAATACACATCGCCCTACGACACGTTGACTGCCTTCGTGCAGTGCACCGTGTCTGTGGCTGTGGCTGTGGCTGTGCGTTAACATAAAAGGCCCTTTTCAGGGCCACATATGTATCAGATTATTAAATGTTTCTTTATAACAGACGTCACAAAAAACGTTTCCTACCTACCTACCTACCTAACAAACAAACAAACAAACAAAAACACACACACACTATCCACATAAACAACAAACACCTATATTAGGTACTCGTACTTATTATAATTATTTACATTACAATGAATAAAATCAGAGAAGTATATATTTACAATACAATAGTCTTACATACGTCAAAACACACTTTGGTGTACCTACTTGGATATTTTTTTATAGTTTACGTATAGGTACCTATAATTATTATTATGAATGAATCTATCTATCTATCATCATCAGCTACGATCGTTTTATTATGGTATAGGCATTTCATTTAGGTACTTACTTTTAAACCTACCTACGTATTTTTGGAGTACCTACACTACTCACTCGCTCGCTTCTTTTTCAATTTGGAACTAAAATAATAATTTTGGATAACCTAATAATTTAGTACCTAAGCAGCATTCTGTTTTACGAAACAACTGACTGAGAGACTGTATCGTCCAATCTACCAACCAGCGACGAGCGTCGGCTCGCCTCGCCCCGCGCACCTCCCGTTTCTGTCCCCCGCCCGCTGAGCTCCGGGTACAGTATAAATATAAGACAGGAGCGCGTGTTAAAAAATTCACCATTCGCTCGCTCGCGTCGTTCGTGTGCGCGCACCCGTGCTGTTATTATTATCGTGTGATTTTTGAAACCCCACTGTAAAGAAGATGACCGGTCGCGGTAAGGGAGGAAAGGGTCTGGGAAAAGGAGGAGCCAAGCGTCACAGGAAGGTGCTTCGTGATAACATCCAAGGTATCACGAAGCCCGCCATCCGTCGTCTGGCTCGCAGAGGCGGCGTGAAACGTATCTCCGGTCTGATCTACGAAGAGACTCGCGGTGTGCTTAAAGTGTTCCTAGAGAACGTCATTCGCGACGCTGTCACTTACACCGAGCACGCCAAGAGGAAGACCGTCACCGCCATGGACGTCGTCTACGCTCTGAAGCGCCAGGGTCGCACCCTGTACGGTTTCGGCGGTTAAACACCTGCATCGCATCGGCCGCGTGTACGTGTTGCCTGCGCAACCAGCTCTGCATACCGTGGTGGACGTGTGTGTGTTGTGTTTGTTGTGAACATAATCATACCGTTCGACCATGCGTATATAGACGCGCACTTAAAAAAAAAGGCCCTTTTCAGGGCCGCATACGATTCGATAAATATGAAATATGTTTCTTTACTGGAATTGTCTAAAAAACGTGCCTCTAAGCCCACCACCAGTCACGTCATTCAATTCGTTACCAATATACTATACCTACTGTACACACAAATTCATTACCTTACTACTCGCAGTGTAATACGTACCTACCTAGGTACTTAGGTTTTGAAGTTTGTTAGGGAGTTACCTCTACGAGAGGGGTTGAATATATGAATGAAACACCGTTATTATAATAATTATTATTAAATCAGTTTTACTTACTTACATATTACATACCACATACACGACATAGATACTAATGCTCTCGCTTATATAGGTAGGTACTAGATACTCGTACTAGACGCGCTAAGTTGACGTACGTTCTACGCGTGAAAAGCCCATCACCGCCCCACTGATGTGTATACTGGAATTGAAAAATAAAAAAATTAGTACTTAGATTACTACTAGAGATGGGTCGTCGACGTATTTAGCGTCAACGAAACTAGACCGTCCAATTTCGTTCATCGACTAGTCGATCAACTAGTTGAATTCGTCGACCAGTTTACGCGTTAACTAGGTAAACTTTACGACGAAGGCTACGACGGCGGCAGCGTCGCAGGCGGTAGACTAGTCTCCCGCGTGTATTGAGTACCTATTAAGTTGAACTTCCTTTCATACTTTTCCAGGCTTAGGACTGGCTGATTATTGAATAGAGTTAATTATAAAATTTTATTCACTATTCTGGCATATTTAGAAGATCAACTGATTTTATGTACAGACGCCAGCAGGTCAACCTACCCCAATCTGTCAAATTTCTTTGATAGATTTTCAACTTTAGCACACAGGAATAAGGTTCATATTCAATTGGGAAAATCTGACAGATTGGGGTAGCTTGTTGTGCTGGCCTCTGTACATTTTTTTAAATGATTAAATAGGAATTTACAAGTTGTTTTTTTTTGTATTTTTATTTTTCTTTTTATTTAGGTACATATTTACATTAATTTATTTTTTTTATTTTTATTTAATACCCCTGGAATCTCTCTTCGGGCATATAAGAACATAAGCTGTTCCAAATTTCATAATTTTTTTTTTAAATTTGGGTAAACATATTAATGTTTTCTCCGCCATTATAAAGGGCAAGTTTTTCAAAGGTGTACAAAATAAGAAACAATTAGAAACCGGTTTGTCTCGCATACTTCGACCAGTTTATCGCCCTTCTCTTTCGCACACGTGAAACTATCATAACGACATCCTTTTCTTCACGTAGCACAACAATAATTCGACCCGTACAAATATCAACTCCTTACACCATATAACGGACGAATGAATTTATATTACCCGACTGGACTCGACTACGTTCTCGTTTAGCCGTCGCGCGTCGTCGGTCGTCGCGTTGCGAGTTTCAGTTTAGCCGTCTCTGAGGCGTCTACGGATTCGACTAGTCTATCGTTTATGGGTGAACCGTCGATTCGTTCACAGTACGTCGACGGTCGAATCAACTAGTTCGTTCATTCAACGCCCATCACTAATTACTACCTACCTACCTACCTACCTACCTACCTACCTACCTACCTATTCGTTTGATAGGCCCTCGGTGCGCGATGTGCCGTTTGTTTATGGTGGATGTCGTGTTGTTGTTATTATTATTGCAATTTCGCTCTCTCGCATCTAATGAGGGTTTTTTTTTTTTTTTTTGTAAGTTATTTATTATTTTGCGTATCATTTCATTGTATATACGTAGCTGTATCGCAGGCAGGGCCTACTTACTCACTTCACTTAGGTACTTGGTCGGTTAGTTAGTTAGTATACGAGCCGTACGCACGGACCGCGGGGGACAGCAGGCGCGCCCGCGCCCGAGTACTATTACGTCTATTAATATAATATTACACATTGTTTAATACGCTTTCTGATGCGATCGCACCGATATGTACACTGTCAACTCGTCGAAGGGCACTCTCGTCTTTTAATATCACTATATTAATAGGTTGCACGTCCTGGACGGAGTCGTCCGTCCTTAGCGGTTCGGCGCTCGCGGTGTTTTACGACGCTTCACTTTTAGGCCGATAATGCCTTCGCGAGACCGTGTGATATCGACGGAGTCCTGTTACCACACAAGCTCGATATCCTCCTAGTTGACGCGTCGACGTTTATCGGCACCAACTATCACTTTTATAGAGAAAATAACGTTTTGAACACGACCCGACCTACGCTTCGTACGCAGTCGTCAAAATAAAACACCGCCACCGGCTGAACGACCACCTCACGCTCCCCGAATTCGCACACCCGCATCGTCAACTTCATGACCTATCCGAAACTGTAACACTACGTCGCACTAAGGGCCGTTAACCATTCTTTTTATTTATTTTATTAGATACGTGTTAGTGAAAACTTTCAAGCGTTCATACGAGAAAACGTCCCGCGACATCACGGCGCTCGTTACGGTAAAGTTTCGTCGCGCTTAGGCGTACGTATACGAAACTCGTGAAACCTATAAGTGGCGACATCTAAGTCTCTCTCTTTATAGAATATTAATATACGTCGTGTATTATCTCCTCACTCAGTGTGTTTTAAGTAGTGTCAAGTCGAGAAATTTTATTAATTCAACAAAAATAAAATGGCAGACACCGCAGTTGCTACCGAGGCTCCCGCGCCCGCTACACCAGCGAAGAAACAGGCGAGACAGGCCGGCGGCGCAGGTGCCGCGAAGAAACCGAAGGCGAAGCCTACCCATCCCAAAACGTCTGAGATGGTCACGAACGCCATCAAGGAGATGAAGGAGCGCAGCGGATCTTCCCTGCAGGCGATCAAGAAGTACATCGCCGCGCAGTACAAGGTCGACGCGGAGAAACTGGCTCCGTTCATCAGGAAATACCTGAAGAGCGCCGTCGAATCTGGCGCACTGATCCAGACCAAGGGCAAGGGTGCCTCCGGTTCCTTCAAGCTCGAGTCGAAATCGGCCGCGGCCAAGAAACCCGCCGGCGCAGCTGGCAAGGCCGCCGGCAAGGCGCCCGCCGCCGCCGCCGCGAAGGCCAAGAAGGCGACCGCCTCTGCGGCCGGCGCCAAGACCAAGAAGGCAGCAGCCGCCGCCGCGGCCGCATCTGCCGCCTCCGGCTCACCTTCAAAGTCCAAAGCATCGGCCGCCGCCGCCGCCAAGGACAAGAAGGCCGCCGCCGCTAAGAAGAAGCCGGCACCCAAGAAAGCCGCCGCCCCCGCTAAGGCGAAGGGAGGCGCCGCTCCCAAAGCTAAGAAGACCGCGAAGCCGCCAACCAAGAAACCTAAAGCGCCTAAACCCAAGAAGGCCGCGGCTACACCCAAGTCTAAGCCGGCAGCCAAGAAAGCGTCCGCCGCTAAGAAGTAAGCTACGGTCGCGTTCGCGTTACACCGGCGACGGCGACGACGACGACGACAGCGCGGCGCAGAGTCGGCCGACCAGACGACCACCACCATCAATACACGCTACTACTACCACTAGGTACTACTACAGCAACAGCAGCTGATGAGTGATAGTGACAAATGTGCGTGCGCGTCTTGCCTACTGCGTGTGTGTTTTTGTGTACATTCATAGTGTGTTTGTATAAAATAATACACTGTAGTAGAGAGAGGCGCGCGCGTGATTTGTGCGTTTGTTTTTATCATCGTCCAACCGCGCGCACGCAGTACGTACGCGTCTATCGTCCTCGGGAAGGAGGGTGCGAAACGCGCTCGACGTGTCTCGAGCTCGTCCGACCAAACGATTCATCAGAAGCAGCAAGCAACTGAAGAAACCACGGATGGCGGCGGCACCGAGATGCTTAGCGCGCGTGCATGCGCTCCCCACACCAAAAAGCCCTTTTCAGGGCTAACAATAATATCATGAATATGAACAATATTCGTTTCTGTAACACAGACTAGTCAAAACGTTGTAAAATAATAACACACGCATTTATATATAGTACATACACAACTCGCAAAAAAAAAAAAAATAAATTACCTATCCTACCTATAATAAATAGAGCTAGAGCTAGCTAGCTAGCTATACATACATACATACATACATACATACATACATACATACATATACCTACCTACCTACCTACCTACCTACTTACTTGCTTGCTTGCTTGCTTGCTTGCTTGCTTGCTTGCTTGCTTGCTTGCTTGCTTGCTTGCTTGCTTGCTTGCTTACTTACTTACTTACTATTACTAACTAACTAGGTACCTACCTACCTACCTACCTACCTACCTACCTACCGTACGTATAGGGAGATAAAAAAAAAAAAGAAATCTATGAACTGTGTAGTTATTATCAAAAATCTCTACCCACCCCGTATCCATAATATGGTGGTGCAGCAGTAGTGTACCCGTGGAGCGCGCGCGCGCGCGCTTGCGCGTTTTGTGAATTAATTTCGTTTGCTGTGTACCCCTCCCACTGACACAGCTACGCGGTGCGCGTATAAATGTGTCGCGCAACTACGGCTGCTCGCATTTATAACTAGATTCTTTCGGCGCGCGCACTGTTGTACGCGTGTTTCGTTGTTTTCGTGATACAAATCCTTCAATTATGTCTGGTCGCGGTAAAGGTGGCAAGGTGAAGGGAAAGGCAAAGTCCCGTTCCAACCGTGCTGGTCTCCAGTTCCCTGTGGGTCGTATTCACAGGCTGCTGCGTAACGGAAACTACGCCGAGCGCGTGGGTGCCGGCGCTCCCGTCTACTTGGCCGCCGTGATGGAGTATCTGGCTGCTGAGGTCCTCGAGTTGGCCGGCAACGCCGCGAGAGACAACAAGAAGACCAGGATCATCCCGCGTCATCTTCAATTGGCCATCCGCAACGACGAGGAGTTGAACAAGCTGCTCTCCGGTGTGACGATCGCTCAAGGTGGTGTGCTGCCGAACATCCAGGCCGTGCTACTGCCCAAGAAGACCGAGAAGAAGGCTTAAACGCGGTGCCGCGACGTGTATGAACGTGGCGTGGTGCTTCGTGCGAGTGCCCCCGCACGCGTACTTCGATATAATATTTATGCCTATACCCATAAATCTATTATGTCGGTTGCGCGATGCTCAACCGCTCGCGTATGCATTCAAAACAAAAGGCCCTTTTCAGGGCCACAATATGATTCGTCAAATATATAAAAAAAGACAGTTTCTTTAACGGTGTTGTCGTCAAACAAAAACGTACGAGTACCCATCTACCTACCACACGCACTCTCTTTACTTAATTACTACCTCCAAGTAACTGAAACTACGTATAATGTACACGTAGTATGTATGTAATGGATTTATAAAATATATTTGCCCTCTCCTCATGATGAGTTAATTATGTAGTTAGGTACACACAGTTTATGAGCAGTACAAAACGCTGTCGGTATGTACCTAAGTAGTAAGTATGTATGACAGAAACTATTTTGGCTACATAATAAAACAACACCTATTCATACTTATAATTTATTTAATGCGTTGTTTTCTTGAATTTATTATTATAATTTTTTTTTTTTTTTTTTTTTAATTTATTTTTTTTTTTTTTTTTTTTTTTTTTTTTAGATATGACCACTCGCAGTTGTGCAACTCATGGAGGTTGCCATACTGCTTAACCGGGCTATCCTGTGGTGGCCAAAAATTACTTTAAGGCCCCCAGCCAGGGCTTACAAACTAAGGATTTATATTTAAATGACTAGCACTAAGGGCACCCCCTGTGGGGTTCGGGCCTCGGCTTAGTGGGTCATTGAGGGGAGGGCAGCAATGGTCAGGCTGGGTCGAATTATTATTTGGGGAATTTAAAGCTACTTGCTCAGCGGCGCGGGCTGGCTTGTCGAGCAAGGGTCGGACCGTGATGTTACGGGAGGGTCGCGAGGGGCCTCGGCGGCGGGCCCGGGTTCGCGGTTTGTATCTGTGTTTATTTTTGCGTAATGTGCTAGTTTCCCTACAGCCTTCCTGGAGAAGGGTAATTGGGTCGTCGGGTATGAGGAGGGTGTGCCTCGGACGGCGGATCTTGGAGATGTTGGAAGGGGTGTATTGAGTGGCTGAAGAAATCAGGGGGTTGGGGTGATTCTCAGCCCTATCGAAGAAACTCCTAGTGAGGCGTTTCATATACTGTTGGATAGTGGGAATCTTGAGGTCAACATGGAGTTGATTATTCCTAACGAACCACGGGGAGCCCGTGGCCTTTCGGAGAAATCTGTTTTGAAGAGTCTGCATCCTGTGTAGGCGGTGGGGTTTGGCATGCGCGAACACGGGGCACGCGTATGTCAGGATGGGCCGAATGCACGCGGTGTAAATACGCAATTTGCAGTTGAGTGACAATTTGCTGCGCGCATTCAGCATGGAGTGGAGCCTGCCGAGAGCGAAAGCGGCACGCGAGCGTACCGTCTTTATGTGCTCACCGAAGTTCAGGCGTTGGTCGAGGATGACCCCCAGGTATTTGGCTTGCTTCTCCCAAGGGATAGGCTTGCCAAACATGGTGATCGGTCTTGGAGCAGGTGGGATGTGGCGGTTGGGTCTGGAAAATAGTACCGCCTGGCTCTTATCGGGATTTACTTCAATTCTCCATCTCCGGAACCAATCGCCTAGGGCTTTTGCGGAGTTTTGGAGGGTGCGGGCTATTCGAGAGGGATTCCTACCAGAGTAGAAGATGGCCGTGTCGTCAGCAAAGAGTGCTAACTGGGCTGCATCACTCCTTGGGATGTCGCTAGTGTATAGCGTGAAGGCTAGTGGAGAGATTACCGAGCCCTGAGGGACACCGGCATGTATGGGATGAGGGGCAGAGAGCGCACCCTCGATGCGATAACGGAAGGTGCGGTTCGACAGAAAGTCTCGGAGGATGAGCACGAGACGATCTGGCACACCGAGCTGATACAGCTTGTATATCAGTCCGTTGTGCCAAACCTTGTCGAATGCTTTTGCTATGTCGAAGAACAAGGCACCGGTCATCAGGCCTCGCTGAAAGCGGGCACTGATGTGCTCGACTATGCGGTGCACTTGTTGGACACAAGAGTGTTGGGGTCTAAATCCAAACTGCTCTTTTGGGATTAAACTCTTTGCTTCGGCATAGTCTTTGAGACGCTTATAAATAAGCCTCTCGTAGATTTTGCCTAGGACATTGAGGAGACTAATTGGGCGATAACTGCTAGGGTTAGCCTTGGGCTTGCCCGGTTTTGGGATGCCAATGACAGTGGCCTGTTTCCACGACTGCGGGAACATGTTATTTGACATGGCGCTATTGAAGATAGCGGTCAATAGCACTATGAGTGCGGGGGAAAAAAGTTTGATCACTTTATTGGTGATTCCGTCAGAGCCAGGGGCTTTTCTAGGTTTAAGTCCCTTGATGATCCTTTCCACCTCGTCTGGAGTGACTAGGGGCAGTGGTTCATCTGGGTCCTCAACTGGGGGGAGGGAGGTTCGGCGTTCGACTTCAGCATCCACCTCAGCAAGGTGGGCTGGGTCTACAGGCTGGGTACTGGGGGAGCATTGGGACTCTAGGCTGTCAGCCAGGCATTCAGCTTTTTCGTCGTCTTCGAAGGCGACGCTCTTATCGGGGCGAATGAGCGGGGGCATGGAGGCTTCCTCAGAGGATCGAAGTTTCCTCTGTAGGTTCCAGAAGGCCTGATGGGTCGGTTCCAGATCATCGAGAAGCTTGTCCCAACGTTCTTCGCGCAGTTTTTTGACGCATCTGCTTAATTTGCGTTTTAAGCGACGCATAAAAACTTTGTTACTGGCTTTTAATTTATTTTTTTTTTTTTTTTTTTATGTCGAACGAACAGAAGCGCGTCGCCCCGCTCCCTTCGCTTCCCTCCCGGGCATCCCCTCTCCCCGCGCCCGATCTACACTCTAGCTTAGGAGCGTTGTGATTGGTCCGCCGCTGCGTCGGATTTCTCACCGCTTGCCGCAACTGTGAGCCACGAGCGCCCATATAAATACAACTGTTCGTCCCGTTTGATGTTTTATACTGCGACTGAACTCCGTTCCGGTAGCACGTGTACTCGACAAATTTCATAATGCCGCCCAAGACAAGTGGTAAAGCCGCCAAGAAGTCTGGCAAAGCCCAGAAGAACATCTCCAAGACCGACAAGAAGAAGAAGAAGCACAAGAGGAAGGAGAGTTACGCCATCTACATCTACAAGGTGTTGAAGCAGGTGCACCCCGACACCGGTATCTCCAGCAAGGCCATGTCTATCATGAACTCGTTCGTGAACGACATCTTCGAGCGTATCGCCGCCGAAGCTTCCCGTCTCGCCCACTACAACAAGAGATCGACCATCACGTCCAGGGAGGTGCAGACGTCCGTCAGGCTCCTGCTGCCCGGCGAGCTCGCCAAGCACGCCGTCAGTGAAGGCACCAAGGCCGTCACCAAATACACCAGCTCCAAGTGAGCGGTCGGTCGGTAGGCGGCTACCAAGAGCCGCCGCCGACGCTCCGTCACAACGCCGCCTCGTGTCTGTGTACAGTGTTAAACCCAGTGCGCTTGTTCGTGTGTCTTGTTGACTGTGGTGCGTGTTAATCGTGTTAGTGTCATCGTATTGTGCACACATACATACATACATACATACACACAAGTGCACCCACATGTGCTGTGTGTGTGTCATGTATATGTGCGTACGTGCGAGACGCGCATGATCCACGTGTTACGAGCAAAACCACGACAAACGTCTGGACGCGCACGCACACCGTGGGATGGCAGGAGTGAAAACAAAAGGCCCTTTTCAGGGCCACAAATATGTTCATGTGATAAATTCACGTTTCTTTAAATTTGAATACAGTCAAAACGTTACTATTTACCTACCTGCCTACCTGTTACATACACACCCTACATAGATAGATAGACAGACAGACAGACAGATAGATATTTATTTATTTAATACTTCAAGCACATAAATGTACAGAGGCGGACTTAATGCCATAGGCATTTTCTACCAGTCAACCTTTGGGTGATGCAGAGACAAACAGTGGTAGGTGCAATCATGAAAACAATGAGAAAATATTACCGTTGTGATGATACTGCCAGCTTCTTGCGAATGTGCTCACGAACTTGTAACTTTGAAGTATAATCGGTTGGTTGCCATCCTGATTTTGATTTCTTGGGGGAGCGCATTCCACAGAGAGATAGACTGAACGAAGAAGGAAGAGTGTATGACGTCTGTGCGGTGAGTGGGACATTGGAGAAGACGATTGGAGAAGGAATCAAGAAATGAAAATCAAAATCGGTACGTACGCTTTGTATCATAATTTGTATGTAAAAAAACAAAAAAGACTTATCAGGCATTACCTACCTACCTACCTACCTACCTACCTACCTACCTACCTAAATCTACTTACTTGCAAATGCATCAACAAAATATACAACATGCACAGAAAACTTCCTTGAGATTTTCTGTTTTCTGAAGTTATACTTTTGATAATAATTTATAATAAGTACCTACCTACTTTTTTTTTTTTTCTCCCTACACCGTTAGATTGGTGTATTTTCATAAATTTAAGTGATGTAGTCACTACTAGAGAGTAGGAGTACCTATTATGGATGAGTTTTATAGCATAACAAACAATATTGGATGCACGTTTTTAATTTCGACGTTGACAATTTTGCACCGAAGAAGTTGATATTATATTATGATGTTTATTGAATAATTATTTGGTATTTAGTTAGTTAAAAGGAAAAACAATATTTTAAATAGTTAGTTAGCTCGTTGCACTAAAGATGGCGCGCAGTTCGGGAGCGAGCGCGTGCGCTCACTCGCTACAGTATAAATACTCTGAACGCGCCCGGAACGTTTTTATTCACTCTCGTACGTTCGAAGTGTGCACCCGTCCGCGCGCGTCCGCTGCGTGTATATTTTCAGTTGAGTTGATTTTTATTATTTCCCTTTCGTTCCGTGTTTACGATGGCGCGTACTAAGCAGACCGCTCGTAAATCCACCGGTGGTAAGGCCCCGAGGAAACAGCTCGCCACCAAGGCTGCCCGCAAGAGCGCACCGGCCACCGGTGGCGTTAAGAAACCCCATCGCTACAGGCCCGGCACTGTGGCCCTCCGTGAGATTCGTCGCTACCAGAAGAGTACCGAACTGCTGATCCGCAAGCTTCCGTTCCAGCGTCTCGTGCGTGAGATCGCACAGGACTTCAAGACCGATCTCCGTTTCCAGAGCTCCGCTGTTATGGCGCTGCAGGAGGCTAGCGAAGCTTACCTCGTCGGTCTCTTCGAAGACACCAACTTGTGCGCGATTCACGCGAAGCGCGTCACCATCATGCCCAAGGACATCCAGTTGGCGCGCAGGATCAGAGGCGAACGCGCTTAAACTGCTGACGTCACACACACAATACACATCGCCCTACGACACGTTGACTGCCTTCGTGCAGTGCACCGTGTCTGTGGCTGTGGCTGTGGCTGTGCGTTAACATAAAAGGCCCTTTTCAGGGCCACATATGTATCAGATTATTAAATGTTTCTTTATAACAGACGTCACAAAAAACGTTTCCTACCTACCTACCTACCTAACAAACAAACAAACAAACAAAAACACACACACACTATCCACATAAACAACAAACACCTATATTAGGTACTCGTACTTATTATAATTATTTACATTACAATGAATAAAATCAGAGAAGTATATATTTACAATACAATAGTCTTACATACGTCAAAACACACTTTGGTGTACCTACTTGGATATTTTTTTATAGTTTACGTATAGGTACCTATAATTATTATTATGAATGAATCTATCTATCTATCATCATCAGCTACGATCGTTTTATTATGGTATAGGCATTTCATTTAGGTACTTACTTTTAAACCTACCTACGTATTTTTGGAGTACCTACACTACTCACTCGCTCGCTTCTTTTTCAATTTGGAACTAAAATAATAATTTTGGATAACCTAATAATTTAGTACCTAAGCAGCATTCTGTTTTACGAAACAACTGACTGAGAGACTGTATCGTCCAATCTACCAACCAGCGACGAGCGTCGGCTCGCCTCGCCCCGCGCACCTCCCGTTTCTGTCCCCCGCCCGCTGAGCTCCGGGTACAGTATAAATATAAGACAGGAGCGCGTGTTAAAAAATTCACCATTCGCTCGCTCGCGTCGTTCGTGTGCGCGCACCCGTGCTGTTATTATTATCGTGTGATTTTTGAAACCCCACTGTAAAGAAGATGACCGGTCGCGGTAAGGGAGGAAAGGGTCTGGGAAAAGGAGGAGCCAAGCGTCACAGGAAGGTGCTTCGTGATAACATCCAAGGTATCACGAAGCCCGCCATCCGTCGTCTGGCTCGCAGAGGCGGCGTGAAACGTATCTCCGGTCTGATCTACGAAGAGACTCGCGGTGTGCTTAAAGTGTTCCTAGAGAACGTCATTCGCGACGCTGTCACTTACACCGAGCACGCCAAGAGGAAGACCGTCACCGCCATGGACGTCGTCTACGCTCTGAAGCGCCAGGGTCGCACCCTGTACGGTTTCGGCGGTTAAACACCTGCATCGCATCGGCCGCGTGTACGTGTTGCCTGCGCAACCAGCTCTGCATACCGTGGTGGACGTGTGTGTGTTGTGTTTGTTGTGAACATAATCATACCGTTCGACCATGCGTATATAGACGCGCACTTAAAAAAAAAGGCCCTTTTCAGGGCCGCATACGATTCGATAAATATGAAATATGTTTCTTTACTGGAATTGTCTAAAAAACGTGCCTCTAAGCCCACCACCAGTCACGTCATTCAATTCGTTACCAATATACTATACCTACTGTACACACAAATTCATTACCTTACTACTCGCAGTGTAATACGTACCTACCTAGGTACTTAGGTTTTGAAGTTTGTTAGGGAGTTACCTCTACGAGAGGGGTTGAATATATGAATGAAACACCGTTATTATAATAATTATTATTAAATCAGTTTTACTTACTTACATATTACATACCACATACACGACATAGATACTAATGCTCTCGCTTATATAGGTAGGTACTAGATACTCGTACTAGACGCGCTAAGTTGACGTACGTTCTACGCGTGAAAAGCCCATCACCGCCCCACTGATGTGTATACTGGAATTGAAAAATAAAAAAATTAGTACTTAGATTACTACTAGAGATGGGTCGTCGACGTATTTAGCGTCAACGAAACTAGACCGTCCAATTTCGTTCATCGACTAGTCGATCAACTAGTTGAATTCGTCGACCAGTTTACGCGTTAACTAGGTAAACTTTACGACGAAGGCTACGACGGCGGCAGCGTCGCAGGCGGTAGACTAGTCTCCCGCGTGTATTGAGTACCTATTAAGTTGAACTTCCTTTCATACTTTTCCAGGCTTAGGACTGGCTGATTATTGAATAGAGTTAATTATAAAATTTTATTCACTATTCTGGCATATTTAGAAGATCAACTGATTTTATGTACAGACGCCAGCAGGTCAACCTACCCCAATCTGTCAAATTTCTTTGATAGATTTTCAACTTTAGCACACAGGAATAAGGTTCATATTCAATTGGGAAAATCTGACAGATTGGGGTAGCTTGTTGTGCTGGCCTCTGTACATTTTTTTAAATGATTAAATAGGAATTTACAAGTTGTTTTTTTTTGTATTTTTATTTTTCTTTTTATTTAGGTACATATTTACATTAATTTATTTTTTTTATTTTTATTTAATACCCCTGGAATCTCTCTTCGGGCATATAAGAACATAAGCTGTTCCAAATTTCATAATTTTTTTTTTAAATTTGGGTAAACATATTAATGTTTTCTCCGCCATTATAAAGGGCAAGTTTTTCAAAGGTGTACAAAATAAGAAACAATTAGAAACCGGTTTGTCTCGCATACTTCGACCAGTTTATCGCCCTTCTCTTTCGCACACGTGAAACTATCATAACGACATCCTTTTCTTCACGTAGCACAACAATAATTCGACCCGTACAAATATCAACTCCTTACTACTAGAGAGTTCATGCACCATATAACGGACGAATGAATTTATATTACCCGACTGGACTCGACTACGTTCTCGTTTAGCCGTCGCGCGTCGTCGGTCGTCGCGTTGCGAGTTTCAGTTTAGCCGTCTCTGAGGCGTCTACGGATTCGACTAGTCTATCGTTTATGGGTGAACCGTCGATTCGTTCACAGTACGTCGACGGTCGAATCAACTAGTTCGTTCATTCAACGCCCATCACTAATTACTACCTACCTACCTACCTACCTACCTACCTACCTACCTACCTATTCGTTTGATAGGCCCTCGGTGCGCGATGTGCCGTTTGTTTATGGTGGATGTCGTGTTGTTGTTATTATTATTGCAATTTCGCTCTCTCGCATCTAATGAGGGTTTTTTTTTTTTTTTTTGTAAGTTATTTATTATTTTGCGTATCATTTCATTGTATATACGTAGCTGTATCGCAGGCAGGGCCTACTTACTCACTTCACTTAGGTACTTGGTCGGTTAGTTAGTTAGTATACGAGCCGTACGCACGGACCGCGGGGGACAGCAGGCGCGCCCGCGCCCGAGTACTATTACGTCTATTAATATAATATTACACATTGTTTAATACGCTTTCTGATGCGATCGCACCGATATGTACACTGTCAACTCGTCGAAGGGCACTCTCGTCTTTTAATATCACTATATTAATAGGTTGCACGTCCTGGACGGAGTCGTCCGTCCTTAGCGGTTCGGCGCTCGCGGTGTTTTACGACGCTTCACTTTTAGGCCGATAATGCCTTCGCGAGACCGTGTGATATCGACGGAGTCCTGTTACCACACAAGCTCGATATCCTCCTAGTTGACGCGTCGACGTTTATCGGCACCAACTATCACTTTTATAGAGAAAATAACGTTTTGAACACGACCCGACCTACGCTTCGTACGCAGTCGTCAAAATAAAACACCGCCACCGGCTGAACGACCACCTCACGCTCCCCGAATTCGCACACCCGCATCGTCAACTTCATGACCTATCCGAAACTGTAACACTACGTCGCACTAAGGGCCGTTAACCATTCTTTTTATTTATTTTATTAGATACGTGTTAGTGAAAACTTTCAAGCGTTCATACGAGAAAACGTCCCGCGACATCACGGCGCTCGTTACGGTAAAGTTTCGTCGCGCTTAGGCGTACGTATACGAAACTCGTGAAACCTATAAGTGGCGACATCTAAGTCTCTCTCTTTATAGAATATTAATATACGTCGTGTATTATCTCCTCACTCAGTGTGTTTTAAGTAGTGTCAAGTCGAGAAATTTTATTAATTCAACAAAAATAAAATGGCAGACACCGCAGTTGCTACCGAGGCTCCCGCGCCCGCTACACCAGCGAAGAAACAGGCGAGACAGGCCGGCGGCGCAGGTGCCGCGAAGAAACCGAAGGCGAAGCCTACCCATCCCAAAACGTCTGAGATGGTCACGAACGCCATCAAGGAGATGAAGGAGCGCAGCGGATCTTCCCTGCAGGCGATCAAGAAGTACATCGCCGCGCAGTACAAGGTCGACGCGGAGAAACTGGCTCCGTTCATCAGGAAATACCTGAAGAGCGCCGTCGAATCTGGCGCACTGATCCAGACCAAGGGCAAGGGTGCCTCCGGTTCCTTCAAGCTCGAGTCGAAATCGGCCGCGGCCAAGAAACCCGCCGGCGCAGCTGGCAAGGCCGCCGGCAAGGCGCCCGCCGCCGCCGCCGCGAAGGCCAAGAAGGCGACCGCCTCTGCGGCCGGCGCCAAGACCAAGAAGGCAGCAGCCGCCGCCGCGGCCGCATCTGCCGCCTCCGGCTCACCTTCAAAGTCCAAAGCATCGGCCGCCGCCGCCGCCAAGGACAAGAAGGCCGCCGCCGCTAAGAAGAAGCCGGCACCCAAGAAAGCCGCCGCCCCCGCTAAGGCGAAGGGAGGCGCCGCTCCCAAAGCTAAGAAGACCGCGAAGCCGCCAACCAAGAAACCTAAAGCGCCTAAACCCAAGAAGGCCGCGGCTACACCCAAGTCTAAGCCGGCAGCCAAGAAAGCGTCCGCCGCTAAGAAGTAAGCTACGGTCGCGTTCGCGTTACACCGGCGACGGCGACGACGACGACGACAGCGCGGCGCAGAGTCGGCCGACCAGACGACCACCACCATCAATACACGCTACTACTACCACTAGGTACTACTACAGCAACAGCAGCTGATGAGTGATAGTGACAAATGTGCGTGCGCGTCTTGCCTACTGCGTGTGTGTTTTTGTGTACATTCATAGTGTGTTTGTATAAAATAATACACTGTAGTAGAGAGAGGCGCGCGCGTGATTTGTGCGTTTGTTTTTATCATCGTCCAACCGCGCGCACGCAGTACGTACGCGTCTATCGTCCTCGGGAAGGAGGGTGCGAAACGCGCTCGACGTGTCTCGAGCTCGTCCGACCAAACGATTCATCAGAAGCAGCAAGCAACTGAAGAAACCACGGATGGCGGCGGCACCGAGATGCTTAGCGCGCGTGCATGCGCTCCCCACACCAAAAAGCCCTTTTCAGGGCTAACAATAATATCATGAATATGAACAATATTCGTTTCTGTAACACAGACTAGTCAAAACGTTGTAAAATAATAACACACGCATTTATATATAGTACATACACAACTCGCAAAAAAAAAAAAAATAAATTACCTATCCTACCTATAATAAATAGAGCTAGAGCTAGCTAGCTAGCTATACATACATACATACATACATACATACATACATACATACATATACCTACCTACCTACCTACCTACCTACTTACTTGCTTGCTTGCTTGCTTGCTTGCTTGCTTGCTTGCTTGCTTGCTTGCTTGCTTGCTTGCTTGCTTGCTTGCTTGCTTGCTTGCTTACTTACTTACTTACTATTACTAACTAACTAGGTACCTACCTACCTACCTACCTACCTACCTACCTACCGTACGTATAGGGAGATAAAAAAAAAAAAGAAATCTATGAACTGTGTAGTTATTATCAAAAATCTCTACCCACCCCGTATCCATAATATGGTGGTGCAGCAGTAGTGTACCCGTGGAGCGCGCGCGCGCGCGCTTGCGCGTTTTGTGAATTAATTTCGTTTGCTGTGTACCCCTCCCACTGACACAGCTACGCGGTGCGCGTATAAATGTGTCGCGCAACTACGGCTGCTCGCATTTATAACTAGATTCTTTCGGCGCGCGCACTGTTGTACGCGTGTTTCGTTGTTTTCGTGATACAAATCCTTCAATTATGTCTGGTCGCGGTAAAGGTGGCAAGGTGAAGGGAAAGGCAAAGTCCCGTTCCAACCGTGCTGGTCTCCAGTTCCCTGTGGGTCGTATTCACAGGCTGCTGCGTAACGGAAACTACGCCGAGCGCGTGGGTGCCGGCGCTCCCGTCTACTTGGCCGCCGTGATGGAGTATCTGGCTGCTGAGGTCCTCGAGTTGGCCGGCAACGCCGCGAGAGACAACAAGAAGACCAGGATCATCCCGCGTCATCTTCAATTGGCCATCCGCAACGACGAGGAGTTGAACAAGCTGCTCTCCGGTGTGACGATCGCTCAAGGTGGTGTGCTGCCGAACATCCAGGCCGTGCTACTGCCCAAGAAGACCGAGAAGAAGGCTTAAACGCGGTGCCGCGACGTGTATGAACGTGGCGTGGTGCTTCGTGCGAGTGCCCCCGCACGCGTACTTCGATATAATATTTATGCCTATACCCATAAATCTATTATGTCGGTTGCGCGATGCTCAACCGCTCGCGTATGCATTCAAAACAAAAGGCCCTTTTCAGGGCCACAATATGATTCGTCAAATATATAAAAAAAGACAGTTTCTTTAACGGTGTTGTCGTCAAACAAAAACGTACGAGTACCCATCTACCTACCACACGCACTCTCTTTACTTAATTACTACCTCCAAGTAACTGAAACTACGTATAATGTACACGTAGTATGTATGTAATGGATTTATAAAATATATTTGCCCTCTCCTCATGATGAGTTAATTATGTAGTTAGGTACACACAGTTTATGAGCAGTACAAAACGCTGTCGGTATGTACCTAAGTAGTAAGTATGTATGACAGAAACTATTTTGGCTACATAATAAAACAACACCTATTCATACTTATAATTTATTTAATGCGTTGTTTTCTTGAATTTATTATTATAATTTTTTTTTTTTTTTTTTTTTAATTTATTTTTTTTTTTTTTTTTTTATGTCGAACGAACAGAAGCGCGTCGCCCCGCTCCCTTCGCTTCCCTCCCGGGCATCCCCTCTCCCCGCGCCCGATCTACACTCTAGCTTAGGAGCGTTGTGATTGGTCCGCCGCTGCGTCGGATTTCTCACCGCTTGCCGCAACTGTGAGCCACGAGCGCCCATATAAATACAACTGTTCGTCCCGTTTGATGTTTTATACTGCGACTGAACTCCGTTCCGGTAGCACGTGTACTCGACAAATTTCATAATGCCGCCCAAGACAAGTGGTAAAGCCGCCAAGAAGTCTGGCAAAGCCCAGAAGAACATCTCCAAGACCGACAAGAAGAAGAAGAAGCACAAGAGGAAGGAGAGTTACGCCATCTACATCTACAAGGTGTTGAAGCAGGTGCACCCCGACACCGGTATCTCCAGCAAGGCCATGTCTATCATGAACTCGTTCGTGAACGACATCTTCGAGCGTATCGCCGCCGAAGCTTCCCGTCTCGCCCACTACAACAAGAGATCGACCATCACGTCCAGGGAGGTGCAGACGTCCGTCAGGCTCCTGCTGCCCGGCGAGCTCGCCAAGCACGCCGTCAGTGAAGGCACCAAGGCCGTCACCAAATACACCAGCTCCAAGTGAGCGGTCGGTCGGTAGGCGGCTACCAAGAGCCGCCGCCGACGCTCCGTCACAACGCCGCCTCGTGTCTGTGTACAGTGTTAAACCCAGTGCGCTTGTTCGTGTGTCTTGTTGACTGTGGTGCGTGTTAATCGTGTTAGTGTCATCGTATTGTGCACACATACATACATACATACATACACACAAGTGCACCCACATGTGCTGTGTGTGTGTCATGTATATGTGCGTACGTGCGAGACGCGCATGATCCACGTGTTACGAGCAAAACCACGACAAACGTCTGGACGCGCACGCACACCGTGGGATGGCAGGAGTGAAAACAAAAGGCCCTTTTCAGGGCCACAAATATGTTCATGTGATAAATTCACGTTTCTTTAAATTTGAATACAGTCAAAACGTTACTATTTACCTACCTGCCTACCTGTTACATACACACCCTACATAGATAGATAGACAGACAGACAGACAGATAGATATTTATTTATTTAATACTTCAAGCACATAAATGTACAGAGGCGGACTTAATGCCATAGGCATTTTCTACCAGTCAACCTTTGGGTGATGCAGAGACAAACAGTGGTAGGTGCAATCATGAAAACAATGAGAAAATATTACCGTTGTGATGATACTGCCAGCTTCTTGCGAATGTGCTCACGAACTTGTAACTTTGAAGTATAATCGGTTGGTTGCCATCCTGATTTTGATTTCTTGGGGGAGCGCATTCCACAGAGAGATAGACTGAACGAAGAAGGAAGAGTGTATGACGTCTGTGCGGTGAGTGGGACATTGGAGAAGACGATTGGAGAAGGAATCAAGAAATGAAAATCAAAATCGGTACGTACGCTTTGTATCATAATTTGTATGTAAAAAAACAAAAAAGACTTATCAGGCATTACCTACCTACCTACCTACCTACCTACCTACCTACCTACCTAAATCTACTTACTTGCAAATGCATCAACAAAATATACAACATGCACAGAAAACTTCCTTGAGATTTTCTGTTTTCTGAAGTTATACTTTTGATAATAATTTATAATAAGTACCTACCTACTTTTTTTTTTTTTCTCCCTACACCGTTAGATTGGTGTATTTTCATAAATTTAAGTGATGTAGTCACTACTAGAGAGTAGGAGTACCTATTATGGATGAGTTTTATAGCATAACAAACAATATTGGATGCACGTTTTTAATTTCGACGTTGACAATTTTGCACCGAAGAAGTTGATATTATATTATGATGTTTATTGAATAATTATTTGGTATTTAGTTAGTTAAAAGGAAAAACAATATTTTAAATAGTTAGTTAGCTCGTTGCACTAAAGATGGCGCGCAGTTCGGGAGCGAGCGCGTGCGCTCACTCGCTACAGTATAAATACTCTGAACGCGCCCGGAACGTTTTTATTCACTCTCGTACGTTCGAAGTGTGCACCCGTCCGCGCGCGTCCGCTGCGTGTATATTTTCAGTTGAGTTGATTTTTATTATTTCCCTTTCGTTCCGTGTTTACGATGGCGCGTACTAAGCAGACCGCTCGTAAATCCACCGGTGGTAAGGCCCCGAGGAAACAGCTCGCCACCAAGGCTGCCCGCAAGAGCGCACCGGCCACCGGTGGCGTTAAGAAACCCCATCGCTACAGGCCCGGCACTGTGGCCCTCCGTGAGATTCGTCGCTACCAGAAGAGTACCGAACTGCTGATCCGCAAGCTTCCGTTCCAGCGTCTCGTGCGTGAGATCGCACAGGACTTCAAGACCGATCTCCGTTTCCAGAGCTCCGCTGTTATGGCGCTGCAGGAGGCTAGCGAAGCTTACCTCGTCGGTCTCTTCGAAGACACCAACTTGTGCGCGATTCACGCGAAGCGCGTCACCATCATGCCCAAGGACATCCAGTTGGCGCGCAGGATCAGAGGCGAACGCGCTTAAACTGCTGACGTCACACACACAATACACATCGCCCTACGACACGTTGACTGCCTTCGTGCAGTGCACCGTGTCTGTGGCTGTGGCTGTGGCTGTGCGTTAACATAAAAGGCCCTTTTCAGGGCCACATATGTATCAGATTATTAAATGTTTCTTTATAACAGACGTCACAAAAAACGTTTCCTACCTACCTACCTACCTAACAAACAAACAAACAAACAAAAACACACACACACTATCCACATAAACAACAAACACCTATATTAGGTACTCGTACTTATTATAATTATTTACATTACAATGAATAAAATCAGAGAAGTATATATTTACAATACAATAGTCTTACATACGTCAAAACACACTTTGGTGTACCTACTTGGATATTTTTTTATAGTTTACGTATAGGTACCTATAATTATTATTATGAATGAATCTATCTATCTATCATCATCAGCTACGATCGTTTTATTATGGTATAGGCATTTCATTTAGGTACTTACTTTTAAACCTACCTACGTATTTTTGGAGTACCTACACTACTCACTCGCTCGCTTCTTTTTCAATTTGGAACTAAAATAATAATTTTGGATAACCTAATAATTTAGTACCTAAGCAGCATTCTGTTTTACGAAACAACTGACTGAGAGACTGTATCGTCCAATCTACCAACCAGCGACGAGCGTCGGCTCGCCTCGCCCCGCGCACCTCCCGTTTCTGTCCCCCGCCCGCTGAGCTCCGGGTACAGTATAAATATAAGACAGGAGCGCGTGTTAAAAAATTCACCATTCGCTCGCTCGCGTCGTTCGTGTGCGCGCACCCGTGCTGTTATTATTATCGTGTGATTTTTGAAACCCCACTGTAAAGAAGATGACCGGTCGCGGTAAGGGAGGAAAGGGTCTGGGAAAAGGAGGAGCCAAGCGTCACAGGAAGGTGCTTCGTGATAACATCCAAGGTATCACGAAGCCCGCCATCCGTCGTCTGGCTCGCAGAGGCGGCGTGAAACGTATCTCCGGTCTGATCTACGAAGAGACTCGCGGTGTGCTTAAAGTGTTCCTAGAGAACGTCATTCGCGACGCTGTCACTTACACCGAGCACGCCAAGAGGAAGACCGTCACCGCCATGGACGTCGTCTACGCTCTGAAGCGCCAGGGTCGCACCCTGTACGGTTTCGGCGGTTAAACACCTGCATCGCATCGGCCGCGTGTACGTGTTGCCTGCGCAACCAGCTCTGCATACCGTGGTGGACGTGTGTGTGTTGTGTTTGTTGTGAACATAATCATACCGTTCGACCATGCGTATATAGACGCGCACTTAAAAAAAAAGGCCCTTTTCAGGGCCGCATACGATTCGATAAATATGAAATATGTTTCTTTACTGGAATTGTCTAAAAAACGTGCCTCTAAGCCCACCACCAGTCACGTCATTCAATTCGTTACCAATATACTATACCTACTGTACACACAAATTCATTACCTTACTACTCGCAGTGTAATACGTACCTACCTAGGTACTTAGGTTTTGAAGTTTGTTAGGGAGTTACCTCTACGAGAGGGGTTGAATATATGAATGAAACACCGTTATTATAATAATTATTATTAAATCAGTTTTACTTACTTACATATTACATACCACATACACGACATAGATACTAATGCTCTCGCTTATATAGGTAGGTACTAGATACTCGTACTAGACGCGCTAAGTTGACGTACGTTCTACGCGTGAAAAGCCCATCACCGCCCCACTGATGTGTATACTGGAATTGAAAAATAAAAAAATTAGTACTTAGATTACTACCTACCTACCTACCTACCTACCTACCTACCTACCTACCTATTCGTTTGATAGGCCCTCGGTGCGCGATGTGCCGTTTGTTTATGGTGGATGTCGTGTTGTTGTTATTATTATTGCAATTTCGCTCTCTCGCATCTAATGAGGGTTTTTTTTTTTTTTTTTGTAAGTTATTTATTATTTTGCGTATCATTTCATTGTATATACGTAGCTGTATCGCAGGCAGGGCCTACTTACTCACTTCACTTAGGTACTTGGTCGGTTAGTTAGTTAGTATACGAGCCGTACGCACGGACCGCGGGGGACAGCAGGCGCGCCCGCGCCCGAGTACTATTACGTCTATTAATATAATATTACACATTGTTTAATACGCTTTCTGATGCGATCGCACCGATATGTACACTGTCAACTCGTCGAAGGGCACTCTCGTCTTTTAATATCACTATATTAATAGGTTGCACGTCCTGGACGGAGTCGTCCGTCCTTAGCGGTTCGGCGCTCGCGGTGTTTTACGACGCTTCACTTTTAGGCCGATAATGCCTTCGCGAGACCGTGTGATATCGACGGAGTCCTGTTACCACACAAGCTCGATATCCTCCTAGTTGACGCGTCGACGTTTATCGGCACCAACTATCACTTTTATAGAGAAAATAACGTTTTGAACACGACCCGACCTACGCTTCGTACGCAGTCGTCAAAATAAAACACCGCCACCGGCTGAACGACCACCTCACGCTCCCCGAATTCGCACACCCGCATCGTCAACTTCATGACCTATCCGAAACTGTAACACTACGTCGCACTAAGGGCCGTTAACCATTCTTTTTATTTATTTTATTAGATACGTGTTAGTGAAAACTTTCAAGCGTTCATACGAGAAAACGTCCCGCGACATCACGGCGCTCGTTACGGTAAAGTTTCGTCGCGCTTAGGCGTACGTATACGAAACTCGTGAAACCTATAAGTGGCGACATCTAAGTCTCTCTCTTTATAGAATATTAATATACGTCGTGTATTATCTCCTCACTCAGTGTGTTTTAAGTAGTGTCAAGTCGAGAAATTTTATTAATTCAACAAAAATAAAATGGCAGACACCGCAGTTGCTACCGAGGCTCCCGCGCCCGCTACACCAGCGAAGAAACAGGCGAGACAGGCCGGCGGCGCAGGTGCCGCGAAGAAACCGAAGGCGAAGCCTACCCATCCCAAAACGTCTGAGATGGTCACGAACGCCATCAAGGAGATGAAGGAGCGCAGCGGATCTTCCCTGCAGGCGATCAAGAAGTACATCGCCGCGCAGTACAAGGTCGACGCGGAGAAACTGGCTCCGTTCATCAGGAAATACCTGAAGAGCGCCGTCGAATCTGGCGCACTGATCCAGACCAAGGGCAAGGGTGCCTCCGGTTCCTTCAAGCTCGAGTCGAAATCGGCCGCGGCCAAGAAACCCGCCGGCGCAGCTGGCAAGGCCGCCGGCAAGGCGCCCGCCGCCGCCGCCGCGAAGGCCAAGAAGGCGACCGCCTCTGCGGCCGGCGCCAAGACCAAGAAGGCAGCAGCCGCCGCCGCGGCCGCATCTGCCGCCTCCGGCTCACCTTCAAAGTCCAAAGCATCGGCCGCCGCCGCCGCCAAGGACAAGAAGGCCGCCGCCGCTAAGAAGAAGCCGGCACCCAAGAAAGCCGCCGCCCCCGCTAAGGCGAAGGGAGGCGCCGCTCCCAAAGCTAAGAAGACCGCGAAGCCGCCAACCAAGAAACCTAAAGCGCCTAAACCCAAGAAGGCCGCGGCTACACCCAAGTCTAAGCCGGCAGCCAAGAAAGCGTCCGCCGCTAAGAAGTAAGCTACGGTCGCGTTCGCGTTACACCGGCGACGGCGACGACGACGACGACAGCGCGGCGCAGAGTCGGCCGACCAGACGACCACCACCATCAATACACGCTACTACTACCACTAGGTACTACTACAGCAACAGCAGCTGATGAGTGATAGTGACAAATGTGCGTGCGCGTCTTGCCTA
>OX438682.1:4600000-4646629 GCA_949316385.1 Globia sparganii
TGCCGCAACTGTGAGCCACGAGCGCCCATATAAATACAACTGTTCGTCCCGTTTGATGTTTTATACTGCGACTGAACTCCGTTCCGGTAGCACGTGTACTCGACAAATTTCATAATGCCGCCCAAGACAAGTGGTAAAGCCGCCAAGAAGTCTGGCAAAGCCCAGAAGAACATCTCCAAGACCGACAAGAAGAAGAAGAAGCACAAGAGGAAGGAGAGTTACGCCATCTACATCTACAAGGTGTTGAAGCAGGTGCACCCCGACACCGGTATCTCCAGCAAGGCCATGTCTATCATGAACTCGTTCGTGAACGACATCTTCGAGCGTATCGCCGCCGAAGCTTCCCGTCTCGCCCACTACAACAAGAGATCGACCATCACGTCCAGGGAGGTGCAGACGTCCGTCAGGCTCCTGCTGCCCGGCGAGCTCGCCAAGCACGCCGTCAGTGAAGGCACCAAGGCCGTCACCAAATACACCAGCTCCAAGTGAGCGGTCGGTCGGTAGGCGGCTACCAAGAGCCGCCGCCGACGCTCCGTCACAACGCCGCCTCGTGTCTGTGTACAGTGTTAAACCCAGTGCGCTTGTTCGTGTGTCTTGTTGACTGTGGTGCGTGTTAATCGTGTTAGTGTCATCGTATTGTGCACACATACATACATACATACATACACACAAGTGCACCCACATGTGCTGTGTGTGTGTCATGTATATGTGCGTACGTGCGAGACGCGCATGATCCACGTGTTACGAGCAAAACCACGACAAACGTCTGGACGCGCACGCACACCGTGGGATGGCAGGAGTGAAAACAAAAGGCCCTTTTCAGGGCCACAAATATGTTCATGTGATAAATTCACGTTTCTTTAAATTTGAATACAGTCAAAACGTTACTATTTACCTACCTGCCTACCTGTTACATACACACCCTACATAGATAGATAGACAGACAGACAGACAGATAGATATTTATTTATTTAATACTTCAAGCACATAAATGTACAGAGGCGGACTTAATGCCATAGGCATTTTCTACCAGTCAACCTTTGGGTGATGCAGAGACAAACAGTGGTAGGTGCAATCATGAAAACAATGAGAAAATATTACCGTTGTGATGATACTGCCAGCTTCTTGCGAATGTGCTCACGAACTTGTAACTTTGAAGTATAATCGGTTGGTTGCCATCCTGATTTTGATTTCTTGGGGGAGCGCATTCCACAGAGAGATAGACTGAACGAAGAAGGAAGAGTGTATGACGTCTGTGCGGTGAGTGGGACATTGGAGAAGACGATTGGAGAAGGAATCAAGAAATGAAAATCAAAATCGGTACGTACGCTTTGTATCATAATTTGTATGTAAAAAAACAAAAAAGACTTATCAGGCATTACCTACCTACCTACCTACCTACCTACCTACCTACCTACCTAAATCTACTTACTTGCAAATGCATCAACAAAATATACAACATGCACAGAAAACTTCCTTGAGATTTTCTGTTTTCTGAAGTTATACTTTTGATAATAATTTATAATAAGTACCTACCTACTTTTTTTTTTTTTCTCCCTACACCGTTAGATTGGTGTATTTTCATAAATTTAAGTGATGTAGTCACTACTAGAGAGTAGGAGTACCTATTATGGATGAGTTTTATAGCATAACAAACAATATTGGATGCACGTTTTTAATTTCGACGTTGACAATTTTGCACCGAAGAAGTTGATATTATATTATGATGTTTATTGAATAATTATTTGGTATTTAGTTAGTTAAAAGGAAAAACAATATTTTAAATAGTTAGTTAGCTCGTTGCACTAAAGATGGCGCGCAGTTCGGGAGCGAGCGCGTGCGCTCACTCGCTACAGTATAAATACTCTGAACGCGCCCGGAACGTTTTTATTCACTCTCGTACGTTCGAAGTGTGCACCCGTCCGCGCGCGTCCGCTGCGTGTATATTTTCAGTTGAGTTGATTTTTATTATTTCCCTTTCGTTCCGTGTTTACGATGGCGCGTACTAAGCAGACCGCTCGTAAATCCACCGGTGGTAAGGCCCCGAGGAAACAGCTCGCCACCAAGGCTGCCCGCAAGAGCGCACCGGCCACCGGTGGCGTTAAGAAACCCCATCGCTACAGGCCCGGCACTGTGGCCCTCCGTGAGATTCGTCGCTACCAGAAGAGTACCGAACTGCTGATCCGCAAGCTTCCGTTCCAGCGTCTCGTGCGTGAGATCGCACAGGACTTCAAGACCGATCTCCGTTTCCAGAGCTCCGCTGTTATGGCGCTGCAGGAGGCTAGCGAAGCTTACCTCGTCGGTCTCTTCGAAGACACCAACTTGTGCGCGATTCACGCGAAGCGCGTCACCATCATGCCCAAGGACATCCAGTTGGCGCGCAGGATCAGAGGCGAACGCGCTTAAACTGCTGACGTCACACACACAATACACATCGCCCTACGACACGTTGACTGCCTTCGTGCAGTGCACCGTGTCTGTGGCTGTGGCTGTGGCTGTGCGTTAACATAAAAGGCCCTTTTCAGGGCCACATATGTATCAGATTATTAAATGTTTCTTTATAACAGACGTCACAAAAAACGTTTCCTACCTACCTACCTACCTAACAAACAAACAAACAAACAAAAACACACACACACTATCCACATAAACAACAAACACCTATATTAGGTACTCGTACTTATTATAATTATTTACATTACAATGAATAAAATCAGAGAAGTATATATTTACAATACAATAGTCTTACATACGTCAAAACACACTTTGGTGTACCTACTTGGATATTTTTTTATAGTTTACGTATAGGTACCTATAATTATTATTATGAATGAATCTATCTATCTATCATCATCAGCTACGATCGTTTTATTATGGTATAGGCATTTCATTTAGGTACTTACTTTTAAACCTACCTACGTATTTTTGGAGTACCTACACTACTCACTCGCTCGCTTCTTTTTCAATTTGGAACTAAAATAATAATTTTGGATAACCTAATAATTTAGTACCTAAGCAGCATTCTGTTTTACGAAACAACTGACTGAGAGACTGTATCGTCCAATCTACCAACCAGCGACGAGCGTCGGCTCGCCTCGCCCCGCGCACCTCCCGTTTCTGTCCCCCGCCCGCTGAGCTCCGGGTACAGTATAAATATAAGACAGGAGCGCGTGTTAAAAAATTCACCATTCGCTCGCTCGCGTCGTTCGTGTGCGCGCACCCGTGCTGTTATTATTATCGTGTGATTTTTGAAACCCCACTGTAAAGAAGATGACCGGTCGCGGTAAGGGAGGAAAGGGTCTGGGAAAAGGAGGAGCCAAGCGTCACAGGAAGGTGCTTCGTGATAACATCCAAGGTATCACGAAGCCCGCCATCCGTCGTCTGGCTCGCAGAGGCGGCGTGAAACGTATCTCCGGTCTGATCTACGAAGAGACTCGCGGTGTGCTTAAAGTGTTCCTAGAGAACGTCATTCGCGACGCTGTCACTTACACCGAGCACGCCAAGAGGAAGACCGTCACCGCCATGGACGTCGTCTACGCTCTGAAGCGCCAGGGTCGCACCCTGTACGGTTTCGGCGGTTAAACACCTGCATCGCATCGGCCGCGTGTACGTGTTGCCTGCGCAACCAGCTCTGCATACCGTGGTGGACGTGTGTGTGTTGTGTTTGTTGTGAACATAATCATACCGTTCGACCATGCGTATATAGACGCGCACTTAAAAAAAAAGGCCCTTTTCAGGGCCGCATACGATTCGATAAATATGAAATATGTTTCTTTACTGGAATTGTCTAAAAAACGTGCCTCTAAGCCCACCACCAGTCACGTCATTCAATTCGTTACCAATATACTATACCTACTGTACACACAAATTCATTACCTTACTACTCGCAGTGTAATACGTACCTACCTAGGTACTTAGGTTTTGAAGTTTGTTAGGGAGTTACCTCTACGAGAGGGGTTGAATATATGAATGAAACACCGTTATTATAATAATTATTATTAAATCAGTTTTACTTACTTACATATTACATACCACATACACGACATAGATACTAATGCTCTCGCTTATATAGGTAGGTACTAGATACTCGTACTAGACGCGCTAAGTTGACGTACGTTCTACGCGTGAAAAGCCCATCACCGCCCCACTGATGTGTATACTGGAATTGAAAAATAAAAAAATTAGTACTTAGATTACTACCTACCTACCTACCTACCTACCTACCTACCTACCTACCTATTCGTTTGATAGGCCCTCGGTGCGCGATGTGCCGTTTGTTTATGGTGGATGTCGTGTTGTTGTTATTATTATTGCAATTTCGCTCTCTCGCATCTAATGAGGGTTTTTTTTTTTTTTTTTGTAAGTTATTTATTATTTTGCGTATCATTTCATTGTATATACGTAGCTGTATCGCAGGCAGGGCCTACTTACTCACTTCACTTAGGTACTTGGTCGGTTAGTTAGTTAGTATACGAGCCGTACGCACGGACCGCGGGGGACAGCAGGCGCGCCCGCGCCCGAGTACTATTACGTCTATTAATATAATATTACACATTGTTTAATACGCTTTCTGATGCGATCGCACCGATATGTACACTGTCAACTCGTCGAAGGGCACTCTCGTCTTTTAATATCACTATATTAATAGGTTGCACGTCCTGGACGGAGTCGTCCGTCCTTAGCGGTTCGGCGCTCGCGGTGTTTTACGACGCTTCACTTTTAGGCCGATAATGCCTTCGCGAGACCGTGTGATATCGACGGAGTCCTGTTACCACACAAGCTCGATATCCTCCTAGTTGACGCGTCGACGTTTATCGGCACCAACTATCACTTTTATAGAGAAAATAACGTTTTGAACACGACCCGACCTACGCTTCGTACGCAGTCGTCAAAATAAAACACCGCCACCGGCTGAACGACCACCTCACGCTCCCCGAATTCGCACACCCGCATCGTCAACTTCATGACCTATCCGAAACTGTAACACTACGTCGCACTAAGGGCCGTTAACCATTCTTTTTATTTATTTTATTAGATACGTGTTAGTGAAAACTTTCAAGCGTTCATACGAGAAAACGTCCCGCGACATCACGGCGCTCGTTACGGTAAAGTTTCGTCGCGCTTAGGCGTACGTATACGAAACTCGTGAAACCTATAAGTGGCGACATCTAAGTCTCTCTCTTTATAGAATATTAATATACGTCGTGTATTATCTCCTCACTCAGTGTGTTTTAAGTAGTGTCAAGTCGAGAAATTTTATTAATTCAACAAAAATAAAATGGCAGACACCGCAGTTGCTACCGAGGCTCCCGCGCCCGCTACACCAGCGAAGAAACAGGCGAGACAGGCCGGCGGCGCAGGTGCCGCGAAGAAACCGAAGGCGAAGCCTACCCATCCCAAAACGTCTGAGATGGTCACGAACGCCATCAAGGAGATGAAGGAGCGCAGCGGATCTTCCCTGCAGGCGATCAAGAAGTACATCGCCGCGCAGTACAAGGTCGACGCGGAGAAACTGGCTCCGTTCATCAGGAAATACCTGAAGAGCGCCGTCGAATCTGGCGCACTGATCCAGACCAAGGGCAAGGGTGCCTCCGGTTCCTTCAAGCTCGAGTCGAAATCGGCCGCGGCCAAGAAACCCGCCGGCGCAGCTGGCAAGGCCGCCGGCAAGGCGCCCGCCGCCGCCGCCGCGAAGGCCAAGAAGGCGACCGCCTCTGCGGCCGGCGCCAAGACCAAGAAGGCAGCAGCCGCCGCCGCGGCCGCATCTGCCGCCTCCGGCTCACCTTCAAAGTCCAAAGCATCGGCCGCCGCCGCCGCCAAGGACAAGAAGGCCGCCGCCGCTAAGAAGAAGCCGGCACCCAAGAAAGCCGCCGCCCCCGCTAAGGCGAAGGGAGGCGCCGCTCCCAAAGCTAAGAAGACCGCGAAGCCGCCAACCAAGAAACCTAAAGCGCCTAAACCCAAGAAGGCCGCGGCTACACCCAAGTCTAAGCCGGCAGCCAAGAAAGCGTCCGCCGCTAAGAAGTAAGCTACGGTCGCGTTCGCGTTACACCGGCGACGGCGACGACGACGACGACAGCGCGGCGCAGAGTCGGCCGACCAGACGACCACCACCATCAATACACGCTACTACTACCACTAGGTACTACTACAGCAACAGCAGCTGATGAGTGATAGTGACAAATGTGCGTGCGCGTCTTGCCTACTGCGTGTGTGTTTTTGTGTACATTCATAGTGTGTTTGTATAAAATAATACACTGTAGTAGAGAGAGGCGCGCGCGTGATTTGTGCGTTTGTTTTTATCATCGTCCAACCGCGCGCACGCAGTACGTACGCGTCTATCGTCCTCGGGAAGGAGGGTGCGAAACGCGCTCGACGTGTCTCGAGCTCGTCCGACCAAACGATTCATCAGAAGCAGCAAGCAACTGAAGAAACCACGGATGGCGGCGGCACCGAGATGCTTAGCGCGCGTGCATGCGCTCCCCACACCAAAAAGCCCTTTTCAGGGCTAACAATAATATCATGAATATGAACAATATTCGTTTCTGTAACACAGACTAGTCAAAACGTTGTAAAATAATAACACACGCATTTATATATAGTACATACACAACTCGCAAAAAAAAAAAAAATAAATTACCTATCCTACCTATAATAAATAGAGCTAGAGCTAGCTAGCTAGCTATACATACATACATACATACATACATACATACATACATACATATACCTACCTACCTACCTACCTACCTACTTACTTGCTTGCTTGCTTGCTTGCTTGCTTGCTTGCTTGCTTGCTTGCTTGCTTGCTTGCTTGCTTGCTTGCTTGCTTGCTTGCTTGCTTACTTACTTACTTACTATTACTAACTAACTAGGTACCTACCTACCTACCTACCTACCTACCTACCTACCGTACGTATAGGGAGATAAAAAAAAAAAAGAAATCTATGAACTGTGTAGTTATTATCAAAAATCTCTACCCACCCCGTATCCATAATATGGTGGTGCAGCAGTAGTGTACCCGTGGAGCGCGCGCGCGCGCGCTTGCGCGTTTTGTGAATTAATTTCGTTTGCTGTGTACCCCTCCCACTGACACAGCTACGCGGTGCGCGTATAAATGTGTCGCGCAACTACGGCTGCTCGCATTTATAACTAGATTCTTTCGGCGCGCGCACTGTTGTACGCGTGTTTCGTTGTTTTCGTGATACAAATCCTTCAATTATGTCTGGTCGCGGTAAAGGTGGCAAGGTGAAGGGAAAGGCAAAGTCCCGTTCCAACCGTGCTGGTCTCCAGTTCCCTGTGGGTCGTATTCACAGGCTGCTGCGTAACGGAAACTACGCCGAGCGCGTGGGTGCCGGCGCTCCCGTCTACTTGGCCGCCGTGATGGAGTATCTGGCTGCTGAGGTCCTCGAGTTGGCCGGCAACGCCGCGAGAGACAACAAGAAGACCAGGATCATCCCGCGTCATCTTCAATTGGCCATCCGCAACGACGAGGAGTTGAACAAGCTGCTCTCCGGTGTGACGATCGCTCAAGGTGGTGTGCTGCCGAACATCCAGGCCGTGCTACTGCCCAAGAAGACCGAGAAGAAGGCTTAAACGCGGTGCCGCGACGTGTATGAACGTGGCGTGGTGCTTCGTGCGAGTGCCCCCGCACGCGTACTTCGATATAATATTTATGCCTATACCCATAAATCTATTATGTCGGTTGCGCGATGCTCAACCGCTCGCGTATGCATTCAAAACAAAAGGCCCTTTTCAGGGCCACAATATGATTCGTCAAATATATAAAAAAAGACAGTTTCTTTAACGGTGTTGTCGTCAAACAAAAACGTACGAGTACCCATCTACCTACCACACGCACTCTCTTTACTTAATTACTACCTCCAAGTAACTGAAACTACGTATAATGTACACGTAGTATGTATGTAATGGATTTATAAAATATATTTGCCCTCTCCTCATGATGAGTTAATTATGTAGTTAGGTACACACAGTTTATGAGCAGTACAAAACGCTGTCGGTATGTACCTAAGTAGTAAGTATGTATGACAGAAACTATTTTGGCTACATAATAAAACAACACCTATTCATACTTATAATTTATTTAATGCGTTGTTTTCTTGAATTTATTATTATAATTTTTTTTTTTTTTTTTTTTTAATTTATTTTTTTTTTTTTTTTTTTATGTCGAACGAACAGAAGCGCGTCGCCCCGCTCCCTTCGCTTCCCTCCCGGGCATCCCCTCTCCCCGCGCCCGATCTACACTCTAGCTTAGGAGCGTTGTGATTGGTCCGCCGCTGCGTCGGATTTCTCACCGCTTGCCGCAACTGTGAGCCACGAGCGCCCATATAAATACAACTGTTCGTCCCGTTTGATGTTTTATACTGCGACTGAACTCCGTTCCGGTAGCACGTGTACTCGACAAATTTCATAATGCCGCCCAAGACAAGTGGTAAAGCCGCCAAGAAGTCTGGCAAAGCCCAGAAGAACATCTCCAAGACCGACAAGAAGAAGAAGAAGCACAAGAGGAAGGAGAGTTACGCCATCTACATCTACAAGGTGTTGAAGCAGGTGCACCCCGACACCGGTATCTCCAGCAAGGCCATGTCTATCATGAACTCGTTCGTGAACGACATCTTCGAGCGTATCGCCGCCGAAGCTTCCCGTCTCGCCCACTACAACAAGAGATCGACCATCACGTCCAGGGAGGTGCAGACGTCCGTCAGGCTCCTGCTGCCCGGCGAGCTCGCCAAGCACGCCGTCAGTGAAGGCACCAAGGCCGTCACCAAATACACCAGCTCCAAGTGAGCGGTCGGTCGGTAGGCGGCTACCAAGAGCCGCCGCCGACGCTCCGTCACAACGCCGCCTCGTGTCTGTGTACAGTGTTAAACCCAGTGCGCTTGTTCGTGTGTCTTGTTGACTGTGGTGCGTGTTAATCGTGTTAGTGTCATCGTATTGTGCACACATACATACATACATACATACACACAAGTGCACCCACATGTGCTGTGTGTGTGTCATGTATATGTGCGTACGTGCGAGACGCGCATGATCCACGTGTTACGAGCAAAACCACGACAAACGTCTGGACGCGCACGCACACCGTGGGATGGCAGGAGTGAAAACAAAAGGCCCTTTTCAGGGCCACAAATATGTTCATGTGATAAATTCACGTTTCTTTAAATTTGAATACAGTCAAAACGTTACTATTTACCTACCTGCCTACCTGTTACATACACACCCTACATAGATAGATAGACAGACAGACAGACAGATAGATATTTATTTATTTAATACTTCAAGCACATAAATGTACAGAGGCGGACTTAATGCCATAGGCATTTTCTACCAGTCAACCTTTGGGTGATGCAGAGACAAACAGTGGTAGGTGCAATCATGAAAACAATGAGAAAATATTACCGTTGTGATGATACTGCCAGCTTCTTGCGAATGTGCTCACGAACTTGTAACTTTGAAGTATAATCGGTTGGTTGCCATCCTGATTTTGATTTCTTGGGGGAGCGCATTCCACAGAGAGATAGACTGAACGAAGAAGGAAGAGTGTATGACGTCTGTGCGGTGAGTGGGACATTGGAGAAGACGATTGGAGAAGGAATCAAGAAATGAAAATCAAAATCGGTACGTACGCTTTGTATCATAATTTGTATGTAAAAAAACAAAAAAGACTTATCAGGCATTACCTACCTACCTACCTACCTACCTACCTACCTACCTACCTAAATCTACTTACTTGCAAATGCATCAACAAAATATACAACATGCACAGAAAACTTCCTTGAGATTTTCTGTTTTCTGAAGTTATACTTTTGATAATAATTTATAATAAGTACCTACCTACTTTTTTTTTTTTTCTCCCTACACCGTTAGATTGGTGTATTTTCATAAATTTAAGTGATGTAGTCACTACTAGAGAGTAGGAGTACCTATTATGGATGAGTTTTATAGCATAACAAACAATATTGGATGCACGTTTTTAATTTCGACGTTGACAATTTTGCACCGAAGAAGTTGATATTATATTATGATGTTTATTGAATAATTATTTGGTATTTAGTTAGTTAAAAGGAAAAACAATATTTTAAATAGTTAGTTAGCTCGTTGCACTAAAGATGGCGCGCAGTTCGGGAGCGAGCGCGTGCGCTCACTCGCTACAGTATAAATACTCTGAACGCGCCCGGAACGTTTTTATTCACTCTCGTACGTTCGAAGTGTGCACCCGTCCGCGCGCGTCCGCTGCGTGTATATTTTCAGTTGAGTTGATTTTTATTATTTCCCTTTCGTTCCGTGTTTACGATGGCGCGTACTAAGCAGACCGCTCGTAAATCCACCGGTGGTAAGGCCCCGAGGAAACAGCTCGCCACCAAGGCTGCCCGCAAGAGCGCACCGGCCACCGGTGGCGTTAAGAAACCCCATCGCTACAGGCCCGGCACTGTGGCCCTCCGTGAGATTCGTCGCTACCAGAAGAGTACCGAACTGCTGATCCGCAAGCTTCCGTTCCAGCGTCTCGTGCGTGAGATCGCACAGGACTTCAAGACCGATCTCCGTTTCCAGAGCTCCGCTGTTATGGCGCTGCAGGAGGCTAGCGAAGCTTACCTCGTCGGTCTCTTCGAAGACACCAACTTGTGCGCGATTCACGCGAAGCGCGTCACCATCATGCCCAAGGACATCCAGTTGGCGCGCAGGATCAGAGGCGAACGCGCTTAAACTGCTGACGTCACACACACAATACACATCGCCCTACGACACGTTGACTGCCTTCGTGCAGTGCACCGTGTCTGTGGCTGTGGCTGTGGCTGTGCGTTAACATAAAAGGCCCTTTTCAGGGCCACATATGTATCAGATTATTAAATGTTTCTTTATAACAGACGTCACAAAAAACGTTTCCTACCTACCTACCTACCTACCTACCTAACAAACAAACAAAAACACACACACACTATCCACATAAACAACAAACACCTATATTAGGTACTCGTACTTATTATAATTATTTACATTACAATGAATAAAATCAGAGAAGTATATATTTACAATACAATAGTCTTACATACGTCAAAACACACTTTGGTGTACCTACTTGGATATTTTTTTATAGTTTACGTATAGGTACCTATAATTATTATTATGAATGAATCTATCTATCTATCATCATCAGCTACGATCGTTTTATTATGGTATAGGCATTTCATTTAGGTACTTACTTTTAAACCTACCTACGTATTTTTGGAGTACCTACACTACTCACTCGCTCGCTTCTTTTTCAATTTGGAACTAAAATAATAATTTTGGATAACCTAATAATTTAGTACCTAAGCAGCATTCTGTTTTACGAAACAACTGACTGAGAGACTGTATCGTCCAATCTACCAACCAGCGACGAGCGTCGGCTCGCCTCGCCCCGCGCACCTCCCGTTTCTGTCCCCCGCCCGCTGAGCTCCGGGTACAGTATAAATATAAGACAGGAGCGCGTGTTAAAAAATTCCCCGCCCCACTCATACTACTCATGACCGCCATCTTCAATGGCGCCATGAGCAACAACATCTTCCCGAACGCGTGGAAAGAAGCCACCGTCATAGGTATCCCAAAGCCAGGCAAACCCAAGTCTGAGCCCTCCAGCTACCGCCCCATCAGTCTGCTTAACGTCTTCGGCAAAATCTACGAGAGGCTTATTTTTAAGCGTCTCAAAGACTATGCCGAGGCAAAGAGCCTCATCCCTAACGAGCAGTTTGGTTTCCGTACCAAACACTCTTGCATCCACCAAGTCCACCGCATCGTCGAGCACATCAGCGCTGGCTTTCAGCGCAGTGCTACGACAGGCGCCCTATTCTTCGACATAGCGAAAGCATTCGACAAAGTTTGGCACAATGGCTTATTATATAAGCTATACTCTCTTGGGGTGCCAGACCGTCTCGTGCTCATCTTACGAGACTTCCTGTCGGATCGCTCTTTTCGCTACCGCGTCGAGGGCGCACTCTCCACCCCTCACCCCGTCCGTGCCGGAGTCCCCCAGGGTTCCGTTATTTCCCCTCTCCTGTTCACCCTATTCACCAGCGACATTCCCACGTGTAAAAAGGCACAGTTGGCTCTATTCGCCGACGACACTGCCATTTATCACACGGGTCGCTGTCATGACGCCATCGCCCGTACTCTCCAGACTTCCGCAAACGTCCTAGGCGCTTGGTTCCGGAAGTGGAGAATCGAGGTCAACCCTGACAAGAGTCAGGCGGTTCTCTTTTCCAAACATAGTCGATTCGCCCCCCCCCTCCCCAGTCCTATCACTATGTACGGCAAACAGATACCGTGGGGTAAGCAAGCGAAGTACCTAGGAGTTATCCTCGACCGTCACCTCACTTTCGGAGAGCACATAAAGACGGCTCGTTCGCGAGCCGCTTTCGCTCTCGGTAGGCTCCACTTCCTTCTCACTGCCCGAAGCAAATTGTCACTGAAGTGCAAATTGCGACTCTACACCGCGGTCATCCGCCCTATCATGACTTACGCTTGCGTAGTCTTCGCACACGCCAAGCCTCGTCACCTGCATAAAATGCAGACCCTCCAAAACCGTTTCCTTAGAAAGGTCACGGGAGCCCCCTTCTATGTCCGGAACATCAACCTCCATCTCGATCTTAGGATCCCCACCGTCCAGCAGTTCATGAAACGCCTCTCCAAGCGCTTCTTTGATTCTGCCATCAAACACCCCAATCCCCTGATTGCGGCGGCCTCCCGATACACTCCCTCTCGCATAAGTAGGATTCGCCGACCAAGGCATACTCTTACCCTCCCCGACGACGCTACGACCCTCCTACAGGAGAGTAGCAAGAAAACAAGTACTTTAAACAAGTACAAGCCCAGACAGCCGTCCTATCGTCCTCGCCGTCGAGGCCCGTCGCGACGCCCCGTACCTAGTCCACCCCGACCCTTGCTCGAGCCAGCCCGCGCCGCTGAGCCTGTAGTTTTAAATTCGTCCCTAAACAATACCGATCCAGCCTGTCCCTTGCTGCCCTCTTCCAGCGACGCCCTAAGCCGAGGTCCGAACCCCACGGGGGGTGCCCTTAGCGTGAGTCGCTTAGTTTTTAGTTAGTTTTTAAGCCCTGGCTGGAGGCCTTAACTTCAAGGCATCCACAGGAAAGTCCGGTTAAGCAGTCGACAACCTCCTACAGGTTGAACTGCGAGATGCCATTATTAAAAAAAAAAAAAAAACGTGTTAAAAAATTCACCATTCGCTCGCTCGCGTCGTTCGTGTGCGCGCACCCGTGCTGTTATTATTATCGTGTGATTTTTGAAACCCCACTGTAAAGAAGATGACCGGTCGCGGTAAGGGAGGAAAGGGTCTGGGAAAAGGAGGAGCCAAGCGTCACAGGAAGGTGCTTCGTGATAACATCCAAGGTATCACGAAGCCCGCCATCCGTCGTCTGGCTCGCAGAGGCGGCGTGAAACGTATCTCCGGTCTGATCTACGAAGAGACTCGCGGTGTGCTTAAAGTGTTCCTAGAGAACGTCATTCGCGACGCTGTCACTTACACCGAGCACGCCAAGAGGAAGACCGTCACCGCCATGGACGTCGTCTACGCTCTGAAGCGCCAGGGTCGCACCCTGTACGGTTTCGGCGGTTAAACACCTGCATCGCATCGGCCGCGTGTACGTGTTGCCTGCGCAACCAGCTCTGCATACCGTGGTGGACGTGTGTGTGTTGTGTTTGTTGTGAACATAATCATACCGTTCGACCATGCGTATATAGACGCGCACTTAAAAAAAAAGGCCCTTTTCAGGGCCGCATACGATTCGATAAATATGAAATATGTTTCTTTACTGGAATTGTCTAAAAAACGTGCCTCTAAGCCCACCACCAGTCACGTCATTCAATTCGTTACCAATATACTATACCTACTGTACACACAAATTCATTACCTTACTACTCGCAGTGTAATACGTACCTACCTAGGTACTTAGGTTTTGAAGTTTGTTAGGGAGTTACCTCTACGAGAGGGGTTGAATATATGAATGAAACACCGTTATTATAATAATTATTATTAAATCAGTTTTACTTACTTACATATTACATACCACATACACGACATAGATACTAATGCTCTCGCTTATATAGGTAGGTACTAGATACTCGTACTAGACGCGCTAAGTTGACGTACGTTCTACGCGTGAAAAGCCCATCACCGCCCCACTGATGTGTATACTGGAATTGAAAAATAAAAAAATTAGTACTTAGATTACTACCTACCTACCTACCTACCTACCTACCTACCTACCTACCTACCTACCTATTCGTTTGATAGGCCCTCGGTGCGCGATGTGCCGTTTGTTTATGGTGGATGTCGTGTTGTTGTTATTATTATTGCAATTTCGCTCTCTCGCATCTAATGAGGGTTTTTTTTTTTTTTTTTGTAAGTTATTTATTATTTTGCGTATCATTTCATTGTATATACGTAGCTGTATCGCAGGCAGGGCCTACTTACTCACTTCACTTAGGTACTTGGTCGGTTAGTTAGTTAGTATACGAGCCGTACGCACGGACCGCGGGGGACAGCAGGCGCGCCCGCGCCCGAGTACTATTACGTCTATTAATATAATATTACACATTGTTTAATACGCTTTCTGATGCGATCGCACCGATATGTACACTGTCAACTCGTCGAAGGGCACTCTCGTCTTTTAATATCACTATATTAATAGGTTGCACGTCCTGGACGGAGTCGTCCGTCCTTAGCGGTTCGGCGCTCGCGGTGTTTTACGACGCTTCACTTTTAGGCCGATAATGCCTTCGCGAGACCGTGTGATATCGACGGAGTCCTGTTACCACACAAGCTCGATATCCTCCTAGTTGACGCGTCGACGTTTATCGGCACCAACTATCACTTTTATAGAGAAAATAACGTTTTGAACACGACCCGACCTACGCTTCGTACGCAGTCGTCAAAATAAAACACCGCCACCGGCTGAACGACCACCTCACGCTCCCCGAATTCGCACACCCGCATCGTCAACTTCATGACCTATCCGAAACTGTAACACTACGTCGCACTAAGGGCCGTTAACCATTCTTTTTATTTATTTTATTAGATACGTGTTAGTGAAAACTTTCAAGCGTTCATACGAGAAAACGTCCCGCGACATCACGGCGCTCGTTACGGTAAAGTTTCGTCGCGCTTAGGCGTACGTATACGAAACTCGTGAAACCTATAAGTGGCGACATCTAAGTCTCTCTCTTTATAGAATATTAATATACGTCGTGTATTATCTCCTCACTCAGTGTGTTTTAAGTAGTGTCAAGTCGAGAAATTTTATTAATTCAACAAAAATAAAATGGCAGACACCGCAGTTGCTACCGAGGCTCCCGCGCCCGCTACACCAGCGAAGAAACAGGCGAGACAGGCCGGCGGCGCAGGTGCCGCGAAGAAACCGAAGGCGAAGCCTACCCATCCCAAAACGTCTGAGATGGTCACGAACGCCATCAAGGAGATGAAGGAGCGCAGCGGATCTTCCCTGCAGGCGATCAAGAAGTACATCGCCGCGCAGTACAAGGTCGACGCGGAGAAACTGGCTCCGTTCATCAGGAAATACCTGAAGAGCGCCGTCGAATCTGGCGCACTGATCCAGACCAAGGGCAAGGGTGCCTCCGGTTCCTTCAAGCTCGAGTCGAAATCGGCCGCGGCCAAGAAACCCGCCGGCGCAGCTGGCAAGGCCGCCGGCAAGGCGCCCGCCGCCGCCGCCGCGAAGGCCAAGAAGGCGACCGCCTCTGCGGCCGGCGCCAAGACCAAGAAGGCAGCAGCCGCCGCCGCGGCCGCATCTGCCGCCTCCGGCTCACCTTCAAAGTCCAAAGCATCGGCCGCCGCCGCCGCCAAGGACAAGAAGGCCGCCGCCGCTAAGAAGAAGCCGGCACCCAAGAAAGCCGCCGCCCCCGCTAAGGCGAAGGGAGGCGCCGCTCCCAAAGCTAAGAAGACCGCGAAGCCGCCAACCAAGAAACCTAAAGCGCCTAAACCCAAGAAGGCCGCGGCTACACCCAAGTCTAAGCCGGCAGCCAAGAAAGCGTCCGCCGCTAAGAAGTAAGCTACGGTCGCGTTCGCGTTACACCGGCGACGGCGACGACGACGACGACAGCGCGGCGCAGAGTCGGCCGACCAGACGACCACCACCATCAATACACGCTACTACTACCACTAGGTACTACTACAGCAACAGCAGCTGATGAGTGATAGTGACAAATGTGCGTGCGCGTCTTGCCTACTGCGTGTGTGTTTTTGTGTACATTCATAGTGTGTTTGTATAAAATAATACACTGTAGTAGAGAGAGGCGCGCGCGTGATTTGTGCGTTTGTTTTTATCATCGTCCAACCGCGCGCACGCAGTACGTACGCGTCTATCGTCCTCGGGAAGGAGGGTGCGAAACGCGCTCGACGTGTCTCGAGCTCGTCCGACCAAACGATTCATCAGAAGCAGCAAGCAACTGAAGAAACCACGGATGGCGGCGGCACCGAGATGCTTAGCGCGCGTGCATGCGCTCCCCACACCAAAAAGCCCTTTTCAGGGCTAACAATAATATCATGAATATGAACAATATTCGTTTCTGTAACACAGACTAGTCAAAACGTTGTAAAATAATAACACACGCATTTATATATAGTACATACACAACTCGCAAAAAAAAAAAAAAAAAAAAAATTACCTATCCTACCTATAATAAATAGAGCTAGAGCTAGCTAGCTAGCTATACATACATACATACATACATACATACATACATACATACATACATACATATACCTACCTACCTACCTACCTACCTACTTACTTGCTTGCTTGCTTGCTTGCTTGCTTGCTTGCTTGCTTGCTTGCTTGCTTGCTTGCTTGCTTGCTTGCTTGCTTGCTTGCTTGCTTACTTACTTACTTACTATTACTAACTAACTAGGTACCTACCTACCTACCTACCTACCTACCTACCTACCGTACGTATAGGGAGATAAAAAAAAAAAAGAAATCTATGAACTGTGTAGTTATTATCAAAAATCTCTACCCACCCCGTATCCATAATATGGTGGTGCAGCAGTAGTGTACCCGTGGAGCGCGCGCGCGCGCGCTTGCGCGTTTTGTGAATTAATTTCGTTTGCTGTGTACCCCTCCCACTGACACAGCTACGCGGTGCGCGTATAAATGTGTCGCGCAACTACGGCTGCTCGCCCCTCCGCGACCATCGCCTAGACATACTATTAGTCCAAGAGACCTTCCTTAAACCCCACCAGCGAGACCCGAAAATTGCCAACTATCGGTTAGTTCGCAATGACAGGACTCGCTGCCACAAAGGAGGTACTCTTATTTACTATAGATCCAGTCTATACTGCATCCCCCTAGACCCACCTTCCCTCTCCAACATAGAAGTCTCTGTCTGTCGGCTGGGCATGACAGGTCATCAACCTATAACGATCATCTCGGCGTATATGCCGCCTCCCAATTCTAACACTGACTCCGCGGCAACAAACGCCACCATCGGAAATGACCTCTCAGCCCTCCTCAACTTAAGTGACTCCGTCCTTCTGGCGGGCGATCTTAATGCAAAACATCCCGCGTGGAACAGCCGCCTGTCCAACACCAGAGGCAATGTACTGTACAACCTCTGCTGCCCCCTTAATTTC
Organism: Globia sparganii; assembly: GCA_949316385.1. NCBI lineage: Eukaryota > Metazoa > Arthropoda > Insecta > Lepidoptera > Noctuidae > Globia > Globia sparganii. The sequence goes on from OX438682.1 coordinate 4,617,654, forward strand.
GATGTCATCGCTCCGATGCATCCCACCCATTTTCCAAATAACCCAAATCACAACTCCGATGTGCTAGACGTCGCGCTTCTGAAGAATGTAAACTTGCGATTACACTCTATAGAGACGATAGACGAGCTGAATTCGGACCACAGACCAGTGATTATGGAGTTCTCACCCAGACATGGTCCATCAGACCCCTCTCAACCACCCCCCACAAAAGTGATTACGGACTGGGAGAAAGTAAGCGAATTGCTGAAATCTACCGAGTCCCCTCACTTAGACAAAATCCCCGACAACATCGAGACTGTAGCAGACGCAGAGGCCGCGATCGGCTCGATCACCGGACATGTGCAATCGGTCCTGAGCGAATGCTCAAGGGAGGTTCCGGCGGAGGATCACCACCGCTGGAATCTGCCGGACGATGTACGTGAACTGGTGACCGAGAAGAACGCGGCCATCCGTGCTTACAGGGCTTTCCCCTGCGCCAGTAACAAAGTTTTTATGCGTCGCTTAAAACGCAAATTAAGCAGATGCGTCAAAAAACTGCGCGAAGAACGTTGGGACAAGCTCCTCGATGATCTGGAACCGACCCATCAGGCCTTCTGGAACCTACAGAGGAAACTTCGATCCTCTGAGGAAGCCTCCATGCCCCCGCTCATTCGCCCAGATAAGAGCGTCGCCTTCGAAGACGACGAAAAAGCTGAATGCCTGGCTGACAGCCTAGAGTCTCAATGCTCCCCCAGTACTCAGCCTGTAGACCCAGCCCACCTCGCTGAGGTGGATGCTGAAGTCGAACGCCGAACCTCCCTCCCACCAGTCGAGGACCCAGATGAACCACTGCCCCCAGTCACTCCAGACGAGGTGGAGAGGATCATCAAGGGACTCAAACCTAGAAAAGCCCCTGGCTCGGACGGAATCACCAACAAGGTGATCAAACTTTTTTCCCCCGCACTTATAGTGCTATTGACCGCTATCTTCAATAGCGCCATGTCAAATAACATGTTCCCGCAGTCGTGGAAACAGGCCACTGTCATTGGCATCCCAAAACCGGGCAAGCCCAAGGCTAACCCGAGTAGTTATCGCCCTATCAGTCTCCTCAATGTCCTAGGCAAAATCTACGAGAGGCTTATTTACAAGCGTCTCAAAGACTATGCCGAAGCAAAGAGTTTAATCCCTAAAGAGCAGTTCGGATTTAGACCCCAACACTCCTGTGTCCAACAAGTGCATCGCATAGTCGAGCACATCAGTTCCCACTTTCAGCGAGGCCGGATGACCGGTGCCTTGTTCTTCGACATAGCTAAAGCTTTCGACAAGGTTTGGCACAACGGACTGATATACAAGCTGTACCAGCTCGGTGTGCCAGATCGTCTCGTGCTCATCCTCCGAGACTTTCTGTCGAACCGCACCTTCCGATATCGCATCGAGGGTGCGCTCTCTGCCCCTCATCCCATACATGCCGGCGTCCCTCAGGGCTCGGTAATTTCCCCACTAGCCTTCACGCTATACACTAGCGACATCCCAAGGAGTAATATAGCCCAGTTAGCACTTTTTGCTGACGACACGGCCATCTTCTACTCTGGCAGGAGTCCCTCGCGAATAGCCCGCACCCTCCAAAACTCCGCAAAAGCCCTTGGCGATTGGTTCCGGAGATGGAGAATAGAAGTAAATCCCGATAAGAGCCAGGCGGTACTATTTTCCAGACCCAACCGCCACCTCCCACCTACCCCAAGACCGATCACCATGTTTGACAAGCCTATCCCTTGGGAGAAGCAAGCCAAATACCTGGGGGTCATCCTCGACCAACGCCTGAACTTCGGTGAGCACATAAAGACGGTACGCTCGCGTGCCGCTTTCGCTCTCGGCAGGCTCCACTCCATGCTGAATGCGCGCAGCAAATTGTCACTCAACTGCAAATTGCGTATTTACACCGCGTGCATTCGGCCCATCCTGACATACGCGTGCCCCGTGTTCGCGCATGCCAAACCTCACCGCCTACACAGGATGCAGACTCTTCAAAACAGATTTCTCCGAAAGGCCACGGGCTCCCCGTGGTTCGTTAGGAACAACCAACTCCATGTTGACCTCAAGATACCCACTATCCAACAGTACATGAAACGCCTCACTAGGAGTTTCTTCGATAGGGCAGAGATCCACCCCAACCCCTTGATTTCTTCAGCCACCCAATACACCCCTTCCAACATCTCCAAGATCCGCCGTCCTAGGCACACCCTCCTCACACCCGATGACCCCATTACCCTTCTCCAGGAAGGCTGTAGGGAAACTAGCACACTACGTAAAAATAAATACAAATACAAACCGCGAACCCGGGCCCGCCGCCGAGGCCCCCCGCGACCCCCCCGTAACATCACGGTCCGACCCTTGCTCGACAAGCCAGCCCGCGCCGCTGAGCAAGTAGCTTTAAATTCCCCAAATAATAATTCGACCCAGCCTGACCATTGCTGCCCTCCCCTCAATGACCCACTAAGCCGAGGCCCGAACCCCACAGGGGGTGCCCTTAGTGCTAGTCATTTAAATATAAATCCTTAGTTTGTAAGCCCTGGCTGGGGGCCTTAAAGTAATTTTTGGCCACCACAGGATAGCCCGGTTAAGCAGTATGGCAACCTCCATGAGTTGCACAACTGCGAGTGGTCACACCTAAAAAAAAAAAAAAAAAAAAAAAAAAACGGCTGCTCGCATTTATAACTAGATTCTTTCGGCGCGCGCACTGTTGTACGCGTGTTTCGTTGTTTTCGTGATACAAATCCTTCAATTATGTCTGGTCGCGGTAAAGGTGGCAAGGTGAAGGGAAAGGCAAAGTCCCGTTCCAACCGTGCTGGTCTCCAGTTCCCTGTGGGTCGTATTCACAGGCTGCTGCGTAACGGAAACTACGCCGAGCGCGTGGGTGCCGGCGCTCCCGTCTACTTGGCCGCCGTGATGGAGTATCTGGCTGCTGAGGTCCTCGAGTTGGCCGGCAACGCCGCGAGAGACAACAAGAAGACCAGGATCATCCCGCGTCATCTTCAATTGGCCATCCGCAACGACGAGGAGTTGAACAAGCTGCTCTCCGGTGTGACGATCGCTCAAGGTGGTGTGCTGCCGAACATCCAGGCCGTGCTACTGCCCAAGAAGACCGAGAAGAAGGCTTAAACGCGGTGCCGCGACGTGTATGAACGTGGCGTGGTGCTTCGTGCGAGTGCCCCCGCACGCGTACTTCGATATAATATTTATGCCTATACCCATAAATCTATTATGTCGGTTGCGCGATGCTCAACCGCTCGCGTATGCATTCAAAACAAAAGGCCCTTTTCAGGGCCACAATATGATTCGTCAAATATATAAAAAAAGACAGTTTCTTTAACGGTGTTGTCGTCAAACAAAAACGTACGAGTACCCATCTACCTACCACACGCACTCTCTTTACTTAATTACTACCTCCAAGTAACTGAAACTACGTATAATGTACACGTAGTATGTATGTAATGGATTTATAAAATATATTTGCCCTCTCCTCATGATGAGTTAATTATGTAGTTAGGTACACACAGTTTATGAGCAGTACAAAACGCTGTCGGTATGTACCTAAGTAGTAAGTATGTATGACAGAAACTATTTTGGCTACATAATAAAACAACACCTATTCATACTTATAATTTATTTAATGCGTTGTTTTCTTGAATTTATTATTATAATTTTTTTTTTTTTTTTTTTTTTAATTTATTTTTTTTTTTTTTTTTTTATGTCGAACGAACAGAAGCGCGTCGCCCCGCTCCCTTCGCTTCCCTCCCGGGCATCCCCTCTCCCCGCGCCCGATCTACACTCTAGCTTAGGAGCGTTGTGATTGGTCCGCCGCTGCGTCGGATTTCTCACCGCTTGCCGCAACTGTGAGCCACGAGCGCCCATATAAATACAACTGTTCGTCCCGTTTGATGTTTTATACTGCGACTGAACTCCGTTCCGGTAGCACGTGTACTCGACAAATTTCATAATGCCGCCCAAGACAAGTGGTAAAGCCGCCAAGAAGTCTGGCAAAGCCCAGAAGAACATCTCCAAGACCGACAAGAAGAAGAAGAAGCACAAGAGGAAGGAGAGTTACGCCATCTACATCTACAAGGTGTTGAAGCAGGTGCACCCCGACACCGGTATCTCCAGCAAGGCCATGTCTATCATGAACTCGTTCGTGAACGACATCTTCGAGCGTATCGCCGCCGAAGCTTCCCGTCTCGCCCACTACAACAAGAGATCGACCATCACGTCCAGGGAGGTGCAGACGTCCGTCAGGCTCCTGCTGCCCGGCGAGCTCGCCAAGCACGCCGTCAGTGAAGGCACCAAGGCCGTCACCAAATACACCAGCTCCAAGTGAGCGGTCGGTCGGTAGGCGGCTACCAAGAGCCGCCGCCGACGCTCCGTCACAACGCCGCCTCGTGTCTGTGTACAGTGTTAAACCCAGTGCGCTTGTTCGTGTGTCTTGTTGACTGTGGTGCGTGTTAATCGTGTTAGTGTCATCGTATTGTGCACACATACATACATACATACATACACACAAGTGCACCCACATGTGCTGTGTGTGTGTCATGTATATGTGCGTACGTGCGAGACGCGCATGATCCACGTGTTACGAGCAAAACCACGACAAACGTCTGGACGCGCACGCACACCGTGGGATGGCAGGAGTGAAAACAAAAGGCCCTTTTCAGGGCCACAAATATGTTCATGTGATAAATTCACGTTTCTTTAAATTTGAATACAGTCAAAACGTTACTATTTACCTACCTGCCTACCTGTTACATACACACCCTACATAGATAGATAGACAGACAGACAGACAGATAGATATTTATTTATTTAATACTTCAAGCACATAAATGTACAGAGGCGGACTTAATGCCATAGGCATTTTCTACCAGTCAACCTTTGGGTGATGCAGAGACAAACAGTGGTAGGTGCAATCATGAAAACAATGAGAAAATATTACCGTTGTGATGATACTGCCAGCTTCTTGCGAATGTGCTCACGAACTTGTAACTTTGAAGTATAATCGGTTGGTTGCCATCCTGATTTTGATTTCTTGGGGGAGCGCATTCCACAGAGAGATAGACTGAACGAAGAAGGAAGAGTGTATGACGTCTGTGCGGTGAGTGGGACATTGGAGAAGACGATTGGAGAAGGAATCAAGAAATGAAAATCAAAATCGGTACGTACGCTTTGTATCATAATTTGTATGTAAAAAAACAAAAAAGACTTATCAGGCATTACCTACCTACCTACCTACCTACCTACCTACCTACCTACCTAAATCTACTTACTTGCAAATGCATCAACAAAATATACAACATGCACAGAAAACTTCCTTGAGATTTTCTGTTTTCTGAAGTTATACTTTTGATAATAATTTATAATAAGTACCTACCTACTTTTTTTTTTTTTCTCCCTACACCGTTAGATTGGTGTATTTTCATAAATTTAAGTGATGTAGTCACTACTAGAGAGTAGGAGTACCTATTATGGATGAGTTTTATAGCATAACAAACAATATTGGATGCACGTTTTTAATTTCGACGTTGACAATTTTGCACCGAAGAAGTTGATATTATATTATGATGTTTATTGAATAATTATTTGGTATTTAGTTAGTTAAAAGGAAAAACAATATTTTAAATAGTTAGTTAGCTCGTTGCACTAAAGATGGCGCGCAGTTCGGGAGCGAGCGCGTGCGCTCACTCGCTACAGTATAAATACTCTGAACGCGCCCGGAACGTTTTTATTCACTCTCGTACGTTCGAAGTGTGCACCCGTCCGCGCGCGTCCGCTGCGTGTATATTTTCAGTTGAGTTGATTTTTATTATTTCCCTTTCGTTCCGTGTTTACGATGGCGCGTACTAAGCAGACCGCTCGTAAATCCACCGGTGGTAAGGCCCCGAGGAAACAGCTCGCCACCAAGGCTGCCCGCAAGAGCGCACCGGCCACCGGTGGCGTTAAGAAACCCCATCGCTACAGGCCCGGCACTGTGGCCCTCCGTGAGATTCGTCGCTACCAGAAGAGTACCGAACTGCTGATCCGCAAGCTTCCGTTCCAGCGTCTCGTGCGTGAGATCGCACAGGACTTCAAGACCGATCTCCGTTTCCAGAGCTCCGCTGTTATGGCGCTGCAGGAGGCTAGCGAAGCTTACCTCGTCGGTCTCTTCGAAGACACCAACTTGTGCGCGATTCACGCGAAGCGCGTCACCATCATGCCCAAGGACATCCAGTTGGCGCGCAGGATCAGAGGCGAACGCGCTTAAACTGCTGACGTCACACACACAATACACATCGCCCTACGACACGTTGACTGCCTTCGTGCAGTGCACCGTGTCTGTGGCTGTGGCTGTGGCTGTGCGTTAACATAAAAGGCCCTTTTCAGGGCCACATATGTATCAGATTATTAAATGTTTCTTTATAACAGACGTCACAAAAAACGTTTCCTACCTACCTACCTACCTAACAAACAAACAAACAAACAAAAACACACACACACTATCCACATAAACAACAAACACCTATATTAGGTACTCGTACTTATTATAATTATTTACATTACAATGAATAAAATCAGAGAAGTATATATTTACAATACAATAGTCTTACATACGTCAAAACACACTTTGGTGTACCTACTTGGATATTTTTTTATAGTTTACGTATAGGTACCTATAATTATTATTATGAATGAATCTATCTATCTATCATCATCAGCTACGATCGTTTTATTATGGTATAGGCATTTCATTTAGGTACTTACTTTTAAACCTACCTACGTATTTTTGGAGTACCTACACTACTCACTCGCTCGCTTCTTTTTCAATTTGGAACTAAAATAATAATTTTGGATAACCTAATAATTTAGTACCTAAGCAGCATTCTGTTTTACGAAACAACTGACTGAGAGACTGTATCGTCCAATCTACCAACCAGCGACGAGCGTCGGCTCGCCTCGCCCCGCGCACCTCCCGTTTCTGTCCCCCGCCCGCTGAGCTCCGGGTACAGTATAAATATAAGACAGGAGCGCGTGTTAAAAAATTCACCATTCGCTCGCTCGCGTCGTTCGTGTGCGCGCACCCGTGCTGTTATTATTATCGTGTGATTTTTGAAACCCCACTGTAAAGAAGATGACCGGTCGCGGTAAGGGAGGAAAGGGTCTGGGAAAAGGAGGAGCCAAGCGTCACAGGAAGGTGCTTCGTGATAACATCCAAGGTATCACGAAGCCCGCCATCCGTCGTCTGGCTCGCAGAGGCGGCGTGAAACGTATCTCCGGTCTGATCTACGAAGAGACTCGCGGTGTGCTTAAAGTGTTCCTAGAGAACGTCATTCGCGACGCTGTCACTTACACCGAGCACGCCAAGAGGAAGACCGTCACCGCCATGGACGTCGTCTACGCTCTGAAGCGCCAGGGTCGCACCCTGTACGGTTTCGGCGGTTAAACACCTGCATCGCATCGGCCGCGTGTACGTGTTGCCTGCGCAACCAGCTCTGCATACCGTGGTGGACGTGTGTGTGTTGTGTTTGTTGTGAACATAATCATACCGTTCGACCATGCGTATATAGACGCGCACTTAAAAAAAAAGGCCCTTTTCAGGGCCGCATACGATTCGATAAATATGAAATATGTTTCTTTACTGGAATTGTCTAAAAAACGTGCCTCTAAGCCCACCACCAGTCACGTCATTCAATTCGTTACCAATATACTATACCTACTGTACACACAAATTCATTACCTTACTACTCGCAGTGTAATACGTACCTACCTAGGTACTTAGGTTTTGAAGTTTGTTAGGGAGTTACCTCTACGAGAGGGGTTGAATATATGAATGAAACACCGTTATTATAATAATTATTATTAAATCAGTTTTACTTACTTACATATTACATACCACATACACGACATAGATACTAATGCTCTCGCTTATATAGGTAGGTACTAGATACTCGTACTAGACGCGCTAAGTTGACGTACGTTCTACGCGTGAAAAGCCCATCACCGCCCCACTGATGTGTATACTGGAATTGAAAAATAAAAAAATTAGTACTTAGATTACTACCTACCTACCTACCTACCTACCTACCTACCTACCTACCTATTCGTTTGATAGGCCCTCGGTGCGCGATGTGCCGTTTGTTTATGGTGGATGTCGTGTTGTTGTTATTATTATTGCAATTTCGCTCTCTCGCATCTAATGAGGGTTTTTTTTTTTTTTTTTGTAAGTTATTTATTATTTTGCGTATCATTTCATTGTATATACGTAGCTGTATCGCAGGCAGGGCCTACTTACTCACTTCACTTAGGTACTTGGTCGGTTAGTTAGTTAGTATACGAGCCGTACGCACGGACCGCGGGGGACAGCAGGCGCGCCCGCGCCCGAGTACTATTACGTCTATTAATATAATATTACACATTGTTTAATACGCTTTCTGATGCGATCGCACCGATATGTACACTGTCAACTCGTCGAAGGGCACTCTCGTCTTTTAATATCACTATATTAATAGGTTGCACGTCCTGGACGGAGTCGTCCGTCCTTAGCGGTTCGGCGCTCGCGGTGTTTTACGACGCTTCACTTTTAGGCCGATAATGCCTTCGCGAGACCGTGTGATATCGACGGAGTCCTGTTACCACACAAGCTCGATATCCTCCTAGTTGACGCGTCGACGTTTATCGGCACCAACTATCACTTTTATAGAGAAAATAACGTTTTGAACACGACCCGACCTACGCTTCGTACGCAGTCGTCAAAATAAAACACCGCCACCGGCTGAACGACCACCTCACGCTCCCCGAATTCGCACACCCGCATCGTCAACTTCATGACCTATCCGAAACTGTAACACTACGTCGCACTAAGGGCCGTTAACCATTCTTTTTATTTATTTTATTAGATACGTGTTAGTGAAAACTTTCAAGCGTTCATACGAGAAAACGTCCCGCGACATCACGGCGCTCGTTACGGTAAAGTTTCGTCGCGCTTAGGCGTACGTATACGAAACTCGTGAAACCTATAAGTGGCGACATCTAAGTCTCTCTCTTTATAGAATATTAATATACGTCGTGTATTATCTCCTCACTCAGTGTGTTTTAAGTAGTGTCAAGTCGAGAAATTTTATTAATTCAACAAAAATAAAATGGCAGACACCGCAGTTGCTACCGAGGCTCCCGCGCCCGCTACACCAGCGAAGAAACAGGCGAGACAGGCCGGCGGCGCAGGTGCCGCGAAGAAACCGAAGGCGAAGCCTACCCATCCCAAAACGTCTGAGATGGTCACGAACGCCATCAAGGAGATGAAGGAGCGCAGCGGATCTTCCCTGCAGGCGATCAAGAAGTACATCGCCGCGCAGTACAAGGTCGACGCGGAGAAACTGGCTCCGTTCATCAGGAAATACCTGAAGAGCGCCGTCGAATCTGGCGCACTGATCCAGACCAAGGGCAAGGGTGCCTCCGGTTCCTTCAAGCTCGAGTCGAAATCGGCCGCGGCCAAGAAACCCGCCGGCGCAGCTGGCAAGGCCGCCGGCAAGGCGCCCGCCGCCGCCGCCGCGAAGGCCAAGAAGGCGACCGCCTCTGCGGCCGGCGCCAAGACCAAGAAGGCAGCAGCCGCCGCCGCGGCCGCATCTGCCGCCTCCGGCTCACCTTCAAAGTCCAAAGCATCGGCCGCCGCCGCCGCCAAGGACAAGAAGGCCGCCGCCGCTAAGAAGAAGCCGGCACCCAAGAAAGCCGCCGCCCCCGCTAAGGCGAAGGGAGGCGCCGCTCCCAAAGCTAAGAAGACCGCGAAGCCGCCAACCAAGAAACCTAAAGCGCCTAAACCCAAGAAGGCCGCGGCTACACCCAAGTCTAAGCCGGCAGCCAAGAAAGCGTCCGCCGCTAAGAAGTAAGCTACGGTCGCGTTCGCGTTACACCGGCGACGGCGACGACGACGACGACAGCGCGGCGCAGAGTCGGCCGACCAGACGACCACCACCATCAATACACGCTACTACTACCACTAGGTACTACTACAGCAACAGCAGCTGATGAGTGATAGTGACAAATGTGCGTGCGCGTCTTGCCTACTGCGTGTGTGTTTTTGTGTACATTCATAGTGTGTTTGTATAAAATAATACACTGTAGTAGAGAGAGGCGCGCGCGTGATTTGTGCGTTTGTTTTTATCATCGTCCAACCGCGCGCACGCAGTACGTACGCGTCTATCGTCCTCGGGAAGGAGGGTGCGAAACGCGCTCGACGTGTCTCGAGCTCGTCCGACCAAACGATTCATCAGAAGCAGCAAGCAACTGAAGAAACCACGGATGGCGGCGGCACCGAGATGCTTAGCGCGCGTGCATGCGCTCCCCACACCAAAAAGCCCTTTTCAGGGCTAACAATAATATCATGAATATGAACAATATTCGTTTCTGTAACACAGACTAGTCAAAACGTTGTAAAATAATAACACACGCATTTATATATAGTACATACACAACTCGCAAAAAAAAAAAAAATAAATTACCTATCCTACCTATAATAAATAGAGCTAGAGCTAGCTAGCTAGCTATACATACATACATACATACATACATACATACATACATACATACATACATATACCTACCTACCTACCTACCTACCTACTTACTTGCTTGCTTGCTTGCTTGCTTGCTTGCTTGCTTGCTTGCTTGCTTGCTTGCTTGCTTGCTTGCTTGCTTGCTTGCTTGCTTGCTTACTTACTTACTTACTATTACTAACTAACTAGGTACCTACCTACCTACCTACCTACCTACCTACCTACCGTACGTATAGGGAGATAAAAAAAAAAAAGAAATCTATGAACTGTGTAGTTATTATCAAAAATCTCTACCCACCCCGTATCCATAATATGGTGGTGCAGCAGTAGTGTACCCGTGGAGCGCGCGCGCGCGCGCTTGCGCGTTTTGTGAATTAATTTCGTTTGCTGTGTACCCCTCCCACTGACACAGCTACGCGGTGCGCGTATAAATGTGTCGCGCAACTACGGCTGCTCGCATTTATAACTAGATTCTTTCGGCGCGCGCACTGTTGTACGCGTGTTTCGTTGTTTTCGTGATACAAATCCTTCAATTATGTCTGGTCGCGGTAAAGGTGGCAAGGTGAAGGGAAAGGCAAAGTCCCGTTCCAACCGTGCTGGTCTCCAGTTCCCTGTGGGTCGTATTCACAGGCTGCTGCGTAACGGAAACTACGCCGAGCGCGTGGGTGCCGGCGCTCCCGTCTACTTGGCCGCCGTGATGGAGTATCTGGCTGCTGAGGTCCTCGAGTTGGCCGGCAACGCCGCGAGAGACAACAAGAAGACCAGGATCATCCCGCGTCATCTTCAATTGGCCATCCGCAACGACGAGGAGTTGAACAAGCTGCTCTCCGGTGTGACGATCGCTCAAGGTGGTGTGCTGCCGAACATCCAGGCCGTGCTACTGCCCAAGAAGACCGAGAAGAAGGCTTAAACGCGGTGCCGCGACGTGTATGAACGTGGCGTGGTGCTTCGTGCGAGTGCCCCCGCACGCGTACTTCGATATAATATTTATGCCTATACCCATAAATCTATTATGTCGGTTGCGCGATGCTCAACCGCTCGCGTATGCATTCAAAACAAAAGGCCCTTTTCAGGGCCACAATATGATTCGTCAAATATATAAAAAAAGACAGTTTCTTTAACGGTGTTGTCGTCAAACAAAAACGTACGAGTACCCATCTACCTACCACACGCACTCTCTTTACTTAATTACTACCTCCAAGTAACTGAAACTACGTATAATGTACACGTAGTATGTATGTAATGGATTTATAAAATATATTTGCCCTCTCCTCATGATGAGTTAATTATGTAGTTAGGTACACACAGTTTATGAGCAGTACAAAACGCTGTCGGTATGTACCTAAGTAGTAAGTATGTATGACAGAAACTATTTTGGCTACATAATAAAACAACACCTATTCATACTTATAATTTATTTAATGCGTTGTTTTCTTGAATTTATTATTATAATTTTTTTTTTTTTTTTTTTTTTAATTTATTTTTTTTTTTTTTTTTTTATGTCGAACGAACAGAAGCGCGTCGCCCCGCTCCCTTCGCTTCCCTCCCGGGCATCCCCTCTCCCCGCGCCCGATCTACACTCTAGCTTAGGAGCGTTGTGATTGGTCCGCCGCTGCGTCGGATTTCTCACCGCTTGCCGCAACTGTGAGCCACGAGCGCCCATATAAATACAACTGTTCGTCCCGTTTGATGTCCCCTCACACCCGATGACCCCATTACCCTTCTCCAGGAAGGCTGTAGGGAAACTAGCACACTACGTAAAAATAAATACAAATACAAACCGCGAACCCGGGCCCGCCGCCGAGGCCCCCCGCGACCCCCCCGTAACATCACGGTCCGACCCTTGCTCGACAAGCCAGCCCGCGCCGCTGAGCAAGTAGCTTTAAATTCCCCAAATAATAATTCGACCCAGCCTGACCATTGCTGCCCTCCCCTCAATGACCCACTAAGCCGAGGCCCGAACCCCACAGGGGGTGCCCTTAGTGCTAGTCATTTAAATATAAATCCTTAGTTTGTAAGCCCTGGCTGGGGGCCTTAAAGTAATTTTTGGCCACCACAGGATAGCCCGGTTAAGCAGTATGGCAACCTCCATGAGTTGCACAACTGCGAGTGGTCACACCTAAAAAAAAAAAAAAAAAAAAAAAAAAAAAACGTTTGATGTCCCGATACACTCCCTCTCGCATCCCGATACACTCCCTCTCGCATAAGTAGGATTCGCCGACCGAGGCATACTCTCACCCTCCCCGACGACGCTACGACCCTCCTACAGGAGAGTAGCAAGAAAACAAGTACTTTAAACAAGTACAAGCCCAGACAGCCGTCCTATCGTCCTCGCCGTCGAGGCCCGTCGCGACGCCCCGTACCTAGTCCACCCCGACCCTTGCTCGAGCCAGCCCGCGCCGCTGAGCCTGTAGTTTTAAATTCGTCCCTTAATAATACCGATCCAGCCTGTCCCTTGCTGCCCTCTTCCAGCGACGCCCTAAGCCGAGGTCCGAACCCCACGGGGGGTGCCCTTAGCGTGAGTCGCTTAGTTTTTAGTTAGTTTTTAAGCCCTGGCTGGAGGCCTTAACTTCAAGGCATCCACAGGAAAGTCCGGTTAAGCAGTCGACAACCTCCTACAGGTTGAACTGCGAGATGCCATTTCCAAAAAAAAAAAAAAAAAACGTTTGATGTTTTATACTGCGACTGAACTCCGTTCCGGTAGCACGTGTACTCGACAAATTTCATAATGCCGCCCAAGACAAGTGGTAAAGCCGCCAAGAAGTCTGGCAAAGCCCAGAAGAACATCTCCAAGACCGACAAGAAGAAGAAGAAGCACAAGAGGAAGGAGAGTTACGCCATCTACATCTACAAGGTGTTGAAGCAGGTGCACCCCGACACCGGTATCTCCAGCAAGGCCATGTCTATCATGAACTCGTTCGTGAACGACATCTTCGAGCGTATCGCCGCCGAAGCTTCCCGTCTCGCCCACTACAACAAGAGATCGACCATCACGTCCAGGGAGGTGCAGACGTCCGTCAGGCTCCTGCTGCCCGGCGAGCTCGCCAAGCACGCCGTCAGTGAAGGCACCAAGGCCGTCACCAAATACACCAGCTCCAAGTGAGCGGTCGGTCGGTAGGCGGCTACCAAGAGCCGCCGCCGACGCTCCGTCACAACGCCGCCTCGTGTCTGTGTACAGTGTTAAACCCAGTGCGCTTGTTCGTGTGTCTTGTTGACTGTGGTGCGTGTTAATCGTGTTAGTGTCATCGTATTGTGCACACATACATACATACATACATACACACAAGTGCACCCACATGTGCTGTGTGTGTGTCATGTATATGTGCGTACGTGCGAGACGCGCATGATCCACGTGTTACGAGCAAAACCACGACAAACGTCTGGACGCGCACGCACACCGTGGGATGGCAGGAGTGAAAACAAAAGGCCCTTTTCAGGGCCACAAATATGTTCATGTGATAAATTCACGTTTCTTTAAATTTGAATACAGTCAAAACGTTACTATTTACCTACCTGCCTACCTGTTACATACACACCCTACATAGATAGATAGACAGACAGACAGACAGATAGATATTTATTTATTTAATACTTCAAGCACATAAATGTACAGAGGCGGACTTAATGCCATAGGCATTTTCTACCAGTCAACCTTTGGGTGATGCAGAGACAAACAGTGGTAGGTGCAATCATGAAAACAATGAGAAAATATTACCGTTGTGATGATACTGCCAGCTTCTTGCGAATGTGCTCACGAACTTGTAACTTTGAAGTATAATCGGTTGGTTGCCATCCTGATTTTGATTTCTTGGGGGAGCGCATTCCACAGAGAGATAGACTGAACGAAGAAGGAAGAGTGTATGACGTCTGTGCGGTGAGTGGGACATTGGAGAAGACGATTGGAGAAGGAATCAAGAAATGAAAATCAAAATCGGTACGTACGCTTTGTATCATAATTTGTATGTAAAAAAACAAAAAAGACTTATCAGGCATTACCTACCTACCTACCTACCTACCTACCTACCTACCTACCTAAATCTACTTACTTGCAAATGCATCAACAAAATATACAACATGCACAGAAAACTTCCTTGAGATTTTCTGTTTTCTGAAGTTATACTTTTGATAATAATTTATAATAAGTACCTACCTACTTTTTTTTTTTTTCTCCCTACACCGTTAGATTGGTGTATTTTCATAAATTTAAGTGATGTAGTCACTACTAGAGAGTAGGAGTACCTATTATGGATGAGTTTTATAGCATAACAAACAATATTGGATGCACGTTTTTAATTTCGACGTTGACAATTTTGCACCGAAGAAGTTGATATTATATTATGATGTTTATTGAATAATTATTTGGTATTTAGTTAGTTAAAAGGAAAAACAATATTTTAAATAGTTAGTTAGCTCGTTGCACTAAAGATGGCGCGCAGTTCGGGAGCGAGCGCGTGCGCTCACTCGCTACAGTATAAATACTCTGAACGCGCCCGGAACGTTTTTATTCACTCTCGTACGTTCGAAGTGTGCACCCGTCCGCGCGCGTCCGCTGCGTGTATATTTTCAGTTGAGTTGATTTTTATTATTTCCCTTTCGTTCCGTGTTTACGATGGCGCGTACTAAGCAGACCGCTCGTAAATCCACCGGTGGTAAGGCCCCGAGGAAACAGCTCGCCACCAAGGCTGCCCGCAAGAGCGCACCGGCCACCGGTGGCGTTAAGAAACCCCATCGCTACAGGCCCGGCACTGTGGCCCTCCGTGAGATTCGTCGCTACCAGAAGAGTACCGAACTGCTGATCCGCAAGCTTCCGTTCCAGCGTCTCGTGCGTGAGATCGCACAGGACTTCAAGACCGATCTCCGTTTCCAGAGCTCCGCTGTTATGGCGCTGCAGGAGGCTAGCGAAGCTTACCTCGTCGGTCTCTTCGAAGACACCAACTTGTGCGCGATTCACGCGAAGCGCGTCACCATCATGCCCAAGGACATCCAGTTGGCGCGCAGGATCAGAGGCGAACGCGCTTAAACTGCTGACGTCACACACACAATACACATCGCCCTACGACACGTTGACTGCCTTCGTGCAGTGCACCGTGTCTGTGGCTGTGGCTGTGGCTGTGCGTTAACATAAAAGGCCCTTTTCAGGGCCACATATGTATCAGATTATTAAATGTTTCTTTATAACAGACGTCACAAAAAACGTTTCCTACCTACCTACCTACCTAACAAACAAACAAACAAACAAAAACACACACACACTATCCACATAAACAACAAACACCTATATTAGGTACTCGTACTTATTATAATTATTTACATTACAATGAATAAAATCAGAGAAGTATATATTTACAATACAATAGTCTTACATACGTCAAAACACACTTTGGTGTACCTACTTGGATATTTTTTTATAGTTTACGTATAGGTACCTATAATTATTATTATGAATGAATCTATCTATCTATCATCATCAGCTACGATCGTTTTATTATGGTATAGGCATTTCATTTAGGTACTTACTTTTAAACCTACCTACGTATTTTTGGAGTACCTACACTACTCACTCGCTCGCTTCTTTTTCAATTTGGAACTAAAATAATAATTTTGGATAACCTAATAATTTAGTACCTAAGCAGCATTCTGTTTTACGAAACAACTGACTGAGAGACTGTATCGTCCAATCTACCAACCAGCGACGAGCGTCGGCTCGCCTCGCCCCGCGCACCTCCCGTTTCTGTCCCCCGCCCGCTGAGCTCCGGGTACAGTATAAATATAAGACAGGAGCGCGTGTTAAAAAATTCACCATTCGCTCGCTCGCGTCGTTCGTGTGCGCGCACCCGTGCTGTTATTATTATCGTGTGATTTTTGAAACCCCACTGTAAAGAAGATGACCGGTCGCGGTAAGGGAGGAAAGGGTCTGGGAAAAGGAGGAGCCAAGCGTCACAGGAAGGTGCTTCGTGATAACATCCAAGGTATCACGAAGCCCGCCATCCGTCGTCTGGCTCGCAGAGGCGGCGTGAAACGTATCTCCGGTCTGATCTACGAAGAGACTCGCGGTGTGCTTAAAGTGTTCCTAGAGAACGTCATTCGCGACGCTGTCACTTACACCGAGCACGCCAAGAGGAAGACCGTCACCGCCATGGACGTCGTCTACGCTCTGAAGCGCCAGGGTCGCACCCTGTACGGTTTCGGCGGTTAAACACCTGCATCGCATCGGCCGCGTGTACGTGTTGCCTGCGCAACCAGCTCTGCATACCGTGGTGGACGTGTGTGTGTTGTGTTTGTTGTGAACATAATCATACCGTTCGACCATGCGTATATAGACGCGCACTTAAAAAAAAAGGCCCTTTTCAGGGCCGCATACGATTCGATAAATATGAAATATGTTTCTTTACTGGAATTGTCTAAAAAACGTGCCTCTAAGCCCACCACCAGTCACGTCATTCAATTCGTTACCAATATACTATACCTACTGTACACACAAATTCATTACCTTACTACTCGCAGTGTAATACGTACCTACCTAGGTACTTAGGTTTTGAAGTTTGTTAGGGAGTTACCTCTACGAGAGGGGTTGAATATATGAATGAAACACCGTTATTATAATAATTATTATTAAATCAGTTTTACTTACTTACATATTACATACCACATACACGACATAGATACTAATGCTCTCGCTTATATAGGTAGGTACTAGATACTCGTACTAGACGCGCTAAGTTGACGTACGTTCTACGCGTGAAAAGCCCATCACCGCCCCACTGATGTGTATACTGGAATTGAAAAATAAAAAAATTAGTACTTAGATTACTACCTACCTACCTACCTACCTACCTACCTACCTACCTACCTATTCGTTTGATAGGCCCTCGGTGCGCGATGTGCCGTTTGTTTATGGTGGATGTCGTGTTGTTGTTATTATTATTGCAATTTCGCTCTCTCGCATCTAATGAGGGTTTTTTTTTTTTTTTTTGTAAGTTATTTATTATTTTGCGTATCATTTCATTGTATATACGTAGCTGTATCGCAGGCAGGGCCTACTTACTCACTTCACTTAGGTACTTGGTCGGTTAGTTAGTTAGTATACGAGCCGTACGCACGGA
The DNA here is from genome assembly GCA_949316385.1 of Globia sparganii. Taxonomy (NCBI): domain Eukaryota; kingdom Metazoa; phylum Arthropoda; class Insecta; order Lepidoptera; family Noctuidae; genus Globia; species Globia sparganii. The sequence goes on from OX438682.1 coordinate 4,635,307, forward strand.
CCGCGGGGGACAGCAGGCGCGCCCGCGCCCGAGTACTATTACGTCTATTAATATAATATTACACATTGTTTAATACGCTTTCTGATGCGATCGCACCGATATGTACACTGTCAACTCGTCGAAGGGCACTCTCGTCTTTTAATATCACTATATTAATAGGTTGCACGTCCTGGACGGAGTCGTCCGTCCTTAGCGGTTCGGCGCTCGCGGTGTTTTACGACGCTTCACTTTTAGGCCGATAATGCCTTCGCGAGACCGTGTGATATCGACGGAGTCCTGTTACCACACAAGCTCGATATCCTCCTAGTTGACGCGTCGACGTTTATCGGCACCAACTATCACTTTTATAGAGAAAATAACGTTTTGAACACGACCCGACCTACGCTTCGTACGCAGTCGTCAAAATAAAACACCGCCACCGGCTGAACGACCACCTCACGCTCCCCGAATTCGCACACCCGCATCGTCAACTTCATGACCTATCCGAAACTGTAACACTACGTCGCACTAAGGGCCGTTAACCATTCTTTTTATTTATTTTATTAGATACGTGTTAGTGAAAACTTTCAAGCGTTCATACGAGAAAACGTCCCGCGACATCACGGCGCTCGTTACGGTAAAGTTTCGTCGCGCTTAGGCGTACGTATACGAAACTCGTGAAACCTATAAGTGGCGACATCTAAGTCTCTCTCTTTATAGAATATTAATATACGTCGTGTATTATCTCCTCACTCAGTGTGTTTTAAGTAGTGTCAAGTCGAGAAATTTTATTAATTCAACAAAAATAAAATGGCAGACACCGCAGTTGCTACCGAGGCTCCCGCGCCCGCTACACCAGCGAAGAAACAGGCGAGACAGGCCGGCGGCGCAGGTGCCGCGAAGAAACCGAAGGCGAAGCCTACCCATCCCAAAACGTCTGAGATGGTCACGAACGCCATCAAGGAGATGAAGGAGCGCAGCGGATCTTCCCTGCAGGCGATCAAGAAGTACATCGCCGCGCAGTACAAGGTCGACGCGGAGAAACTGGCTCCGTTCATCAGGAAATACCTGAAGAGCGCCGTCGAATCTGGCGCACTGATCCAGACCAAGGGCAAGGGTGCCTCCGGTTCCTTCAAGCTCGAGTCGAAATCGGCCGCGGCCAAGAAACCCGCCGGCGCAGCTGGCAAGGCCGCCGGCAAGGCGCCCGCCGCCGCCGCCGCGAAGGCCAAGAAGGCGACCGCCTCTGCGGCCGGCGCCAAGACCAAGAAGGCAGCAGCCGCCGCCGCGGCCGCATCTGCCGCCTCCGGCTCACCTTCAAAGTCCAAAGCATCGGCCGCCGCCGCCGCCAAGGACAAGAAGGCCGCCGCCGCTAAGAAGAAGCCGGCACCCAAGAAAGCCGCCGCCCCCGCTAAGGCGAAGGGAGGCGCCGCTCCCAAAGCTAAGAAGACCGCGAAGCCGCCAACCAAGAAACCTAAAGCGCCTAAACCCAAGAAGGCCGCGGCTACACCCAAGTCTAAGCCGGCAGCCAAGAAAGCGTCCGCCGCTAAGAAGTAAGCTACGGTCGCGTTCGCGTTACACCGGCGACGGCGACGACGACGACGACAGCGCGGCGCAGAGTCGGCCGACCAGACGACCACCACCATCAATACACGCTACTACTACCACTAGGTACTACTACAGCAACAGCAGCTGATGAGTGATAGTGACAAATGTGCGTGCGCGTCTTGCCTACTGCGTGTGTGTTTTTGTGTACATTCATAGTGTGTTTGTATAAAATAATACACTGTAGTAGAGAGAGGCGCGCGCGTGATTTGTGCGTTTGTTTTTATCATCGTCCAACCGCGCGCACGCAGTACGTACGCGTCTATCGTCCTCGGGAAGGAGGGTGCGAAACGCGCTCGACGTGTCTCGAGCTCGTCCGACCAAACGATTCATCAGAAGCAGCAAGCAACTGAAGAAACCACGGATGGCGGCGGCACCGAGATGCTTAGCGCGCGTGCATGCGCTCCCCACACCAAAAAGCCCTTTTCAGGGCTAACAATAATATCATGAATATGAACAATATTCGTTTCTGTAACACAGACTAGTCAAAACGTTGTAAAATAATAACACACGCATTTATATATAGTACATACACAACTCGCAAAAAAAAAAAAAATAAATTACCTATCCTACCTATAATAAATAGAGCTAGAGCTAGCTAGCTAGCTATACATACATACATACATACATACATACATACATACATACATATACCTACCTACCTACCTACCTACCTACTTACTTGCTTGCTTGCTTGCTTGCTTGCTTGCTTGCTTGCTTGCTTGCTTGCTTGCTTGCTTGCTTGCTTGCTTGCTTGCTTGCTTGCTTACTTACTTACTTACTATTACTAACTAACTAGGTACCTACCTACCTACCTACCTACCTACCTACCTACCGTACGTATAGGGAGATAAAAAAAAAAAAGAAATCTATGAACTGTGTAGTTATTATCAAAAATCTCTACCCACCCCGTATCCATAATATGGTGGTGCAGCAGTAGTGTACCCGTGGAGCGCGCGCGCGCGCGCTTGCGCGTTTTGTGAATTAATTTCGTTTGCTGTGTACCCCTCCCACTGACACAGCTACGCGGTGCGCGTATAAATGTGTCGCGCAACTACGGCTGCTCGCATTTATAACTAGATTCTTTCGGCGCGCGCACTGTTGTACGCGTGTTTCGTTGTTTTCGTGATACAAATCCTTCAATTATGTCTGGTCGCGGTAAAGGTGGCAAGGTGAAGGGAAAGGCAAAGTCCCGTTCCAACCGTGCTGGTCTCCAGTTCCCTGTGGGTCGTATTCACAGGCTGCTGCGTAACGGAAACTACGCCGAGCGCGTGGGTGCCGGCGCTCCCGTCTACTTGGCCGCCGTGATGGAGTATCTGGCTGCTGAGGTCCTCGAGTTGGCCGGCAACGCCGCGAGAGACAACAAGAAGACCAGGATCATCCCGCGTCATCTTCAATTGGCCATCCGCAACGACGAGGAGTTGAACAAGCTGCTCTCCGGTGTGACGATCGCTCAAGGTGGTGTGCTGCCGAACATCCAGGCCGTGCTACTGCCCAAGAAGACCGAGAAGAAGGCTTAAACGCGGTGCCGCGACGTGTATGAACGTGGCGTGGTGCTTCGTGCGAGTGCCCCCGCACGCGTACTTCGATATAATATTTATGCCTATACCCATAAATCTATTATGTCGGTTGCGCGATGCTCAACCGCTCGCGTATGCATTCAAAACAAAAGGCCCTTTTCAGGGCCACAATATGATTCGTCAAATATATAAAAAAAGACAGTTTCTTTAACGGTGTTGTCGTCAAACAAAAACGTACGAGTACCCATCTACCTACCACACGCACTCTCTTTACTTAATTACTACCTCCAAGTAACTGAAACTACGTATAATGTACACGTAGTATGTATGTAATGGATTTATAAAATATATTTGCCCTCTCCTCATGATGAGTTAATTATGTAGTTAGGTACACACAGTTTATGAGCAGTACAAAACGCTGTCGGTATGTACCTAAGTAGTAAGTATGTATGACAGAAACTATTTTGGCTACATAATAAAACAACACCTATTCATACTTATAATTTATTTAATGCGTTGTTTTCTTGAATTTATTATTATAATTTTTTTTTTTTTTTTTTTTTTAATTTATTTTTTTTTTTTTTTTTTTATGTCGAACGAACAGAAGCGCGTCGCCCCGCTCCCTTCGCTTCCCTCCCGGGCATCCCCTCTCCCCGCGCCCGATCTACACTCTAGCTTAGGAGCGTTGTGATTGGTCCGCCGCTGCGTCGGATTTCTCACCGCTTGCCGCAACTGTGAGCCACGAGCGCCCATATAAATACAACTGTTCGTCCCGTTTGATGTTTCCCCCCTCCCCAGTCCTATCACTATGTATGGCAAACAGATACCTTGGGGTAAGCAAGCGAAGTACCTAGGAGTTATCCTCGACCGTCACCTCACTTTCGGAGAGCACATAAAGACGGCTCGTTCGCGAGCCGCTTTCGCTCTCGGTAGGCTCCACTTCCTTCTCACTGCCCGAAGCAAATTGTCACTGAAGTGCAAATTGCGACTCTACACCGCGGTCATCCGCCCTATCATGACTTACGCTTGCGTAGTCTTCGCACACGCCAAGCCTCGTCACCTGCATAAAATGCAGACCCTCCAAAACCGTTTCCTTAGAAAGGTCACGGGAGCCCCCTTCTATGTCCGGAACATCAACCTCCATCTCGATCTTAGGATCCCCACCGTCCAGCAGTTCATGAAACGCCTCTCCAAGCGCTTCTTTGATTCTGCCATCAAACACCCCAATCCCCTGATTGCGGCGGCCTCCCGATACACTCCCTCTCGCATAAGTAGGATTCGCCGACCGAGGCATACTCTCACCCTCCCCGACGACGCTACGACCCTCCTACAGGAGAGTAGCAAGAAAACAAGTACTTTAAACAAGTACAAGCCCAGACAGCCGTCCTATCGTCCTCGCCGTCGAGGCCCGTCGCGACGCCCCGTACCTAGTCCACCCCGACCCTTGCTCGAGCCAGCCCGCGCCGCTGAGCCTGTAGTTTTAAATTCGTCCCTTAATAATACCGATCCAGCCTGTCCCTTGCTGCCCTCTTCCAGCGACGCCCTAAGCCGAGGTCCGAACCCCACGGGGGGTGCCCTTAGCGTGAGTCGCTTAGTTTTTTAGTTAGTTTTTAAGCCCTGGCTGGAGGCCTTAACTTCAAGGCATCCACAGGAAAGTCCGGTTAAGCAGTCGACAACCTCCTACAGGTTGAACTGCGAGATGCCATTTCCAAAAAAAAAAAAAAAAAAAAAACGTTTGATGTTTTATACTGCGACTGAACTCCGTTCCGGTAGCACGTGTACTCGACAAATTTCATAATGCCGCCCAAGACAAGTGGTAAAGCCGCCAAGAAGTCTGGCAAAGCCCAGAAGAACATCTCCAAGACCGACAAGAAGAAGAAGAAGCACAAGAGGAAGGAGAGTTACGCCATCTACATCTACAAGGTGTTGAAGCAGGTGCACCCCGACACCGGTATCTCCAGCAAGGCCATGTCTATCATGAACTCGTTCGTGAACGACATCTTCGAGCGTATCGCCGCCGAAGCTTCCCGTCTCGCCCACTACAACAAGAGATCGACCATCACGTCCAGGGAGGTGCAGACGTCCGTCAGGCTCCTGCTGCCCGGCGAGCTCGCCAAGCACGCCGTCAGTGAAGGCACCAAGGCCGTCACCAAATACACCAGCTCCAAGTGAGCGGTCGGTCGGTAGGCGGCTACCAAGAGCCGCCGCCGACGCTCCGTCACAACGCCGCCTCGTGTCTGTGTACAGTGTTAAACCCAGTGCGCTTGTTCGTGTGTCTTGTTGACTGTGGTGCGTGTTAATCGTGTTAGTGTCATCGTATTGTGCACACATACATACATACATACATACACACAAGTGCACCCACATGTGCTGTGTGTGTGTCATGTATATGTGCGTACGTGCGAGACGCGCATGATCCACGTGTTACGAGCAAAACCACGACAAACGTCTGGACGCGCACGCACACCGTGGGATGGCAGGAGTGAAAACAAAAGGCCCTTTTCAGGGCCACAAATATGTTCATGTGATAAATTCACGTTTCTTTAAATTTGAATACAGTCAAAACGTTACTATTTACCTACCTGCCTACCTGTTACATACACACCCTACATAGATAGATAGACAGACAGACAGACAGATAGATATTTATTTATTTAATACTTCAAGCACATAAATGTACAGAGGCGGACTTAATGCCATAGGCATTTTCTACCAGTCAACCTTTGGGTGATGCAGAGACAAACAGTGGTAGGTGCAATCATGAAAACAATGAGAAAATATTACCGTTGTGATGATACTGCCAGCTTCTTGCGAATGTGCTCACGAACTTGTAACTTTGAAGTATAATCGGTTGGTTGCCATCCTGATTTTGATTTCTTGGGGGAGCGCATTCCACAGAGAGATAGACTGAACGAAGAAGGAAGAGTGTATGACGTCTGTGCGGTGAGTGGGACATTGGAGAAGACGATTGGAGAAGGAATCAAGAAATGAAAATCAAAATCGGTACGTACGCTTTGTATCATAATTTGTATGTAAAAAAACAAAAAAGACTTATCAGGCATTACCTACCTACCTACCTACCTACCTACCTACCTACCTACCTAAATCTACTTACTTGCAAATGCATCAACAAAATATACAACATGCACAGAAAACTTCCTTGAGATTTTCTGTTTTCTGAAGTTATACTTTTGATAATAATTTATAATAAGTACCTACCTACTTTTTTTTTTTTTCTCCCTACACCGTTAGATTGGTGTATTTTCATAAATTTAAGTGATGTAGTCACTACTAGAGAGTAGGAGTACCTATTATGGATGAGTTTTATAGCATAACAAACAATATTGGATGCACGTTTTTAATTTCGACGTTGACAATTTTGCACCGAAGAAGTTGATATTATATTATGATGTTTATTGAATAATTATTTGGTATTTAGTTAGTTAAAAGGAAAAACAATATTTTAAATAGTTAGTTAGCTCGTTGCACTAAAGATGGCGCGCAGTTCGGGAGCGAGCGCGTGCGCTCACTCGCTACAGTATAAATACTCTGAACGCGCCCGGAACGTTTTTATTCACTCTCGTACGTTCGAAGTGTGCACCCGTCCGCGCGCGTCCGCTGCGTGTATATTTTCAGTTGAGTTGATTTTTATTATTTCCCTTTCGTTCCGTGTTTACGATGGCGCGTACTAAGCAGACCGCTCGTAAATCCACCGGTGGTAAGGCCCCGAGGAAACAGCTCGCCACCAAGGCTGCCCGCAAGAGCGCACCGGCCACCGGTGGCGTTAAGAAACCCCATCGCTACAGGCCCGGCACTGTGGCCCTCCGTGAGATTCGTCGCTACCAGAAGAGTACCGAACTGCTGATCCGCAAGCTTCCGTTCCAGCGTCTCGTGCGTGAGATCGCACAGGACTTCAAGACCGATCTCCGTTTCCAGAGCTCCGCTGTTATGGCGCTGCAGGAGGCTAGCGAAGCTTACCTCGTCGGTCTCTTCGAAGACACCAACTTGTGCGCGATTCACGCGAAGCGCGTCACCATCATGCCCAAGGACATCCAGTTGGCGCGCAGGATCAGAGGCGAACGCGCTTAAACTGCTGACGTCACACACACAATACACATCGCCCTACGACACGTTGACTGCCTTCGTGCAGTGCACCGTGTCTGTGGCTGTGGCTGTGGCTGTGCGTTAACATAAAAGGCCCTTTTCAGGGCCACATATGTATCAGATTATTAAATGTTTCTTTATAACAGACGTCACAAAAAACGTTTCCTACCTACCTACCTACCTAACAAACAAACAAACAAACAAAAACACACACACACTATCCACATAAACAACAAACACCTATATTAGGTACTCGTACTTATTATAATTATTTACATTACAATGAATAAAATCAGAGAAGTATATATTTACAATACAATAGTCTTACATACGTCAAAACACACTTTGGTGTACCTACTTGGATATTTTTTTATAGTTTACGTATAGGTACCTATAATTATTATTATGAATGAATCTATCTATCTATCATCATCAGCTACGATCGTTTTATTATGGTATAGGCATTTCATTTAGGTACTTACTTTTAAACCTACCTACGTATTTTTGGAGTACCTACACTACTCACTCGCTCGCTTCTTTTTCAATTTGGAACTAAAATAATAATTTTGGATAACCTAATAATTTAGTACCTAAGCAGCATTCTGTTTTACGAAACAACTGACTGAGAGACTGTATCGTCCAATCTACCAACCAGCGACGAGCGTCGGCTCGCCTCGCCCCGCGCACCTCCCGTTTCTGTCCCCCGCCCGCTGAGCTCCGGGTACAGTATAAATATAAGACAGGAGCGCGTGTTAAAAAATGATTCGCCGCTCGACGCTCGCCGTGAACGGACGTGCCGCCGCTCTCTGCCCGCTGCATCGAGTCTCACCGCTATCGCCGCCCGGTCTCGTTACGCCTGCCGTAACGTTTTCCGTAGTCCCAAGACTACACCCCTGCACTATCAATTGCTGCCTTTTTCAAGGCGACGTTGATAGATTATTTCTTAACAGAATTCGTCAAAAAACATTCGTCGAGGCTTTTTGCCCCTTCAGGGAAAAACCACAGTTTCGTGGTCCTTGGCGGATACCTTACGGTGCCAACGAAGCCAAGTGGGGTGGTGCCCCAATCCACCCGCTGAGCCCCTTCAGGGTGAGGCAGTCAATTGGAATCGGGAGCTAGAACCTTGGCCTTGGGGGATCTCCTAGTCAAATCTAGCTTCGTAACTAATCCTTCTCTCAACAGCTTTGCACCTAGTACGGTTGGGTGTGTCAACCCCTTCGGACTAGGACTGGTCAGGGTGTCTCTACACCCCTTTCACTGACCGGTTAGGGCTCCGTTCGCACATTAAGATTGGCGACGGCATACCAGCTTAGGGCTCACCTTAGGTACTCACCTCCCTGTCTACACCCGACAGGGAGGGTAGGGCTACACATCCCCGGGAGCACCCACCCGGGGAGTAGGTTGTTAGGTGTTTAACGCCCCCTATGCGAGTTAGTCGCTCTTTTCTTCTCCGACCCTTTCCCCTGGCCCTACCATGACGGACGCTATTTTAATAGCATTCGTCAGGGAGGTCCTCTTGAAGGATCCCTCCTTCATAGCCAAATATGGCTCAAAACTCGCCGAATTTCGGCGAGCTCCCTCCCCGTCGCGAGTTTCGGTCGCCGCCTTCAGCGACGCCCTTGAAAGCCCGCTTTCACCGCCCTTGGCCGACCAAGGCATTCCGACGCCATTGTCTGCAGAGACAAAGGAGTCCGTAAAATCGCCCGCGTCCATAATACCTACTTCCGCGAAGGCCGCCGCAGCCCCCGCCCCCGCCCCCGCCCCCGCACCTTCTGTGCCAGCCGCCACTGTCTCTGAGACAAAGGCCTCATCCCAGCCCGAGAGTATGGACACGTCCGCACCTCAGGACTCACCTGACTCCGAGGATGCCCTCTCTGCCTCTTCGTCCTCCTCCGAAGACGACTTTGAAGTCGTCGGAAAGGGAGGCAAGAGAAAGAAAGGTGCTTCCTCACACGCCAGCAAGGCTAAAAAGCCGGTCGCGGCCGCCCCGTCCTCCCGCCCCCCCACCCCACCCCCCACCGTGTCTCAGGCCGCCCCACCGTCAAGCCCTAGGGCTAATCCTCCCGACTCCGCCGCTTCTGACAAAAAGAAGCAACGCCCCCCGCCCCCCATCTTCATCCAGGAGAAGTCCAAATGGACTGAAATCTCCAAGTTGTGTGTTGATCGCAAGATCAACTACTCCAACGCCAGGTCCACCCAACAGGGTATTAAGGTAATTGTCCCCTCGTCCTCGGACTACAGGGAACTTACCCGTCTGCTTCAGGTGAGGAACTACTCGTTCCACACCTACTCCCTTCCGGAGGAAGCTATGACCCGCGTGGTCATTAGGCGCGTCCCCAAAGAAATCTCCACCGAGGAGATCAAAGAAGACCTTGCTTCCCAAGGCATCCCCGTCTCCGCGGTACATCGCTTGCATAGAGCGAGGAAGGGCCTTGTCTACGACATGGTCCTTGTCATCTGCGATCCCACGGAAGGACATCACCCGATCTTCAAGGTGAAGTCAGTCTGTTCCCTGTCCGGCATTTCTATCGAAAAGCCCCGTAGGTCTAATATCATAGGCCAGTGCCACAGATGCCAGCTTTATGGCCATTCCCAATCACACTGTTACGCGACACCTAGATGCGTCAAGTGTCTGGGTGATCACGGAACAGCTGATTGCTCCCGGCCAAAAGATCGCACTCTGTGCACTGAGCCACCTAGTTGTGTTCTCTGCGGCCAGTCCGGGCACCCGGCTAACTACCGAGGCTGCCCCAAGGCCCCCAAAGCTTCCTCTCCCAAGCTGACAAAGCGCGCAAGCGACCGTCAGCAAAGGGAGAGTCCCTTGTCAGTTAAGGTCCCCTCTTCTCAGATGCCCGCTAGGCTCAGCCCTCAGAGACCCTCCCCTTGGGGTAATCTGAATCACCAACAAGCTCCTGTAGCTTCGGTGCCCTCCCGATCCCCGACTATCCCCGCGCTGATGGATATCTCCATCCCAGCGAAATCAGTAGCCCCCGCGACCCCAGTAGCCCCCGCGACCCCAGTAGCCCCCGCGGCTCCTGTAGCCGCACCGGTAGCCCAACCCGCTACCGCTCCCAGAGCTGCTCCCGCAGGCCCCAGTAGGTCCCCCCTAACCCCCGTCACCGGCCTTGAGCGTAACAGCATGGAGGTGATAATCGGTGCTTATGCATCGTTCATCGCCCCCGCTAACGCTATGGCAGCGGAAATTAACGCCTGCAACGGCAATGCTTGGCGCATTGCCGAGGTTTTCAATGCGTATCCTCAGATCACGCAAGTCCTGCAAACACTAAAATTCTAATTGTTCCAATGGATCAACAAAGAAATAGTGTTCTCAAACCCCGTTCCCTCAAGCTAGGTTACTTCAATGCCAATGGCATTTCTTCCCAACGCGATGAGATCGCCACTTTCCTCCGCGACCATCAGCTAGACGTTCTCCTAGTACAGGAAACCTTCCTGAAACCCCACCATCGAAACCCGAACATTGCGAACTATAAACTAGTTCGTAATGACAGGTCCCGATGTCACAAGGGTGGTACCCTTATTTACTTCAGGAAGTCCCTTTACTGCATCCCCATAGACCCACCTCCTCTCCACTCTCACCTGGAGGTCTCTATCTGTCGGCTGGGCATGACAGGTCATCAGTCCATCACCATCATTTCCGCCTACATCCCTCCCTCTGGTGGGTCTGAAGATCCCATCTCTCTCACCAGAGACTTCACTACCCTCTTCGGCCTGAGTGACTCCGTCATAATGGCGGGGGACCTCAATGCCAAACATCCCTCCTGGAATAGCAACATGACCTCTACCAGAGGTAGGATCGTGTTCAACCTAGGCGCCACCCTAAATTTCGATGTCATCGCTCCGATGTATCCCACTCATTTCCCTGGCGATCCCACCCAGCTTCCAGATGTTCTCGATGTAGCGCTGCTCAAAAATGTGAACCTCCGTTTGCAATCTATTGAGACGTTACACGAGCTTAATTCCGATCACCGCCCTGTTATAGTCCAACTAGTCCCCTATTCCGGCCCGCGTGACCCAAACCAGCCCCCTCAGACCAAATTAATAACCGACTGGAGGAAAGTAAGCGAAAGACTGAAATCCACCACGTCGCCTCATTTGGA